>CM068371.1:103682895-104037546 GCA_034769895.1 Magicicada septendecula
CACACACACACACACACACACACACACACACACACACACACACACACACACACACACACACACACACACACACACACACACACACACACACACACACACACACACACACACACACACACACACACACACACACACACACACACACACACACACACACACACACACACACACACACACACACACACACACACACACACACACACACACACACACACACACACACACACACACACGGTTTATCTCTTAGGTTCACAACAGAATTCATGTTTATAATTTTATTCCTAATTAATCCTATTATAACGGGCACCAAACACTGACATTCACAACAACAAAAAACGTGAACTTTAATAAACCGCCAATTTGTTAACGATAACCGAAAATAACAGCGTCACAAAGCACACACGGCGGGCCACACTGGCGAGAACAGTTTGTTGGGGAGTGTGGAGAATGAGAGAGTAACGTTGGACTGGCTGGGCACGCACCTCACGTTGCAGCCCGGCGTGCAACCACCTTCCTTATATAGCCGGGATATGTGATTGTACACGTATAGCCTGCGTTTCGCATTTGAGCGCTTGTACGCCGCTGCCATTATAACTATCATGTGCAGAGGCCCAGTGCACCACCACGCTCGGCCGACAACGCTCGCGTAGTGTAAATGTTTCGTTTTCGAGCAGCGTATTGACTGATAATGTATTGGGCGTATAACTGGTATACGTGTACGCACACTAATGGAATTACTTGTTAACACTGTTAATATATTAATAAAAACCGTCAATAAAACTGGTGGTTGTGCAACTTTGCAGCCTGATCACGAGCCGCCCCTGTTATTATTACTTCAAAAACAAGAATATATTATTTATTGTTTACACAATGTTTCGACAGATTTAACTTAATTTACTGTCATCATCCGGATTATAATGTAAAATTATATATAGTCCATTAAATTCAATTAAATTAAGACTGTCAAAACAATAAAAAATATAATTATAACTGCTTTCCGGGCCGTCAGGCCGTGGTCCTATGTTGTTAGAAGCAGACGTTTCAATCACTCCGTTGGTGGCCATCTTCAGTGCCTGAAGGACTAAAAGTACTGACACAGGCTCTAGCCTTAGCCACAGTACTGTGGCGTTACTGATGGAAACCGTGTCAGTACTTTTAGGCCTTCAGGCACTGAAGAAGGCAACCAATGGAGTGGTTGAAACGTTTGTGTTTAACAGCATAGAACCACGGTCTGATAGCCCGGAATGTAGTTATAATAATTACGACGCCGGCCGTGAAAGCTTACAAATTAAAAATTTATTCTTGCTTTTAAAAAATACATTACATACATACATAAAACGTTTATGCGTGTACGCATACAACAGAGGGTTAAATAATGGTCCATGGGCTACGATATAATAGTTTTAGTTAATCGAAAGAGGCTGTGAGCCTATACCGTAAACAGGAGAAGAATACAGGGGGTCACACGATCTACAAGGGAACATGGACGGACGGGTATAACAGCCAGCTGCCGACACTAGAAACCGAAGGAAGCTGTTACATGAAGCTGTTACATCGTATAAAAAACACAAAATGCATTGAACTAAATTCCGTATATTTGTTTCTGCGGAATCGCGATTTCAAACGTATTACCTTGACTCGATGGAGAAAAACTTACCGTAACCGACCGACCAATGCATCAAAGTAAAATCTGTTTAAAATTCACAAGTGCGTCTATATTTCAAAGTCAGAGCAATTACAATGCAGACAGTCGGTAAAATTTACGGCGGACTGGAATACTACAGTATATACACACACCAAGTGCACCGGCGTAATGCATTACCGATATAAGTTACCGCGCGAAACGAGGATTTATGGCGTATCTGCTGTCGCATTGCATTGTGTCCATTGCTGGTGGTGTAAAAAAGTACTCACTGACTGTTTGCAAAGGTGGGATGAGAGTGTGAGGCTGTGAGCTACGGTGAGTATATGATAGAAAAAAAGAAGACAGAAAAGGGAGGTGGGGCCAGAGACGAGATAGATTCGTGAGAGGCAGAAAAGAAAGAAGGAGAAGGTATAGAAAGACATAGAGAGGGTGTGATAGATAGATAGATAGGCAGACAGACAGACGGACGGACAGATAGATAGAGAAAGAGAGAGAGAGAGAGAGAGAGAGAGAGAGAGAGAGAGAAACTTTAGATTTTATGATTAACAATTCGGATTGGTTTCCCCTTAAGAAAAAGGTGGATTTCCCTTAGGATATCCTTCTTATCACAAAGTCCTTGATGTAAATCAGTACACATAAAATGAAAGTTGACTTTATTAATTACGACTGTTTTAGGGGTTTTGACTATCAGATCCATTTTATCACATGTCCATAATTGCTGGGCATTACTGTAATGCTGACTCATATCCACGAAGTAAAAATATTTACTCGAAATAAATATTTGTACAGATTGAAACGGGACATTCTTGCGTGCCGACTTTCGTCTAAAAGAAGTAGGGGTAGTGTTTATTTTATTTAGTGTTTTTTTGTTTAAAGAACTGTTTCGACTAATCGAAACATGCTCTTGGCTGTAGCGTTATCGACAAATTGTTTCACTACAAAGACATGTTACAAAATTAAGTGTGCGATATAACAGAAAAAATACGAAATAACAGGCGCAGAAAGTAGACAAAAACTAGAAAGAATAAAGAAAGCAAAACGGAGGGGAAGGGTTGGATAAAACGGGGAGTTCACGATTCCAGAGTCAGGTGGCGTAGCTTTCGGCGGCGGCGGCGGCGGTGAGGTTTTCAGCCGGTTCACCCTCCCCGAACAACGTACAGTAGTAGTCTCCCGCCTCTCGCACGCCGCATTGTTCGCATTCGTGAGCGCTTATAAATCTTGTTTTATTCCCACAAACACATCGCTCGCTTATTTTATTTATTTTTGTTGTTGTTGTTTTGTTGGCTGCACAGAAGGTCATCGAGCGGATTGCGAAACCTTACATACACGCCGTCAAGGACGCCGGGATTAACTGTGGCCTGGCATGCAACTCGTATACCGTTTCTTCTTCTTTACTTTTGACAAGAAGAAGATAAGGATTGCGGTGGCAGAAGCGGCACGAAAGCCTCGCGCTTCCCCAGACTGTTCGTGTAAAAACACAATAATTTAATTAATAAATCAAAAACACTGTCAGAGAGGTAACTGGATGGTGACTCGGCGGCATGATATGCGAACATCGCTATGCCCATTTGCATATGTCTCTCGTTCGTTTCCTCGACAAACTTTTACAATATCTAAAACGCGATCGGCTGGTTAATCGTCTTTGCTGTGTCTTCCAGTCGAGTGTATTTCCTACACCTCATAATTACGGCAGAAAAGTGCGACTCGCCAAATACCGATTGCCGAATTTTTCAAGGAGTAGGCCTACGTTTATTCGTTACTATATTTCTGTTCAAGGACGTATTTACGGGGCGGGGGGGAACGGGACCAAACCCCCCCCATAAGGTTGAAAAAAGTTTACGAATTTTTTTACTCTCTTAATTTTTTAGACTATTTTATCTGTGCACGCTAATATAGTAGTACACAAACTGTACAACTATTTCAACGAAAACTTTCTTGCTTTTAAAGAGGCGAAATCGTCTACAGTGTTTTCTAAATATTTAATGACTCCGTTACATCTTGTCCGATTAAAGTAAACTTTTCCCAATAATTCGTCTAGCAACTTTAAGTTTAGAAGAGAAACGTTTTCTGAAAAAGTCGTGTCTTTGGTTTCTAATTTTGGAGGTTCCCTAATTGTAGCTCCTGGGGCCATTTCCCTTTCGCGTCACACAAACCCACGTACGGACTGGTATGGAGTGAACAAAGGGACGCAAAGGCACCAATTGGAAGAAGGAGATGAAGAAGGAGAAGAAGAAGAAGGATAAGAAGAAGAACAAGAACAAGCAAAAGAAGAAGAGGATGATCGAAGAGGCAGACAGAAATGTAAGCAAGAATTCGTCGGCCGAAAGTCGATAGTGTTTGAGTCACATATTATATATATCTAAAATTATAATGTCAAACCGGCTTTGTTTCACTACATACGAAACGACGGAAGTACTTCGATGTAGTGTACATTCTATCTTATCTATATAGCATTCAATAAAACACCAATCCCCTGAATAACTAGTAACTGAACTAACCGTCCGAGATACATTATTACAATTGTAGGTAGCCAACCGAGCTGTGTGTACACATAACATCAAATAAATAACTGCAATACAGACGCGTCTCAGGTGGAGAGCAGCCAGCTCGCGATCGATCACGCGCGATTGTGTTCGGTCAGATAAGACAGAACGTACTGTACTTCGCGGAAAGACTGCATCCTTACAGACTGCAACACGTCTTATCAGTACACGCTGGCTGTGTGCTCTCGGTGGAATTCGCTACATAAATTTAAAAACACTACACACTATCACTGTTATACGCCATTTCTCATAGGAAAAACGTTCTTGGGACACATAGCCGGTAGTACAGAGTCATGTATAAATAACACACGCGCGCAAGTGTGTGAGAAAGACGTATTTGAAGCAATATATTACACGTATACTTATATTACGCTTTTAAACACACACACACAGTGACTGTATTTAAAAGACTACTTTAATGTTTACGGACCGTCGTTTTCGCATGTACGAGACCCCTGGAGGATGCAATGTCGTTTTCCTCTTAACCGCCCTAATGCGTTTTGGGTATAGTTTTCGTAAACCGATTTCACAACAAGTTGTCGTACTGTAATGTCTTTCGCATTTTGCCTTATTCTGTCTTCTTCAGTTTTTAAGATTATCGAGAGTTATGTCCCTGCGAGAGGTTTGGTTTTTAACACACCTTCAACTAGACAACATTTTCCGACTTTTCTTACGAAGACAGCGGCTTTAACGGTAAACAAAGAGACAAGGACGCTTACCGGTGTTAACACTCTAATAGACTTTACACTTGTGAAACAATCGGTGTTAACACTATAACAGGATTTACACTTGTGAAACAATCGGTGTTAGCACTTTCATCCGATTTAAACTTGTGAAACAATTATTGTTGTTAACACTTTAATGGAATTCACACTTGTGAAACAATAATTTCCCTACGGAAGATGAAACATCTCTTCGCAACTCTAAACAATATTGACTAAGTCAATAAATTTACAGACCTCAATTACAACAAACGATGAGATTTTAAATAAAAATCCACAATAACTATTCTCGCTTATAATATTTCGTCGTTTTCATTTTTAATAACGAATCCGCCAACTCCGTTTTTCGATTTAACGCGAATTTTATTGTTCTAACCGCCAGAAGTTAAGCCCGTTCTACGGTTAGGCACAGTCTGTGGCTCAAGTGGGTGATCAATGAAAATTTTGTTAAAATCACAAAAATTATTGTAGAGTATCAAATGACAGAGAATTCTGACTAACATCTGAATGTAGTTTAAGTTTCAGAAATTTCAAAATTGTGAGACCCCAGATGTCTAAAAAGAGATCAAAAATTTGAAAACAAATTGTGAAAATCCAGCAGGGCGTCAGACTAAAAGGCACTGTAACCCAAATCCGGATGTTTCCAATTGTTAGTGCTTATTGTATGATTGTGTACTCACTGATTTTGTTATCACTAAAGAATTGAAAACAAATAAGAACCAATGAGAACAAAAATAATGATTAATGATCGAATTTTAGAACAGGTGAGCCATTTTGATTATTTGGGAAATGATATTGGCTATGATAGGAATTATGATATCGATGTTAAGTTAAGTAAGTTCTAGACGATCTGTGGGACAATCAAGTGTATTTTTAGAAACGAGGTGCGTTGAGATTAAAGTTCTACAAAATTACGACAGTCCCTATACTGTCCTATAGATGTGAATTATGGACAGCACCAAGAAAGAAGACAGTAAAATACGGGTCTCTGAAATGACGTTCTTAAGAGGAGTTAAAGACTGTTCTAAACTTGAGCGTATAAAGAATGAGGCCATAAGAGTTGCAAGTTTTTAACTCGAATGAAAAATCAAATGATTACAAACAACGGTGGAAAGAACGCTTAGAAAGAATGTCAGATTCCAGACTGGCCAAACAAGTCTGGATGTAGTACGAATCTATAGGACACAGGTGTGTGGGTAGACCCAGGCTGAAGGACCTTTGAAAGCGGAACAGGCAGCACCTAGCCTATGCCGTGTTGTGAAGATGATGATAACTAAAGAAGTGTACAGTAATTGGAATTTTTGTTATTTTATTTTAACAATTATTTAATATCAAAATTTATGTAATAATAAATGTAGGCCTACTTCGTTCAAAACAGTGAGCTAATTCTACAGCTAAGGGAGCATATATTAGTATATGAAGTGGTAAGTAAGTACATACGTGAGCTTTCGACTCGGAATGCCTGTTTATTCAGGCCACGTACTTACGATAGCGCACTAAAACTGTACGGCAATGTACACGGGAATCTTATAACAGTGTGCGATTATGTAAATGTTTTTTAATGGTGATTTAATAAACTTAATGATACTTTTTTTTTTTTGATTTTGGAGACCCGCGGCGAATGGTTTACTGTATATGCGAAGAAGAAACGTTTCTTATGATGAGAGCACATACAGTGAAACCTCACTAATTCGTCTCCCTCTGTAATTCGTCATCCACTCAAGCTTCTTTTCTTTTTCTTTATTAACAAGCAAGTAACATTACAGCCGGGGCACTACAGAAAGTGCTTTTTACATATTTTGACACTTTGTTAAAAACGATGTGGCCACTGAACAATTTTGGAAGGCATACACTATAAAGGATGCACTATAAATAATGCAGCTGATGCCTGGCAACGTATTCCGGAAACTACTCTAAAATCTGCCTGGAATAAGTTACGGCCAACTGAATTACAACCCGCGTCTACAGAACCAGAAGGTCTTGACCCCACATCGGAATTATTGATCCCACATCGTAATATCTGCCAATCCCTACCAGAATTTAACAGTTTGAATGAAGACGACGTTAAAAAATTGGTGTGAAATAGACTTACCGAATGTAGGCTACGAAATGTTTAGTGATGATAAAATTATTACATACGTATCCACAGAACCTACAGAAGCTAATAATGAAGAAGTTGACCAGTCAATAAAACCTATAATCTCTCATAAGGAGGCAATTCAATCACTGACTACAGCAATCAAGTGGTACGAAGGCCAAGATGAAACAGAACTGCCTAAAATAATTTCACTGCGTCAAATACATAAATACATAATTTGGCTCTTGAAAACTACGGCCGATAGGAAACAAAACAGAAGAAAGTTACAGATTTTTTTCATAATCATTAAACAAATTTTGTTGCAATTACAGTGCTTAACTCATTTGCCTTTGAAAATTTCCAGCAATAAATATTTTCGAACACAACTTTAATACTATACATTGCTAGTGTTGTAATAAAAGATTTTGTATTGTCTTTAATGGGTTTGTTTCTTACTCCCTCACTAATTGGTCACCCATTCGGCCCGTAGGTGACGAATTAGTGAGGTTCTACTGTTACGAAAATTATGATTGTTTTACTATTTCCGGTGTTGAATTAAGTTTACACCTTAAAAGTCGTCGGTCATTACGAACATTCGAGCGCCTCCTCTCCCCCCCCCGCAACACATACAGACAGTAATACGTACTCTTATGAGATTCCCGTATGTAGCCTAAGTACAATACATTTTCAGCGCGCTGTCGTGAGCACGCGGTCAGAATAAACAGACTCGCCGAGGTGAGACCTCACGTAGCGCGCTGGATATAAGAAAAGAAAAAAATAAGGACCAGTCAGACAGACGGATGGTTTCGCGGGCGGAATAAGAAATTAAAACGAGAAAAAGGGAGGAAATCAAAGGGGTGACCGAAATATTGCTGCGGACGGCGAGCGAACGGAGAAGAAATGCCGCTGGACTGGTCCCGGGTTTTATTAAATGAATTCTTCTTGGCTGGGCTGTCGCGTCGTCTGTTTCTGGGCTGTCGAATCGATAAAAGATGTCACACAAACACACACACACACACACACACGCACGAGATATGAAATGACTTAGACAAGATACGGATCAGAGTCTGTTTTCGAAATACGTTTATTTGTACGGTCCGGTGTGTGCCTGTGTGTGTGTGTGTGTGTGTGTGTGCGCGCTCGCGTCGTCAATCGCATTTATTGCAGTAACGTAAAGTCTGCGAGAGAGAGCCAGCCCCTGGCGCTGTAGTGCGGACAATAACAATACGTTCTCCAAGAGACCGACAAAACATATCTCTGAAAACACTAGCACTACTAGTAATAGTAAGTTATTTAGATAAAGTCCCCCACCTTCGTACGTTCAAACCTACAGCATCCAGCTAATGTCCTGTGTGGGATCGACGTTCTACGTCGAAGTGTGCTCATTTATTTATTTATCCGCATTTTTGAGGCTCACTCGCCAGATCGATAAAAATTACATTACACCTTTGTTCCTGTAAAAAGTTACCAAATAGTATACAGGCAGCTCCAGGTTGTTCGGGGGGTGGGGAGGAGATAGTGGCGGGGACGAAGTCCACGATTATTCCAAAAGAAAGGATATTCGGTAAACTTTTTTTTTCTAAAATTCATTAACGAATAAAGTTTGGTTATATTGTTGTTTGGGCAAACAATAAGTATAAACTTGGAGCAAATGTTTACGCTGCGATAAAACGTTCACTTAAAATGCAGTTCGAACACTAAGAACTATTTTCTTTACGCTAAAATAACTTTAAAGAAAATGAGGTATTAAAATGTGTTCTAGAAAAAGCCTTAATAATATATTTTAAGACTATCTTATGAAAAATGTTTCTTCAAACGGACACTGTTAGAATTGGCGTAGCTGTTCACTGTCAATCTACCGGGAACATTCGTATCATTCATACTACGTTTTAAATACAGACAATCAATATTCTTCAACAGAATAAGTTTTATTTTAGTGTAATTCTCTCATTTCCGTATTTGAATTTTATGTCTGTATGTAACTGCGTGTGTGTGTGTGTGTGTGTGTGTGTGTGTGTGTGTGTGTACGCGTATTTAAGCTTAGTTTTGCGAATCTACTCCTTCCAAAACTCCCCATTCCAACATAATATATTTGGATGTTTTCCGGCGACAATATATTCAGTCTTATTTGTATTTACTGTTAAGCCCATTTCTGACATTCTTCACCTAACTTTCTAAGCATATAACAGATGTCATCCTTATCATCAGCTATAATTACCTGATTGTTCACAAAATCCAAAGTGAAGGTCTTTTCTCATTGGTAGCTGTAGCTATCCCCATGTTGCGACAGACGCACTTCCAATGTTCTACAACTGAATTCAAATATAACTCTTATTTATTTCTCCAATTAAATCAATAGGATTTCAAATGGACTGAGCAGAGAGACCTTCCCTTAAAAACTGGCCATAGTGCGGAGTTATATTTCAACGTTTTTATAGATATTTCTCTCTCTACGCCGACGTTGAAAATTTTCTCGCTCTACTGAAAAACGCGTTAAGTACGTTAGCACGGTACCGATATACAACCGGTATATAAATTTAAACATACACTATTTGAAATAATTCACCATTTCGTCCTTCTACTTTTTGTCTTCTCTACTGGCGATTTCGTTAAAACTAAAAAAAAGAGTTTGCGCATGTGTATCACTTGTTGGCGACCTCGAGTTTTAGCGAACCACTGTGAAATAAAAAAAATCACACAGACTACCTTATAAAAGTAACTTTACTTTAATATAAAAAAATATTTGCTCGCATTCACGCTATGAAATATGCATAAAGCTTTAGTTCAGTTCTCTCACATTTAATCATGTCAGAGTATCCGACTAATAAGTATATACGATTTAAAAATAAATATTATACGTTCCTCGTTTTACAACACAAAATACGCTACATTTAATTCGAATTATGAAAATTCGCATTTAATCGGATGAAACGTTTCCGTGCTGACGTTTTGTACATTCTGTTCCCAATTCAATTCACAGATTATTAACATAATAATTGTGACTGATAATTACGTCAAGAGCTATATTGGAAAAAAAGCACAGGCGTGTCCACAGTAGTCACAATATTGCACATGAATAAAATATTAAATTACTGGTTTAAAATATGCTATTATTTGTTCGTTGAAGAGCCGTGGCAAAATAAATCTTCAACCTTATAAATAAATAAATATACAAATAAATAAAATAAATATTTTTTTTAGAAAAATATTAGGCCCATCAAAAACTTCAGAAGGTAGGAAGTTAAAAAGTAATGATGAAATATATCAACGTATAGAAAACATAACAGAAACAGTGAGAAAAAGGAGACTAGTATTTTTTGGACATTTATACAGAATGGACGACAACAGGTTAACAAAACAGATCTTCAGATATCTGTGGGAAAAGAAGTCAACATCAAGTTGGATTAAAGAAATCAAAAAGGATTAGAAAAAATAATATAAACGCAGAAGAAGCAATTGAAAGAGAATTTTTTGGGCAAAAGTGTTAAAAATTGAAGGAGCCCAGGGTAGGAGATGGAAAAACGAAGGTGCACTGAAGACAGGAAGAAGAGACATAGTGAAAAGATGAAAGCATATTGGAGAAAAAGGAAAGAACAAGGAATAAAGAACTGAAATTGGCATGTGGTCCTCAGGCGGCCACAATACAAATATAAAAAAAAATACTTAAGTATATAGTTTTAGCTTTAGGCCTATATTTACTTGATTAATCGAAGATGATTGAGAGAGAATTAAAAAAAAAAATTGGAAGAAATCTGTGCAGAACACACAGATTTACCACACACACACGCGTGGGCGCGCACACAGATTTTCTAGTGAAAATGTAACTGCACCAATGTACGGTAACAAACGGTAACAGGGTTTGTGTGTGTGTGTGAGCGCGCGCGCGCGCCCACCCGCGCCCACCCGCCTGCAAGCGAATTTTATTTTTTTGTACTCACTGCGAGCGTCAATTTGTAATACTCATTGTTTTTGTCTCTTTGGAAAAGATGAAACATTAATGTTGATCGTTGTCGGACGGAAGAGAAAAGTATGAAATCATGTTGACACAAAATGTGGTGCAACTGTAAACTTGTGCGGTACGACAGCTTTGTGATAAAATCGCTTCTATACCGTATCAATCTTTATTGAAAATAAAAAAGGGAAAATCATTCTGAGACTTGAGTTTAAAACTGAGGATCAACTTTTCAACGATCCTGTATTGATGACTGTTAATACAACAATATTTATCAGAAAAACTGTTGAACCTGAATACAATGGTGACGTTCTTACAGCTGATGTTTGAAAATACAATTCTCTTAAAATATATTTAGGTCTCAAAAGTGAAATTACATTGGATTACATTGGACGACAAATGAACCAAATACTTTAGAGGAGTGAAATTTACCATACTAGGTGCAAAAATATTCTTATTTGGCTTACTTCTGAAATGCAGTGTTTTGTTGCTCTACGTTCGTTCTTTAAATTACACAGAATACGGTGCAAAGAGTAGACTTAAAAACGGGGCGATACGAATAAAAACAGATGAATCAAGAAAATGGGTGTGTCGTGAATTATTATTTAAATCTTAATTTATTATTCACAACGTTATCAGAGGCTTTATCAGTTAACAAACTCCTCCGGTGCCTTTCTGAATTCATGAAAAGAATGTTTGCGGTTCTTTTTTTTTTAACCGCTGATTCGTTTTCCTGTTGTAGGGCAAGCTTTATTATTGTTTCCATAAATATTGTATTTATTTTGTTTCAGTACGCACGCTGACAGGACTGCTACTTAAAATTCTGCAGTACCGTATCGCTGTTCGTGATTTCATGCATCACTCTAGTCTATACACGCGAGAGTGATTGCCTTCGTAGCGTCCCGTCCCTTATCGGACCGTATAATTAGTAGCAAATGTACTTTTCTTGAAGCAGTTCTAATTATCTGACTGGAATCGCTAAGCCACAAGATCTCTTATGAGTGTCTATACTTAATTTCTGTTATTTATAGGCTATCAGTGACCTTACGATACTTATCGTTCTGCTGACACTGAGTAGCAGTGAGAACGGTACACGGTAGAAGTGAGAACGTCAGTGCCGAGTGGCGGCGAGTGAACTGACTCAACATGTAGAGTGTAGAAGGTTGCTCAGGCGTATTCGGAGTAAGATACATTTTGCTATACAGAATTAAGATTCAAATAAGAGTGAACGGTCAATTAAATGAGACGAGGGCATAATAGTGTTTATACGTATTTTATTATAAGAAATCGATATTTACAATGAACATAAATAAGTGAATTAGCCTACGTCAGACGTCATATTATTTTCAGCATACATACATATACAAACAAATAATAAATAAATATATTTACCTTTTTCCTGTCTCGTGACCACATGTGTTAACGCAATGATATTATTTACGCGTTTCGATACTATGTATCGTCATCAGAATATATATTAAAATATAATCACTCAAAGAGGTCGTTAAAATTTAAAACATTAAAATCACAATATCGAAACCAAATAAGTATTTATGTGATGCGAGTGCGCACTCGACGTAAGCCGGCCGGACACTGATTGATATCAGTTAGTGATAAATTTTAGTGCTGTGTCATATAATGGATTCGACTTGAAATGCAAGTGGTCGTTTAATATAAAATTGCGGTAGTATTTGTCATTATGTGCTCTATATATTTCAAATTCCTCACGTGCATTTAAATAAGTGCCTTTACCACAGACATGTAAGGGTTTCAAATTGGTGTCAAAGCTTGTATAATTATGGTTCTCCTGTATAAGATGACGAACATAGTTAGACTTTATACAAGATTGTGTTGTCAAGTCTTTTACATTATGCTTTGGAGTGTGCTCAACGAAACGTTTATAAAAACCTCTCCCTGTCTGACGTATAAATACTGTACTTATTTGGTTTCGATATTGTGATTTTAATGTTTTAAATTTTAACGACCTCTTTGAGTGATTATATTTTAATATATATTCTGATGACGATACATACTATCGAAACGCGTAAATAATATTGCGTTAATACATGTGGTCACGAGACAGGAAAAAGGTAATATATTTATTTATTATTTGTCATTATAAGTGACCTGGATGCCGACAGACATGTTATTCATATACAAACAATATGTAACAAATACTTTTTCAGTGTAACAAAATATGGTTTGTGAAATATTTAGTTGAAAGGTAAACTGTGATATGCGGAATATAATAATTCAATTTTTTTTTTACAAATTATAAAATACCTAGCTAAATTACTAAATCGAATTTTGAAACATAAAATAAATTCCAGCCAAATACAATATTAAAAGCTGAATCAAACTCACGGATAAATTAAAAAAAGAACGTACAAAGTAAACAAAGATGGAAAATTATATTCTTTCGACATTCCAAACATGTAACCAAACATTCTCATTGACGATACTATAAATATTATAATAAAAAATAGGTTCCCTGATTTTAAATTGTTTTTATGAATTAATCATTTGAAAAATGTTGTAATTATATTGGGCTAATATATAATGAACTAAGTACAAGAAAATGATTTCAAAAATATTCAACTCGATCTCTCAACATGCGAGTACATTTTCTTGTATCTTAAATAAAGTTATTTTTAATATTTACGTTATTCTTGTAAAATTATTTAAACCTTTAGAATATGCTCACATTATTTAAAATATTACGCTTTGCGCTTAAAGCACGCATATTTGTGGCGGTGGGGAAATTTTCGGTAGCTAAGTGGGGAAAAGAGGTTTGACACGCAACACCGGTTTTTCGTTTCAGCTATTTCGTTACACGTTGAATCAGTTTACTGCCGTAGGAGTGCGAAGCGTACCGGAGTGAGCCGGGCATCACAGTGCAGTACATGAAGTTCTCACTTCTGCTGTCTTCTCTTAGTAAAGAAGAGGAAATAGATGTGACTTTTAAAAAGAACGGAGTACTTAAGCCGTGCGATGAGGAGAAAACGCTACTCAGTGTCAGCAGAAAGATAAGTAACGTAAGGTCACTGATAGCCTATAAATAACAGAAATTAAGTATAGACACTCGTAAGAGATCGTGTGGCTTAGCGATTCCAGTCAGATAATCAGAACTGCTTCAAGAAAAGTACATTTGCTACTAATTATACGGTCCGATAAGGGACGGGACGCTACGAAGGCAATCACTCTCGCGCGTATAGACTAGAGTGATGCATGAAATCACGAACAGCGATTCGGTACTGCAGAATTTTAAGTAGCAGTCCTGTCAGCGTGCGTACTGATACAAAATAAATTCAATATTTATGGAAATAATAATAAAGCTTGCCCTACAACAGGAAAATGAATCAGCGGTTAAAAAAAAAAAAAGAACCGCAAACATTCTTTTCATGAATTCAGAAAGGCACCGGATGAGTTTGTTAACTGATAAAGCCTCTGATAACGTTGTGAATAATAAATTAAGATTTAAATAATAATTCAATATATTATTATTCGTTCTTCGCTAATGAACTTCCGATTTCATGGTTTCGTGGGGTCTCCTTTAGAATTGTAAAGCAGTCTGTACAGCGCTCGAATCAACAAAATGATAAGCCACCGCCCCTTGTGGAAAATCAGTGTGAATTATAATAAGTTATATTGTAAAATGAAACCAAATTCCAGTCTCATTGGTTATTTACCAATTTCGATGGTTACTCATATGAAATTAAAACACCCACTCCCCTCTCCACATGCACAAATACGGAGGCTGAGTTTATTCGGTATATGTGTTTAATCTGGCTCGGGTTCGCAATAATGATATCTGTGGAGTTTCATATAGGCTGTTCATAGCATTGTTTTTCATTGTACGTGTTGAATACAGAATACACTTAATCTTTCGTTAAAAGTTATAGCAGAACAACCGGACCAATTGGGAATTTGAATGCCCACATAAAGTACGAGGTCTGTAAATTAAGTAATGAGACTAATCATGTAGCAGTCAATATGGCAACACTGTAAGGTTTCCATTAACACAGATGGTTAGATAAACTGCTGATTGATATTGAGTATTACTATTTATTGTCTATCGTTGCCTCGTGAAAAGTAAACAAGTATTTTGTGAAGTGAGTATTAGTTGTAAAAATGAGTGACATCATTACGTTGCGCAATCAAGTTTTTGTGTTAAACTCGGGCACAATGCTACTGAAACTTTTAAAAAATTAACAAAGGCGTATGGAGATGAAGCTCTGACAAGAGCACAGGCTTTCAGATGGTTTAAAGCATTTTCAGATGGCCGGAAATCAATTAAGGATGATCCACGCTCCGGAAAACCGTCAACGTCAAGGACTGACGACAATGTTGATCAAATCAGGGACTTGGTGCGGTCTGACCGTCGATTAGCCGTCAGAATAATCGCTGAACAATTAAATTTTAACCATTTTAACCACACTACAGGCTGCGGAAAGAGTTGCCCGCGTGAGACCAGCCATCGTCAACACCTGACGCTGCAGCATGCCAATGCACCTTGTCACATAGCACTCTCGGTTAATGAGTTTTTGACAAAGGAAAATATTCCTGTTGAAAAGTCCGCTTATTCACCTGACTTGACTCCCTGCGACTATTTTCTCTTCCCGAGATTTAAAAAACATTTCAAAGGACACCATTTTAGAACGATAGACAACATTAAAAAATGTAACCAAACAGTTGAAGGAGATTCCAGTTGTTGAGTTCCAGCACTGCTATGAAGAGCGAAACCCCGCCTAAAGCGGTGTGTGGCTTCCCAAGGGAACTATTTTGAAGGCTGGATTGGTTATTTTGAAGTATGGATATAGTTTGATTGTAAATAAAAGGTTTCAGTGAATTAGTCTAATTACTTAATTTACAGACCTCGTATATTCTTCGCACAACCGATCCGTATTTGGGAAGTAAATTCAGTAGGAATATATAGAATATAACCTAAAAGGTGTCATCACTATACATATTCTGGTCCTATGGATTAATATAAGAAAAATGTTTCTAAAAATATAGATGTTTATAGATGTTTCTAAAACTTCTCGTTTTCCGTCAGGCCGCCATTCTGTGTTTTTTAAGGAAAACTTTATATCTCAATAAGGGATTGAGATACCTTAGTAGTACTCATTTCAAACAAATTTTTCCTATATTAAAGAAATCGATGTCCGCCACAAAAACATGAAGTAGGCAGAATTTTTGGACAGGTTGTTTTTCATCATAACTCAGTTATTTGTTATTGGATTTAAAAAGTGACATGTCATTGTGATTACAATAAAATGCTTAACAAATACTCATTACTTTTACATAATAAACCAAAATTTGATAAAACTAAAATTTACTGAGCTATTAGCGATGATCAGATAATTAAAGCTGCCGGCATTTTTAAATTTGAGATCACAAAATAACCGAGAATGTTTTGTTTATTAAAGAACATTAACGCAAACACGTGTATCAAACTTCATTATGGTATCTCCACATTCTCTTGAGATATAGGTTTCCTTATAAACCACAAAATGGCGGCTAGACTGAAAACTAGATATTTCCGGAACTATGATTACACGAACTTTTTTCTTATGCTGATGCATATAATCAGAATATGTATAGTGAGGATACCTTTTACGTTACACTCTGTAGCCTATATGTACGTATGCAAATTTGTATTTACAGTAGTTAAAACACGTTTTATTTAAAGCGTTTGGAGAAAAGAGGAAGAAAAACATATTGTTCATGTATTATGTACGTACGCTATATTATGAAATTTACAAGTTTTGTCACGAGGAGAGTCCGGAAAACAGACGTTTCAGGTATCAGATAACTGATATCCAATTGCAACTGTGAAACGGACAATTTTGTGGAATGTTTTTCACTATCTTTCCTGTAAAAAATACGTACATATATCGTTGTTATACAAAGTTCGATTTCTGTTATAAAAAATCCGATTTTTTCTTAACGTAAACTGAAACAAATTTCTTCATGTCTCGACCAAAACGGTGCTTCACTTTATCACAACAGAATCTGCCTCAACTTTTTCTATGGATAGTATCGTGAATTTAGTAATTCTATGCATTTTTTTTTAAATTTTACCCAAACAGCTGTTTTTAACCAAAATATTATATTTGGCTACGGCTCTTCAACTCGTACAAAATCAATGGCGAGTGATTAAGGTTTTTTGGAGTAATAAATTACTATCGTAAAGGCTGACTTACCCTTTTTCGAGTTTCGTAGTCGAGTGGGCCAGCGACGAATATGGCGCCCGTCATGTTCTTGACGGCGAACGAGCCGCCTATGTTACCGCTTGTGATCTCGTATCGAATACGCGACGCTGAAACACAAGAAAACACACCATTAGTTACTGATCAGACACACAACGCGCGCGCGCGCGCGCACGCACACGCACACACACGCGTATATACAGGTAAAATCTCAAGCATTGTAGAAGTGTAACAGGTCGTGAAGTGTAACAGTCTCTTAGACTACTAGTTACAATATTTGAAGGCAATGGTATACATAATTATGATTATAATTAATTCCCGGGCTGTTTGGCCGTGGTCCAAAGTCTCTGACAAAACCAGACGTTTCGGCAGTACCACTGACTGCCATCATCAGTGAAAATCAACTGTCTCGGGTTGGGAGAGGGAGAGGGGCGAGAAAACAAGAAAGCACATAAAAGGAAACTGAACTAATAAAATTCCATTAAATTACACGCGTAGATCACACTTCTACGTCATAATAACGTGTAATATATTTACATTATAAATAAAATACACTATATATTGTAATATCCATGAGACAGTACAATATAATCTGAACTATCCGGCCCTGTCTGTGTCACATAATAAAATTTGTTCCTTCATGTTTCGTAAATTTTTATTCTTGATGAAACATTATGTTTTAATTACAGTACTTTTTTATTATTCTCAAGTAAACAATTCAAAGTATGCTTAATTTGAATTATGCAGGGTATCAGTAATTAAACTCTGTTTAATTAACAAATTACTAGTCTATTATTGCACACGTAATCTTTGTCATACATATAATGCATTGTTTAAATAAATGTTCAGTATTTTAAAATATTTTCGATATTTTATTTAAATTTCCTTTTACAACTAGAAAAACATAATATTTGATTCTTTTTTTGTGAACTATATAAAAACAAATTTCAACATTCTACTGAATTTTCTCAAAAACTCAAAATTCCACAGCACACCCGATCTCATTCTCGGCATGAACATTTTGCAGAACTTCTTATCATCATATATGCAGAATTTCGTGTTGCCCTACTCTTCAGCCTACTAAGACTTTTGTTTTCTCTTACGTTTTTCGTCAATTTTTTTCACTTTCCATACTTCCGACCATTAGATTAGTATCCCTATTGTAGCCCTATCCCTATTGTTTTAATAGCACACTTACAGTGGCTTCTTTCTGTTACGTCAACAAAATCCAGAATGCTCAAATACAACAAACGTAAAATATAAAGGTTTATCTTATCCGCAAATGTCGTCAGCTTTAAATAAACAAAAATCAGCGGTTACTCGACGTGACCGACATCCATAATAGCGATAATAATAAAAAGAAGAAGAAGAAGAAGAAGAAGAAGAAGAAGAAGAAGAAGAAAAAGAAGAGGAATAAGAAGTAGTAAACAGTTTATAAACAGACGCTGATTTATTTGCATTTAAATGCAAATACATAATTTATGGTGACAGAATGCGGTGCAGCGTCTACATAATGAGACAGGAAGCGTTCACGCAAACAAATGTTGTATACGGTTCCCCCCTTCCCGTCGACGATATTTAACGTAGAAAAATTCATGCGACAAATTACCACACGAGAGAGACAGACAGTGAGGGGGAAATAAGTAAACGGTAATAAAGTGGAAATTTATACTAGCGGAAGCAGGTAAGGAAGCAACAAACAGGAAGAAGAGAAAAGAGAGAAGATCGTGTGCGCTCGTTAGAGACTGACAGTTCAGACGCTATATCAGACATAACATACGGGTATGATGAGGGGATAGTCCTTCTAGGAATGAGGTCAAGTAATTTTTATTGTGATTTGATTAAATGAATAAATAATTTTACACTTACAAGAAACTGTTTATAAAAAGTATTCAATACAAAAACATATAATTTTAGGCCTACATATTTTTCAAGATAATATAAAATTTATTATTATCGAGAATAACACCCGGATTAAAAATTCTTAAGGCTTTCACGGGCCGTGTCAACATTGTTGAGATTACTTTCTGCCGGGCTATTTATGTTGTGGTCTACTGGTATTATTGTTCACAGACGTTTCGGTCCCACAATCGGGGGCCATCTTCAATGTAGAAAACGATCGAGTAATCGGCAAAGTGTTCGCCAATTCACGCCAGACTATACCTCATTTGTCTATATCTCAGTACTCGATGGTTTTTTATACTGAAGATGGCCTCCGAAACATCTGTGAACGATGATAGCAATAGACCACGGGGCTAGTAGGCCGGCAGAAACTAATCTCAACATCCCGGATTAAGGTTGAATAACCTTGGCGCAGCAACTGCCATATTCTTTGAGATTTTTAATGTTATCTAATAGTTTTTTTGGAGCTGTTAATGTATTTTCAAAACGGTTTCTATATTTCGCAGACATTCTGTTTGATCGTTTCAAACGTCAAGAAGAACATCGTTTACTGAACGATATCATTTACACAGTGTAAACAGTTTTTTCGTGGCGAGCCTCAACGTCGGACTGCGTTCAACGGAGGCCAGTACACACGCGAGAGAAACTGAATAATGACAATAGGATCCCACTGCCAAATGACACAATCTTAAATCAATGGTCCACTTCCGCCCCATAATCAAAAGTTAATAATGTAATTCCGAATTTGAAACTACACTATTAAACAACAATATGGAAGAAAAAATTGACCCAAGACAACATTAAGAATTACGTCTGCAGAAAGATGAACGAAGACGCGACGGATGTAGTGAAGACATACGGTGGTAGAAGGTACAGAACAGAACTGCGCAGGCTCGAAAATATAATAGTACGCAGTACGAACGAAAATCTGTGGTAACACAGAATGAAAGAGAATCAGAATTCCTTAAGGCAAGGGAAAGGGGAAGCTGGGCCATAGGCTGGGAACGAGGCATTAAAAAGTGGGAAAATATATCCTGGAAGGGGGGAGAGTCAGACTGGAGTTTGGATATGGTACAAAGACTACATAGGCCTACGATTACACATACACACAAACACTCATAGTTTATTTAGGCATATACGAATATGTTTCTAGCAAATTATATTTTATTTAAAATATTGTGTTTCATTAGAGGCCTACGCGTATTTTTGAAAGCATTTAATTATTTGTTATTATGTGCAATATCGAAAGGATATTGTAATTTCTCTTGCATCCTCAGGATGACTCAAAAACAAAAAAATTATTTTAATCTGTGCTGTGATGATGTAGACGTTTTACAGGATTCTTACGAAATGCGTATAAGCGTACGTCAATAAATAATTTCGAAACGGAAAAATACAACATTTTGAATAAAACAAAAGTAAACATAATGTATTAATATAATACAGTATAACATAATATAATGTGAAACGTACATACACGATTATTAGTCACTAAATAGCGTCAAATAAATGTTTAATTGAGATCAATGAACGATTAATATTTTGGCGGCAAAACACAAATTACTATTTCTTTTATGAATTTGCTAACTGCTATAATTTTTTATTGTTCGACTAAGCTTTTCGTCATTACTGACATCTTCAGGTCTTAAACAACGTCTATCAACTGTACGTTGTAGGCTTTTATACTTTAGGCCCCTCCACTTATGTCATCGCCCCTCCTATTGGTTCTAGCTGCTACCGCTCTTCACGGGAACTTTGTCTACCTTTTTCCGTTAGGCATTTTTCTAACGTCCGTCAAATTGTTTTAAGAATCTCCCGTTAATTTCTTCATTCTTGACTTATAATTTTTTTTGTAACCTTTTACATTTCGTCATTTTTTAGTGTGTTATTCTTATTATTTTAATTTATTTTTGTTTATTGTTTAATATATAATAAAATATTTCTTCATTTGTAAAATCCACTTTTATATTCATTAATTTATTTTTACATTAAAAGTGGATTTTACAAATGAAGAAATATTTTATTATATATTACACAATAAACAAAAATAAATTAAAATAATAAGAATAACACACTAAAAAATGACGAAATGTAAAAGGTTACAAAAAAATTATAAGTCAAGAATGAAGAAATTAACGGGAGATTCTTAAAACAATTTGACGGACGTTAGAAAAATGCCTAACGGAAAAAGGTAGACAAAGTTCCCGTGAAGAGCGGTAGCAGCTAGAACCAATAGGAGGGGCGATGACATAAGGGGAGGGGCCTAAAGTATAAAAGCCTACAACGTACAGTTGATAGACGTTGTTTAAGACCTGAAGATGTCAGTAATGACGAAAAGCTTAGTCGAACAATAAAAAATTATAGCAGTTAGCAAATTCATAAAAGAAATAGTAAGGATGGCTGCTAATTTAAACAATACGAAGAATAAAACACAAATTGTCGCTAAATACGACAAAATACGTTAAAACTATATTCACAATTTTTCCGAGAAATCTCGTTATGGGTGTGGTCTGACATACACCACGGCAGTGAAAACATATCGATTCCCCTCCTAAAAAAAAAACAAATTAAGCTCTTGATGTACTTAGCGTTTGGCTGCGTTTGAAGGGTTAAGCCGGCTACGCACTATCCATCGTCGCTGTCCAGCATGCCCGACATCGGTGATGGATGTGCGCACCACACTGTCGTGCAACTCGTCCAGCGTGCCAGACGTTCTTTAGTTCTCGTTGCGTTTTGTAAAAATCATTTTATTGATTTTTTCCTGTACTAAAATTTAAAAATTTTTCTGATAATTAAATTTGTTGAAAATCATGCCACCTGTTATTTGTATTCATGTAATCTGCCGAGGATACGTCCCACAAACGTCTATTTAATTTATATTTTTCGGTAAATTTTGATGTTATTTCACGGTCCATTATAGTTTGTAATTAAAACAAATTAATAATCACAATATTTAAAATAATAACTGCTAATGATATTTGAATGTATTGTGTAAACAAAGAATAAACTAAACTAAATATTAAACTGAAATTTTACCTGAATCGTTACTTATTAAATATACACTATAGAATGAATGTAACGTAAAATTAAACAGTAAACATTTATTTATTAAACGAAACGCTCTGAACTGTACTTGCTCGAAAATGACGATTTGATAGACAGCAAGCGTACGCATGATCAAACATGCACAATGCACGATTCCTTGACATTCGTCAACACTACACACGATCCATCCGCACGTCGTGCTGCTTGAGCTGATGGTCTTGCTGGACTCATTTTTCGTCGTGCACATCCTTCAAAAAATACACGACGTGAGGATGGATGTCAAAGCTACGCACTGTAGTTTTTTACTTGCTGTCCGTCATGACGTCCACCGGGGATGGTTGGTGCGTAGCCGGCTTTATATCATAATCATATAGTACAAACTAACTGTATTTTATAGTCTGCGATTACTGCGTAAAAGCCGATACATATCGATATCAGCGGCCGAACAAAACCAATCGTTTGAAGTTTTTTTTTAATGGAAAACCAATATATACGTACTTACATATGTAGTGTCGAGTTTTCGATCACTTACAACGCTGTTCTGAAATGGATATGAAAGTTTCATGCGGACACATCGCCGTGACGGTGAATTATCAGACTGGAAATAACGCCCAGCGTCTGTTATTAGACAACAGAAAAAAAGACAGCGAACAGAGACGATCGCATTTACATACAACGCAGTAAACACGCGACGACACGACCGGGATTTGCGATCTGGACACGTGTACGAACTCCATCTGATGGATTTTATCTTCAAGGCCGTATAATATTAAGGAATTCGATATTGTTGGCACAAACGCGTAAAGACTGTGATAAAGCTGTAGCTGGCTAGAATTTAGTGCTGATTCCACTAAAGTAAAGAAACGAAAAGTAAAGAGGTATTACTGGGCCTTGATACATCTCGCCTTTTTTGTAACTGTCTTGCGAGGGGAGAGTCTTATAAATAGAACTTTGGTTTAAAGAAAACTTAAACACTCTAACGGCAGTAAATAGAAAGTGAATTAAGGCGACAGAACAAATAAAAAAAAAACTTTATCGACAAATACCATTTTTCCCACTTTCTACGATGAAGATGTCTTACATTTTGTAAATAGCAAAAAGAAAGCTTACGATTGTGCGAAGAAGGACGGATACGCAGAACATCGAACACTATTGAGCTTAGAATACGATGGAAATTTTCCGTGACAGAATTTTGTGCTGCATACAAGTGATTAATTTCATGTGCAATATCCTTGAACGGTACTTAAGACGGAAAAACGTGACGGCAGTGTGAGATCGTGTTGCTGACGGGCGGAGTTACGCGAGTTGTAGCAGTGGGTGCGACGAGTTATTCACTGATTATATTTGTCGGTGATCGTGATTTAATGATCTTAGTGACAGGTTAGTTATCATTGTATACTGTGAATAGGCCTATGCATAATAGATAATAGTAATGGTGACGAAGAATTATTACATTAAGTACCGTTAAATCGTGTAAAAAAACTTGTTGGACAATAAAGTAATAATAAGGAAAAGAAGATAGTTAATATAAAAGGCGACAATTACGCTTAATGGCATCCTACAAAATAATGGTCTAAAGATCTCTGCTACAAAATAAAAAAATATGACATTCTATATTGTCGTGGACAATAAATATCAGAGGAATTTGTCACTTTAATTGACTGAGATGTGATTTATTATACGAAAGTCACAACGAAAGGGATAATGTGTGAACTGTGTTAGGCAAATTTAGAACGATACGTAGGAACCTACAAAATAAACAAGAAAGAATACTCGGATACAATTTTACAAAACCTGAGCTACCACATTTGTATATGCAAGGGAAACACGGGATCTAGGTAAACAGGAAGAAAAGGGTATTCAAGTTGCTAAAGTGAAATTTTTAAGCAGCCCACAAGGAGATTTCTTCGTGTACAGGGAAAGAAATGAAGATTTTAGAAGATAATAAAAAAATGAATGTTTGTGCAAGAATATTAGAGAAAGTAGGAGGAAATGATTTGAACACTTGAACTACATGTCAAATAACAGATTACAGTAATATTTCGAAGCGACGTTCAACTGTACACGAGAAGCTTTACATCTACCGAGCGCTGCGCGATGCAAAACTGACCACGTGTTTATCTGGGTAAGAACATGGCAATACAGTACCGTTACAGGCTGTTACTATGGTGACATGAAACGTGATTGGCGGAGGTTCTTACACATGCTTTTACTCCCACCTCATATATAAAACGTCAGAGTCGCTTAGTCAACGGCTCGAGTCGTAGCAGGCTTGAGATATGAGCCTAATGGACAGGGGATGTAGGCAGACGTAGTAGTAGATGAGTTACGGAACAGACCCAATAGGACAGACGAAGATGACGAAAAGCTTAAGATTCTTTTACTGTTTCTGGTTTCGTTTTTCTTCCACCCTAAAGATGAGTTGAACAGGTCTCTAGTTGTCTTCCACGGGACAATACAATTACGCGCGAAATTAATTACGTCGCCAGCTGGGCATGGGATAAAACTATGCTTAAAAAGACTGTGTAATCAATGTGGGATTAAGAACAGACTACTACAGTGTTATGTAAAAAAAAAACCCTTTTGAGCCGCGCGTAACAAAGTATTACGAGGTCTATTTTTGTACAGCGTACTTTCATTATGCACTCTTGAGTCCAGTCTTGCCAGTCCAGTTCACTATATATACACGGCATACGTTGCGCTTTAAATTATGGATTAATATTTCTATCTTACTCTCTGATAGAAAGCGTATACAACAAAAATTATTATGGCTCTTTCTTCTTTT
Organism: Magicicada septendecula; assembly: GCA_034769895.1. Lineage (NCBI taxonomy): Eukaryota > Metazoa > Arthropoda > Insecta > Hemiptera > Cicadidae > Magicicada > Magicicada septendecula. The sequence goes on from CM068371.1 coordinate 103,707,779, forward strand.
TTTTTTGTTGAATAACATATTCTTGTCATGACCACAAAGGAATTCTTTGATACCACATTTTAAAGGAACACACACACACACACACACACACACACACACACACACACACACACACACACACACACACACACACACACACACACACACACACACACACACACACACACACACACACACACACACACACACACACACACACACACAGTAGGGGTAGAGAATAATTTTAACTACTCGCAATGTTTAGCCAAGTATGTTGAGTGTGAGCAATAGAAAAGACCTACGTCTGTCGCGGCAACCGTTATAGTCTGACACGTCCACGTAGATGAGAGCTGGAAGAGAAAGTTCAGAGCTTTAAGTTTTCTGTTATCAGCATTGCGCTAAAGAGTAGTAACTGGAGGAGTAGATCCTGTCTTCGATGGTTACTTAAAGAATGAGGCTTATGAGAATGAGATGCAAGAATGAATGATGAGGATGAGGAGGAAAGAATGAGGTGCACTACAGTGGCGTATCTAGAATTTGGCTTTGGGAGGGGTCCAGGGTAGGGTCTGCTTCATACATAAGAAAAACAAGTTAAGACTAATCAACATTACTATTTTTAAAGTGCCTGAAAAAGCGTGGTAGTATCCTGAAATCAGTTCCATTAAAGTAAACGGTAGTAACACATTAAAAATACATTGTTAAAAGATATTTATTGACTTAACTGATTTTCCTATATTTCATATAACAAACGTATACCCTAATGCTGTTTGTATATTTAAAAAATGAGCTTCTTCTATATTAGTGTACAAAGCTGAAAACATAAAATTAAACACCTTAAAAGTTAAGAGATTAACAAAATTCGACAACTTTTTCGACACTCTGGGGGGGGGGGGTCCGGTTCCGTTCGTCCCCAGTCGTAAATACGCTCCTGGGAGCATGTGCAGTAATCTGGAAAATTTATCATCCTCATCCTTGCTTGTTATTTGCTGCCGGTCATCTAAAGTTTCTTATCCTTTGTGCTTTCTTTATATAGAGGGTTTATGGGTTTTTCTTATCTTATGGGGGATGTAAATATAGACAGACAACGGAATGCAGGTATTACATATTTTTAGAAATAGCTTTTCCATTTGTTTCTGAAGGATGTTACAGAAAATACTGTACACTGTACAGCGTACAGGTCGCTCGCACGGATCGTTGTATTGTCCAGTGGAAACAGAACAACTGACACCGGATAAAAAAGTCACTAAATACAACTGTAATTAGAAACAAACAACAGTTAGAAATCAACAAAGGCATTCTTATACTATAACTCAAGTTAAATTTCGCCTTGTTACAGCACAGCGGCTCTCACAGATCAGGATTGTTTGGATAAACAAAACTGGATGTTAGGATGCGAGAAACGATTTCAACAGTAAAACAACTCGTCATAGTAAGAAAAATAATTACCATTGCCCACAAACTTTATTGTACAGTATATCTTCTTTTAACGTATAATTAAGTTCCATTAACATATGTAGTTACGCACGATTACGCGAACGTACTGCGTAAGAATAAGACCTCCAATTTGTCGCGCTTATTTCCAGTTGTTAAGTGATTCTCTACAACTACTTAAAACGGATGGACAAGTTAATAGACCGGAGGAGATAAAGACAGTAGCTGCTTTTTAAAGACGTAATATTTTTTTTTGCTGCTAGTCGGTATATAGGTCAGGCAGAGAGCGAACGAGCGGGCAAAGCAAGAAGGTTTATAACTTTGTGAGCGCTTTATCGCGCAAGTTTTATTGAATGAAATCCATCACGCCGAAGTAACTGCTGGCTGTTGCGGAATTCTCAACGACACACTTTATGCCGCTACACAAACAGTACAATACAACTGCCTAATTACTGGCCGTGCGTGCGTTTACTGTATTTTGAATGCCTACACTGTAATAGATTGTATTAATGTATAAAAACTTTTATAATGCAGTGGCATGGGGTAGGTAGATAACAGCTGTTGCCGGTTGTGTTGGGCCCAAAACTTATCCTAAAAATTAATTCAAATTTTTTATAGTACGAGATATTCTTTTTAGAGCCAAAACACTTTTTTACTGTATTTTCTACGTATCATCCGCTGGCAGAAGAATATTGTCCCGGTTCAACGTAATCTGACTCCATTATACTTACACAGAATAAATCCGAACACAAATAATCGAATTAAAAATTATTAAAGAAACACAAATTGGAAGGAACAAAACAGAAACAGGTGCACGAAGTAACAGGTACGCGTCGGTTCCGAAAACAAAGATAGCTGCCAACTAGGCGTTTTGCCGGTTTAAACAGCGGCAACACATCGGGCGGACGAACGAATCTCTTTCCTTAGTACGTACAGTGACAACTATTACAAGGCCAATGACCATACACAGTAGAACGTCGCCGGTATCTGAGCCGGCAACACAACATTAAAATGCCGGGTACAAGCGCCCTGCAGCTCGAAAGTAATATCGTGCTTTTCTTCAAGTTTCTCAACTAATATTGTTCACATTTCAAATTAGTCAATAATTAAAGTATTTACTCTGTGATATAATCAATTTTATTTTCTTTCATTGCTTGTACTGTTGCCGCCGGCAACAGAGGTAACATGGACGCCACGTCACTGTAAGTATAATGCCATTTAACGTTGAACACATTCGTGCGAATGTCACGAAAATATCAGATTAATTAAATACATTAAATATATACAATTTTGTACGAAAAACCTCCGGAAAATTCTAGCTGTAATAAGGAAATACCGAGAAAACATACTTCTCGTACGGTGTGTATCCTACGAAGAGGTTTACGTTCTTGATTCTGAGTACGTCAGGCATGCCCCCCCCCCAATTAGTCACTTCAGACGAATTTTTTTTGTCGTCTTGTGATTGTAGAACGGTTTAGTGATACTGAATCTGATACAAAATTCATATCACGTTATGTAAGTTCATGGTTTTACTCTAAAATCAGGCCTACCTTACCACTATGTTAATTTTTGTTTGATACATAACTTAAATGTATCAAACAAAGCAGTCTGTATTTTAAACAGCAAGTGAATATTATTAAAAGAACAACGAACTGTCAAACACACGTATGCTTTTATACTTGTACGTTAATAAGCGTATTCTGTTGATAATTTTTTTAACTCCTAAAGGCAATGCGTTGTCGCTGTAGCCACGTCACTCTATCCCTTGCGATATTCTTCGTTTCTCCATAGGACCCACTATTCACGACACTCATTGTGCTGCGGAAGTATGCAGTTCTTGGTCTTCCTTTGGGCTTCTTCCCCACTACTTTGCCCTCAAAGATGTTAGTTAAAAAAGCACTATGTCTGATCACATGCCCTATCGACTTAATCTTCCTCACCTCTATACTCCTAAGCAGTGTTCTATTCTCATTTATTTCCTCCAAGATCTGTTGATAATAACACACTGTATTTTTGTCTACACTCATTGGAATCCCCAATCCGTTCTTAAATAATTGATGGTGATAAGATTTTAGAGGAAATATCGCACTTTGCTATTCGTTGTTGTAACATAAGTTATGAACATGATTATGATAAGAATAAAAAATTAAATAAGTATCAGACGATGTGTGGTACAATACAACGAACACTAAGAAACAAACCAAGAACCAATACTACAATAAAGTTCTATAAAGTAATGGCGATACCTGTTCTGACATTTGCTAGTGAAACGTGGACGATAACTGGGAAAGACGAGCAGCATATACAAACCGCTGAAATGAATTGTTTAAGGCACGTGAGTGGTTATCGTGTAAGGGAGCGAATGCGTAATGAATATTGTAGCGTGACAGAAAATCCACTACATTGTAAATCATATGAAATGATAAAATTTAATTACATCAACAAATGTTGTAATAATATTAAATGACATTTAAATAAATCAGAGGAATGCAACACAATAAGATAAAAATCCTCACTACATAATATATAAAAACCACTGTTAAAAGAAACCAAAGAAAGTATTGAAGCAACTCATCAACTCATAAATAATACCAGTAAGTTACCCAGGAAGCTCAGAGCAGTAAACCAGTTACATAAGACAATATCCCGAAAAAAGAGACTCAATCAAAGAGTGGTGAATACCAAAATACTCTAAAAACAAATAGAAGAATAAAGTCAGTTCAGTGAAGAAATTCAATACTCCAAACTAAACCTCAGTCGTGATAACACCAAGTACCTTGGTTCCCAAGAATGAGGAAAGAAGAACAGAAGAGTGAAGACTAGACGAGGGACAAGAATGAAAACTAGAAGAGGGACAAGAATGAATACCAGAAGGAAGATAGGAAGAAGGACAAGAAGGAAGACAGGAGGAGAGGAAGACATAGTATGAAAGAAACACCGTAGTAAAACCTATTATTATATAAACTACTATCAATCCCAAACCCACAAAAACTATGTCAAAGAAAGTATAACATCCCCAAAATCTTATAAAAATATAATTATTGAGAAAACTAAAGTGTTGTATAGCGTTATAAGAAGTGCACCGGCTAAAGCTATTGTGTAATAAAGAAAATAAACTAGTCTTAACGGTCCATGATGACTAAAGGTCTGGTCTGAGATAATAAGACTCAGAATATCAGAACCAACAGTGAAAGTGAATTTGTATAAGTGTTTTTTTTTTTTTTTTTAAATGCAATAAACTTAAAGTTGGTGATACTATAACTTAGTAGTATGCTATATCACAACTTTAAAGTCTAATAATAACCAGCATGATAAAATAATAAAATGGAAGGTTTCTAGTATTTTATTATTTTTATGTAAATCCTTATTTAAAAGACCTTTGTAAAAAAGGATGATAATAAATAGAGTATGGGAATTAATGTTTGCTGATGTGGGGAATCACAATAATAATGATTTAAACCAAAAAGGACTGGTACTAATATAGTATGAATAAGTGTAACATGTTTAAATAGACTATTATTTCACAGTCCTAAAATCAATGTATTAAATAAATGTATTTGTAAGGTTTATTAGAAAATAAGATTTATGTTATGTATTTTAAAAAAGAATTATGTTTGATAAATAATAACCTACATACCAGTAATAATGTACTAAAAGGTATGCTATGTTAGATTGAAAATAGTCAAAAGAGATATGTTTAAGCTGTATCTGCAATATGTTAAATTGTGCAGATTAATAAACAATGTTCATAATTAATTATTTTAATAACTGTAGTGTTAATTAACTACTACACAAAACAATAAGTTATATATTCATTTTTAAAGTATCCAAGTCACTGTATTAAATAAATAATTGCTTATCTAATCCGTTGAGTGACTTACTTGTAATTCCGCTTGACGCGTTTCAGGGCATATGCCCCATCTTCAGAATAATTCCTCTTCACAGAACGTCAGACATTAAGATTAAAATGTAATAAATTAAAATTAAAATCCATGGTTAAAATATTAACTCGTCAAAATATTAAAATATATGAATGCACAGAGAAGCACGCACTATCACAACATGAATAATATCACAATATCAAAATAATATCACAATATGTTGTGATAGTGCGTGCTTCTCTGTGCATTCATATATTTTAATATTTTGACGAGTTAATATTTTAACCATGGATTTTAATTTTAATTTATTACATTTTAATCTTAATGTCTGACGTTCTGTGAAGAGGAATTATTCTGAAGATGGGGCATATGCCCTGAAACGCGTCAAGCGGAATTACAAGTAAGTCACTCAACGGATTAGATAAGCAATTATTTAATAAGTTATAGATCATGTTATTTTCATATAATTGTAGTTATGTAAAGTCAGAGGAGGAATCAAGTTTAATTTATTGAGAAAGAAAGAAATATAAAATTCTAAAATCTAGGCCATTTGGTGAAATCAGAGAACCAATATAAAATAGTATAATTCACTAATAAATCCTGTAAACTACCCAGATTTATATAAGATAACACAATTAACTACTACTAGGAATGATCCTATGAATTAAAATGACAATAAGGAAATATACCTTAACATTTTGTAAATTGTCAAAATATATAAATTAATTAATTTTAGAGAGCAATATCAAATATACAAATTAACACAAAAAACCAGTTCGAAGGTGTAATTTATATGTATTTAAGGAAAGGAAGAGAAATATGACTAATTAAAATTTATTATAATAGTATTAATAATATTTAAAATGGGAGGAATTTTATATAAAAACGGAAATCCAATTTTGAGCCTATATTTCCAAAGTGTGAACAAAATTTGTTAATTTCCACAAAATGTCTACAGATATGGACTATAATACATCAATTTAAAGGGAATAAGATGATTAAACTAATAATAAAATTAATAATTCATAAAAGTAAGGAATAAAATAGAAAAATTCCATATATAATGTAATATTTTCTAATGTGTATGAAATCGAACAATGTTAACAATACTTTTTCAAGGATTAACTGGGCAAGATTTATGACCAAGTTAATTAGTCTTTTGTTGAATATCAAGCTGAATAGGTGTGTGACAAAAACGTTCTTTAAACCGAGTCGAACATGAAGCTAACGTTTTAGCCTTTGAAATCAGTGAACGAGAGTTAGACAAGTTAAACACTTTTTGAAGCCAATACTATAAAAGCATTCACGACAATAGTGAAAACAAACCTCTAACTTCACTATACCAGTGACAGTAAACGGTAAAACATTATATTACAACTGATTTACTCTACAAACCTAACCGCAACTTGAAAACTTAACCGTAATAGTTGCACAAATAGAAAATAACCTAACTAACGCAAGTTTACACTGAACACTTCACCAGAATACACTAAATAGATTAACAGACTTATTACACCAGTGCGGGGACATTTTAGACCTTGATGAAGGTAATTTTATAGTAATTTTCTGAATCGACGCATATACAATAGCCGAGACCAACCCAAGGAGCGGCCATCTTGAAAACGAAACCTGCCTACTACATCGCAGAGACTGACGTCACATCAGTCTTTATTGGTTCGACAAAACATTTATTCTAATATCATAACCTGAATTATTTAAATACTATTGAATAGTAATTATTGTATTTATATGTGTTAACTGTTAATGTTATACTTTCTCGTCACCCTTCTCTGACTATTAATTCTTAATCGCTCAAAGAACCTGTCTTTAATATAATATAACATAAAATTTTGTTCTGTATGACAATCGATAATTCCTGAGACAGAGTCGATAATTGCTCTCCATCGATAAAATATCGATTATTTATCTAAAATTGTCAATAAATCTTTATATTTCTATTATTTTGTATCTGTATTTATTTCACAGGGTAAATTAAGGGTATTTATAAGGCTGAAGGTATTAAGTGAAAAGAATATACTCTATTTTGAACAAGATATTGGACCAGTAAGGAAAGTCACCAATCGATTATTACCTGGAGTTAATCTATTTAACTCCAGACTTGGTGCAAATCTTCAAAAAGTGCTCGACGGTCAATAAATACTTACCTGTTATTAAAATTTTCACAGAACCCTTTAAAAAACAGATTTATCTAGTATACATACCTCTATAAACATAAACAAAATTATTTTATTGTTTGGAAATTCTAATTATTAAAATTTCCATTTTATTTTTATTCTTTTGTAATGACCGGCATACAGCGGTCTGGTGACCAAGTGGCTAGCCCAAACAGTGGGATTTGATCAGATTACAGTCATATATAAGGTCTTCTTACAAAGTGAATACCCAACGCTGGGTTATAAGGAAGAAGACAGCCACACCCAAAGGTCGTCCAGTTACAAAGTGGCGTACAACTTAGAGGGCTTAATAATCTAAGCTTGGCAGCGATTGATTGATAGACAGCAGAAAGATGCAGAGACGAGCTACATCGAAAAAGAGGGCGGCGGAGGCCGAGAAAGAGGTTGACATGGGGGATAAGGAGGCAACACCCGTTGAAGATCCGGAAGTGTTACTAAACCCGGTGGAACATAAACAACATGAACCACCAGAGGAACAACCTGAGGTACCAACTCAAACAGGGGAAGTCACTGTCCCAGATAAGGAAAAGGAGAAATCCCAAACAATGGAAGAGAGGATGATGGAAATGTTCCGAGTAATAAGTCAACAAATGGAAGGAGTAAATAAAAACCTAGAATCCACGAAGGAGGATAACAAATCAATGAGTAAGAAAATGGATTCAAACAAGGAAGAGTTGGGTAGTAAGATTGAAGAAACCAGTAAGAATTTGAGTAAGAATTTAGAAGAGAAAATGGAGGAAAATAACCAATCTATGAATAAGAAAATGGAAGACCTGAAAAAGGACAACCAATCGTTGTGTAAGAAGATGGAAAGGAAAATGGAAGAAAATAATAAGAATTTGGAAGAGAAGATGGAAGAAACCAGTAAGAAAATAGAAAATGACAACCAACAATTAAGGGAAGAATTGAGAGAGGACAATTTACTGCTGAGAGAAGAATTAAGAGAAGCGAACCAAGAGAATATGAATAAGTTAGACGAGAGGATTGAGTTAGCCAAAGAGGAATTAAATAAAAAGATAACAGAGACCAAGAAATCAATAGTAAAGAAATTAGAACAGGAAGTTGTGGTGGTTAACCAGCAGATCCGAGAAGTAGACGAAAGATGTCGGCTAACAGAAAACGAAGTGCTGGAAGTCCGTGAAGTAATAACAAAGGAAATTACTCAGGTCCAAGAACAGCAGAAAACAAAAATAGAGGAGACCAAGAAATTTGCTCTGGAGGAAGTAAATAAAGTAAGAACCCAAGTAACAGAAAAATGCGACGGCGTGGAAGCCGCCATGGTAAACATAACTGGACAGATGCGTCAGAGCCAGGAGGAGATAGAGTCAATCAAAAACAGACCATCGGGATATCACAGTTTCCCCATGTCAGAGAACCGAGAATGGCTGAATTTCCGACAATACAAACGGAAGCCAATGGAGTTCTTGGCACGAATAGAGGAGTACATCGAGAAACACCGAGGGAACCGATGGGTCCAGAATAGAGAGATCCTTGATGAGTCGTTTCGGGAGGTGAATGACCATTGGTGGATGGCAAACCGGAGCGACATCAATAACTATGAGCAGTTCAAGAGCATGTTCAAAGCCAAATACTGGTCAGAGACCACGCAGAATCTCATCAGAGATAATATCTGCCACGGCCGCTACCAACCACAAGTCGGCAGCTCAATGACAGCGTATTTCCTCGGCAAAGTGTGTATGGCCAAGCACTTAGAACCAGCCATACCGGAGGAATGCTTAATTAACAAGCTGTCTTATCATTATGATGAGGAAGTGATTCGCGCTAGGAGGGGCAGCCAGATAAAAACCATCCAGGCAATGACCGAACTCCTGGAGAATTATGAGAACGAAGATTACTACAGGCAGAGTCGTAGGAGAAGTGATGGGCCCGAACCAAGGACGTACCAGAATAATAACCAAGGTGCGAACCACGTAAATAATGGGTACCAAGGAGTTCGGACATACCCGCGAAATAATAATTATAATAATGGAAATACTGGAAATAATACCAATTACAATGACAGTAATAGAACGGGTCCCAACCAGCAAAACCCGAATCGACCCTCTAATGGTTATCAGGGTAACCACAATCCCAACCCTGGTAACGTAAATAGTCAGAGAAGCCCCAATTATGGTAATAGTCCCTACCATAATAATGCTAATCGTGTGGGTCCCAATAATAGTAATTTTAGTAATAATAGGTTTCCTCGCCCAAGAGTGAACTTCATACGGGCCACAGATGGAAGACAGCGAGGTTTCAACCACCATAGAGGGAACAGTTACCGAAGATACGAAGAAAGGCGGAGGAGCCTAGAACGGGACCAACCGAGGTACTATCCGGCGCGCAGGAGTAATAGTTTGGACAACACTGAACAGAGGTCGCACCATGAACGACCAGAAGACCATAGAACAGATCGGCAAGTAACCACCCTGAGCATCCCGAATGAGGCATCCAATAATATGGCTCAAAGAAATAATGATGCCGAGCCTTTAAACGGGCACAGGCAGTAAGAAATAACCAGAACACATTACTGCTTCTGACTACTGGGTATGATAATGAGAATGAGTGCAATATAATAAACAATCACAATCGTATTACCATCATCGGGTGCAACTACCTGAAAGACATCAGACAGGAGTTATTGGAAGAGGATAACAGGAGTCCCACCAATAACTTCAATAATGAGATTATACATGTTGACGCCAAGGTAGAAGGCATCCCAGCCAAGTTAATGATCGATACTGGGTCAAACGTATCAATAATAAACACGACGGAACTGGAGAGGATACAGCAAGAGTGCGGAAGAACTTTACCAACATTGCCATTGAATAATATTGTTTTGTTGGGAGCAACCGGCCGACAAAACAAAACTATACGTAGACAAGTCTCCGCCAGTGTGATGAGCTGTGGTATAGCGATAGACATGGAATTCTTGGTGGCGAGCGGTCTGCCATTTAATATACTGGTCGGGTGTGATGTGCTTAGGAGAAATTCCGCCATCATTGACCTAAGAACTGAAACATTATCACTGTTTTCTAGCGGACATACTTGGACGGCGAACTTGGTGGGTAGTGACCAAGTCGTTCCCGATAGTATCCATCAGCAAATCCGAAAAATCAATTACATCCAACCAACATCCATAATTGAACAGAGAATAGACGACACATCCAATGAAGATTTATGGTCGCAAAAAATCCAGGAGATCAGGGATTTCCGGAGCGGTACCACTGGAGAAGGGTTAACAACAAACCAAGCGAACAAATTAATCGATATATACAATAAATACAAATCAGTCTTTTCTGATGAGCCCGGTAAAGTGAAGAATTTCCAGTGTACTCTACAATTCCGAGACACTGTAGACTTTAACCGGAAGTCTTACCCCATTGCGCAATCACGAAAGCAGGCAGTAAGAGCTGAAATAGAGCAAATGATTAACCGTGACATTATAGAGAGTAGCCATTCCCCTTACACAAGTCCTATCGTGGCTATTCCTAAGAAAAACGGACAAGTCCGTTTATGTTTAGATGCGCGCGAGATAAATAAGATGATCATAAATGACAGGACTTCGCCCGGTGAGATTGAGGAGATATTAAAACGATTCCACGGTACCAAATACTTCACTACCTGGGATACGGTGTGCGGATACTGGCAGGTGGAATTACATCCACAGAGTCGCCAGTATCTGGCCTTTATATTCGAAGGGCGGAACTACCAGTTTAAGAGGTTGCCCTTCGGACTGGTAAACTCAGTCGCAGTCTTTGTGCACTGCATGGATCAAATACTTGGCCAAGAAGCACTAAAATTCACCACCGTATACGTCGATGACTTGCTAGTGTCCTCAGAAACTTGGGAGGAACACTGCTACCGTGTGGAACATGTCTTACAGAAGCTAGCCGCAAACAATATTACTCTGAAGTTAGCAAAGTCTCATTTTATTGCTAAAGAGATACAATTCTTGGGCTTCATATTAAATGATAAGGGAATCTCACCGTCGGCTGAAAAAGTCGAAGCAATTCAGAACTTTCCTACACCAAAGAATCGAAGGCAGTTACAGTCGTTCCTGGGACTCTGTAACTACTACCGCAAGTTCCAGGAAAAGTACTCCGAACTGACTGCCAGATTCCAGCCGCAACTGTCATCTAAAAATAAATGGATCTGGGGTAATGAACAACAAAACATATTGACTCTCATAAAACAAAAATTTCTTAAACATATTATACTCCGTCACCCAGATTTTAACAAGCCTTTCTTTCTTAATTGCGATGCCAGTGACATCAGCCTCGGCACTACTTTATATCAAGAGGATGAGGAGGGCGAGCATCTTGTAATCTGTTTTGCCAGCAGAGCTCTGAACCAGAGTGAGAAAAACTATCATGTGACAGAGAAGGAGTTATTGAGTGTCGTGTTCTCGTGCGGAAAGTTCCGTACATATATTCTTGGTTATCCCGTTACCGTCCGGACAGACCATAAATCTATCTCGTTCCTTAAGAGATGTAAGCTGAGCCATGGAAGGTTAACACGGTGGATACTATTGCTGCAAGAGTACGACCTGAAATGGGAGTATATCCCCGGAAGGAAGAATGTCGTCGCGGACGTATTGTCTAGAGTTGACATTGACAAGCAAACGTTCGAAGGAGAGAAGGAGAGTATTCTGAAGGTGTACCATATTCTCAGCAGCAGCGCCGGTCTACAATCAGTTCTAGAACAACTAAGCACACACCAACAAGCTGACCCGAAATTAATTAATATTATCTCAAGATTGGAAGCAGGAGATGAAACCATATCCCGATATTATACTATACATAAGGGAATCCTGTTTTCCAAACCATCATTATTTAAGGAGGAATGGAAGGTAATAATTCCAACCCATATCGAGAAAGAGGTAGTGATCAGTTATCATGTTCGATATGGGCATATGGGCGCTTTAAAGGTGGTAAAGGCCCTGGAAGAAAACTGTTATATAAAGGACATCAATCGGAAGGTACGGAGGTATATTAGAAACTGTCGCATCTGCCAACTCGTAAAAACTAATAACGAGAAAAGAGAAGGGCAGATGATTCCAATAACATCACAGTTTAAACTTGAGAAAGTATTCCTGGATATCTGCGGGCCATTTCCCCGCAGTGGAGGCCGCCACCGATACAGATATATCGTCATCATTATGGACCATTACACTAAGTTCATAAAGCTATACCCAGCAAATCGGGCGACCACGAAGAAAGTTCTTAATATCCTGATCGACCAGTACTTCCCAACCGTCGGAAGACCGGTATCGATCATAACCGACCACGGAACGTAATTCAAGGGGAGGAGATGGCGAGATACACTGCTATCCATGGGGGTTCACACATACAAGACATCCGTATACCACCCAAGCAGTAACCCGGCCGAAAGAGTCTTACGAGAGGTAGGGCGCCTATTAAGAACATATTGCCATGATCAGCAGAGAAGGTGGCAAGAATACTTGGAGGCCACTGAAGAATTCCTCAACCTGGCCTACCATCCAGCCATAGGAATAACCCCATACTCCGCAATGTACGAGAGACAACCCCCTAGAGAAATTGCAGACATCTTGGAGTTCCCAAGAGAACATAAATATAAATTCAATAAAATTCAATTTTGTAATAAGGTGGCCGAAGATCAGGAGAAACGGCGGAACAAATACAATAAATGCATGGGTAAGGTTATCCATTATACCATTGGAGAGAAGGTGTTGTTGAGGAATAGGGAATTACCCAGTTCCCTAGAAGGAATAACAAAAAAGTTATTGATCCTGTATACTGGTCCCTATATCGTCTCAAAAGACAATAACAACAACACCTACGAAATCAAAGAAATAAGTTCAAGTAAAGTCAAGGGTGTTTTTAACCAGGCATCCATGAAGAAATTTTATGATTAAAAAATCAACTAAATTCAAAAAATACGTAAGTTCACCTTACATACCAAGAAAATGTGGAAAAAAACTTTATGGCTAGAATAGAAGAGAAGAAGTTTAAAAACATAAAAACCCCAAAATTCTAAAATACATGTGAGCCAATCTTACATAAAGATTATTTGAAAGAAATTATTTGAAAAGAAGAATAATATAAGAAGAGTTTGAAATAAGTCAACAAAATTTTAAACATAAATGAGATCACCTTACATACCGATTATCTAAGAAAAACTTTATGGCTATAATATAATAGTAAAGAAGGAGAGAATTTAGAAATAAAACCATCTAAGGTCAAAAAACAAATAATTCTAGACAGTTTAATCATGTCTAAGTTCAATATGAAGAGTAAAAACCTTTCCGTAAAATGTTGTTGAAGGAAATAAAAAAGAAAAAAATTCTTTAATACAATTTAAGTGATTGAATAAAATAAAGTACAAAAACTTCTTTGGAATTATGAGAGAATGAAACTTTAAGTGGTATGAGGAGAAAATATGACCTCATAATGAAATAAATAAAAAAACCAGCATTTGCAAGTATAATCGCAATGACCGGAATAATGTGAAAATAATGTCAAAAATGTATGTAATTAAATGAATTAATATAAAATGATTTATAAATTAAATGACAATTATGATAATGACAGTTATAAAAAATTCTAGAAAATAGAACAAGTGGAAATTTTAAGAACCAAGAAACAGGCTAAAAATGTCACGAAGATATGCTACTACAAATAATGCAGATTATAATGAAAAAACCAGAAGGTAATAAAGAATTTATAACCAAAAGATTTATATGATAATAAAAGTATAAAAAGGTAATAATAGAAGAGCTTCCTACCATAATATCAAATGAAAGAAACATCCAGATAATAAGTCAGATGAACAACTGAGACAGAAATATTAAAATCTCTGAGAAGTATAATAAGTAATAAGTGAAGTATCCCAAAGATATTTTTAAATAGTAACAAATGTGTACTATTCTGAATAATTTTTTTTTAATCTGTCTGATGATAATTCCAGCAGGATTAATATATTTTTTGAGCAGAGATGATTTGCCTCTGTACTCAAATATGTGTGAAGTATTGGACAGCAGAGGAAAGTAGCGTACAGTGCCTCTCTGAACTGAACCAGCTCACAAAGTAGGGAACGATAGGGAGAAAATATCCCAAGGAGAAAATACTAAGAAGAAATATAAAAATGAAATAATAAATATGAAACTCAGAAGACTATTACTATCAAGGAAGATCAAGTGAGAGTGATATAAACTCAGATATAAATAAGAGAATTTTAAAATGGAAGGAAATCCAAAATAATAACAAACTTTGAATAATTATCATAAGCAATTAATTCAGACAAAGCAAGTATAGTCTGAAAAAATTACTTCTGGAGAAGGGCATTCTGTAGCGTGACAGAAAATCCACTACATTGTAAATCATATGAAATGATAAAATTTAATTACATCAACAAATGTTGTAATAATATTAAATGACATTTAAATAAATCAGAGGAATGCAACACAATAAGATAAAAATCCTCACTACATAATATATAAAAACCACTGTTAAAAGAAACCAAAGAAAGTATTGAAGCAACTCATCAACTCATAAATAATACCAGTAAGTTACCCAGGAAGCTCAGAGCAGTAAACCAGTTACATAAGACAATATCCCGAAAAAAGAGACTCAATCAAAGAGTGGTGAATACCAAAATACTCTAAAAACAAATAGAAGAATAAAGTCAGTTCAGTGAAGAAATTCAATACACCAAACTAAACCTCAGTCGTGATAACACCAAGTACCTTGGTTCCCAAGAATGAGGAAAGAAGAACAGAAGAGTGAAGACTAGACGAGGGACAAGAATGAAAACTAGAAGAGGGACAAGAATGAATACCAGAAGGAAGATAGGAAGAAGGACAAGAAGGAAGACAGGAGGAGAGGAAGACATAGTATGAAAGAAACACCGTAGTAAAACCTATTATTATATAAACTACTATCAATCCCAAACCCACAAAAACTATGTCAAAGAAAGTATAACATCCCCAAAATCTTATAAAAATATAATTATTGAGAAAACTAAAGTGTTGTATAGCGTTATAAGAAGTGCACCGGCTAAAGCTATTGTGTAATAAAGAAAATAAACTAGTCTTAACGGTCCATGATGACTAAAGGTCTGGTCTGAGATAATAAGACTCAGAATATCAGAACCAACAGTGAAAGTGAATTTGTATAAGTGTTTTTTTTTTTTTTTTTTAAATGCAATAAACTTAAAGTTGGTGATACTATAACTTAGTAGTATGCTATATCACAACTTTAAAGTCTAATAATAACCAGCATGATAAAATAATAAAATGGAAGGTTTCCAGTATTTTATTATTTTTATGTAAATCCTTATTTAAAAGACCTTTGTAAAAAAGGATGATAATAAATAGAGTATGGGAATTAATGTTTGCTGATGTGGGGAATCACAATAATAATGATTTAAACCAAAAAGGACTGGTACTAATATAGTATGAATAAGTGTAACATGTTTAAATAGACTATTATTTCACAGTCCTAAAATCAATGTATTAAATAAATGTATTTGTAAGGTTTATTAGAAAGTAAGATTTATGTTATGTATTTTAAAAAAGAATTATGTTTGATAAATAATAACCTACATACCAGTAATAATGTACTAAAAGGTATGCTATGTTAGATTGAAAATAGTCAAAAGAGATATGTTTAAGCTGTATCTGCAATATGTTAAATTGTGCAGATTAATAAACAATGTTCATAATTAATTATTTTAATAACTGTAGTGTTAATTAACTACTACACAAAACAATAAGTTATAGATCATGTTATTTTCATATAATTGTAGTTATGTAAAGTCAGAGGAGGAATCAAGTTTAATTTATTGAGAAAGAAAGAAATATAAAATTCTAAAATCTAGGCCATTTGGTGAAATCAGAGAACCAATATAAAATAGTATAATTCACTAATAAATCCTGTAAACTACCCAGATTTATATAAGATAACACAATTAACTACTACTAGGAATGATCCTATGAATTAAAATGACAATAAGGAAATATACCTTAACATTTTGTAAATTGTCAAAATATATAAATTAATTAATTTTAGAGAGCAATATCAAATATACAAATTAACACAAAAAACCAGTTCGAAGGTGTAATTTATATGTATTTAAGGAAAGGAAGAGAAATATGACTAATTAAAATTTATTATAATAGTATTAATAATATTTAAAATGGGAGGAATTTTATATAAAAACGGAAATCCAATTTTGAGCCTATATTTCCAAAGTGTGAACAAAATTTGTTAATTTCCACAAAATGTCTACAGATATGGACTATAATACATCAATTTAAAGGGAATAAGATGATTAAACTAATAATAAAATTAATAATTCATAAAAGTAAGGAATAAAATAGAAAAATTCCATATATAATGTAATATTTTCTAATGTGTATGAAATCGAACAATGTTAACAATACTTTTTCAAGGATTAACTGGGCAAGATTTATGACCAAGTTAATTAGTCTTTTGTTGAATATCAAGCTGAATAGGTGTGTGACAAAAACGTTCTTTAAACCGAGTCGAACATGAAGCTAACGTTTTAGCCTTTGAAATCAGTGAACGAGAGTTAGACAAGTTAAACACTTTTTGAAGCCAATACTATAAAAGCATTCACGACAATAGTGAAAACAAACCTCTAACTTCACTATACCAGTGACAGTAAACGGTAAAACATTATATTACAACTGATTTACTCTACAAACCTAACCGCAACTTGAAAACTTAACCGTAATAGTTGCACAAATAGAAAATAACCTAACTAACGCAAGTTTACACTGAACACTTCACCAGAATACACTAAATAGATTAACAGACTTATTACACCAGTGCGGGGACATTTTAGACCTTGATGAAGGTAATTTTATAGTAATTTTCTGAATCGACGCATATACAATAGCCGAGACCAACCCAAGGAGCGGCCATCTTGAAAACGAAACCTGCCTACTACATCGCAGAGACTGACGTCACATCAGTCTTTATTGGTTCGACAAAACATTTATTCTAATATCATAACCTGAATTATTTAAATACTATTGAATAGTAATTATTGTATTTATATGTGTTAACTGTTAATGTTATACTTTCTCGTCACCCTTCTCTGACTATTAATTCTTAATCGCTCAAAGAACCTGTCTTTAATATAATATAACATAAAATTTTGTTCTGTATGACAATCGATAATTCCTGAGACAGAGTCGATAATTGCTCTCCATCGATAAAATATCGATTATTTATCTAAAATTGTCAATAAATCTTTATATTTCTATTATTTTGTATCTGTATTTATTTCACAGGGTAAATTAAGGGTATTTATAAGGCTGAAGGTATTAAGTGAAAAGAATATACTCTATTTTGAACAAGATATTGGACCAGTAAGGAAAGTCACCAATCGATTATTACCTGGAGTTAATCTATTTAACTCCAGACTTGGTGCAAATCTTCAAAAAGTGCTCGACGGTCAATAAATACTTACCTGTTATTAAAATTTTCACAGAACCCTTTAAAAAACAGATTTATCTAGTATACATACCTCTATAAACATAAACAAAATTATTTTATTGTTTGGAAATTCTAATTATTAAAATTTCCATTTTATTTTTATTCTTTTGTAATGACCGGCATACAGCGGTCTGGTGACCAAGTGGCTAGCCCAAACAGTGGGATTTGATCAGATTACAGTCATATATAAGGATCTTCTTCCAAAGTCACGAACCCAACACGGTCTACTAAGGAAGAAGACAGCCACCGAAAGGTCGTCTTGTTACAATATGTAAGGCCCGAACTGGGTATATTGTCCATCAATGATCAGACAGAAAACAGCAGTGAATGGAGCAAGTCTACAGAATGTACCACCAGAGGCTAGTAAAGCGCGCTGTAGACTACAAACCAGTTGGCAGAGGCCCTGGAAGAGATGGCTGCAGTGGAGACGGAACAGACTATAAGCTTACACCGTGAAGTAACGACGACGACGATCAAATGTTATTTAAAATCGACTTGGATACACTGAGTTTGCAGAAAAACAGGGTGCACGAACGCCTAGCGGCTGTCCTGCCATTACCAAGAACTAAAATAAGTGCTTGAATTTTGAAAACAAATTCTAATTAAAATAAAAAATTAATATTCAACATACATAGAAACTTATTAAATAGCATGTAAACATATAGGCCTACGGGTACGAACGAACACAAGACAATTTATACAGCGACATAAATATTGTTTACTCCATTAATCCAACAATATACTGAGTGACAGAACAATAACGCAAATGCGTTGGAAATCCGATTCCTCTCCGCCAGCAACGCATTATCGGCAATTACAACGACAGAACGGCGTTGGCGACGTAACATCAACAATATTCACGGTATACGAGCGCGGCAATAATATTGCTGTGACACATCTGACAGAATTCGTTACTGCTGACGAATCGACGTACGAGAAAATGGATTGTATATACGCGGCGACGCACGCCGATGACAATGCAGTGGCGATATTATCTATCACACGCTTGCCAACGTATTTTTGGTTGAAAGTAAGTTTTTTTTCCGGGAAAAATCGCGGTACGCGTCTCACGGTCTGTAACAAGTTTTTACGTTTCGTACGGGTCGAGATACGGTCTAAACGAAATCAGGACACGTCATATTATTGCATTTTTTTAGACCACGAGACGGTCCGACGCACAATAAAATTTAACAGTTTTAAAAAATAGGGTTGTTAGACATAAATTAATATGACTAACTGTCGTACTAAGCACCTCTTATCGTGAGGTGTAGGGCAGTACATTTCACACGATACGTCACAAGTTCCAATATATTTCATAATATTACCGCGCTGTTAATAATACATTACATAAACAGTACGATACAATTCACAAAAAATGCAAAAACCCAACAAATGTTTACATTAAATTATCTTATGTACAAACATTTAACTCCTAATTACTGTCAAAGTCTTAGTTTTAATCTTTATTTTGCAGTAACATAATTATTTTTATTTTACAAAAAAAAAATACTTTTATTCCCATTACTAAAATTTACACTGTTCATTACAGGCACAGCACAAGGAATTACCTGCTCACCACATATTGTGACCAGTGACAAGTTAAGTTTTATTAAGGTCCTTATTATATATTTAGTTCAACAAAAAACAATCATTCATAGGTCCTATAAGCTCTTATCGCCAACAATTTTTATCGCATATTTACTGTGCAGTCACTGAAACCTTATACAGACTACAGTAAATTCTAACATATAGGCTACTAATTATATTATAAACCTTAAAATCATATTTAACCTTTCCCGCCCCTCCCTTTCTACCTAGAATGATCACTTTTTATATCTTCCCATTTAATATCTCTCTTTTGTAGCTCCTCTTTAATTACGTGCATCCAAGGTCTCCCCACCCTTTTCCTTCTAGCCTAGTTAAATACTCTTTTCTTGCTATTCCGTCCCCATTCATCCGCACACAGCTCCAAATTTCTCTATTTTTCATTTTACTAATATCTCTAGTAACGAACAGACAGAATTCTTTCTATCTCCTTTGTTAAAAGCTGTTAATTAGTTTAGTTAATTTTTGAATTTGAATTCCTATTATATTAGCTTTTACACTCACTTGACCTTCCCTATACTAGCTCCTCAACCCCTCCTCCATACACACCCCACACACATGTCTATATACATACCCTTAACACAGGTTCACCCTCCTACACATTCTTTGCATTTAGTTGTTCTTAGCAGCTCTTTGAAAATAGTCTAACAGGCTGAAACATTTGCCAGAGGTTAAGAATAAATTGTGAAACAACCAAGTGTTTGTTTTTTTTAAAAACTTTGTCTAACGCTGGTAATTGTCCGACCTAACCCTTGAGTTAATCTTATTTCTTTCACTATCATTTTTCGTCTACCTCTGTCATTTTTCATCTTTCTCTCTATTTTCTTAAAAACCTCATTCTCAACTGTCCAAACCTCATCTCTCATCCTGCTGAAACCTCAGTTGACTTCTGTATATAACCGACAGTACATGGATTCAAATTTACTTAAATACCTTAATTTCATTTGGTAAATTTCATTCTTTCTTAAGAACTAAAGTTTTCATTGTATTAAATTTTTTTCCACTTTTGTTAATCTTACGCCCACTTATTTATAAAGTCGTTCGTTTACGTCTGTAATTGAACACGGGAGCGGTGTATTTACGATTGTAATTTGTCACAACTCTTTCTCTTCCCCCTCTCTCTTTCTTCACCAGGTGGATTCACTCAACCCATCCATTATTGTAAGTACCTAAAACAAATGTTGCACATTATTTAATGGTTGGCATCATTAGATTTTGTTTAAGTTCAGTTTCGAAGCGACTTCGCTAAGTTCGATTATTTCTTACGAAAAGACTAAGGTTATGGGAACGCGAACGTGATTACCTTTTATAAAAAGTAATGTTAATTAAATGTGGACGAACTAATTTCCGACGGATGATGAAAAAATTTAAAAACGTTTCATCGATCCGACTCAAAGCCCACGACAAACACGACACGTTCTTTCGGTCACGTCGTCAGCGCACTTTTCGTCCTGGAAAAACAAAGACATTTTCACAAAGTTTCAACGGAGTTCACCACGAGTTGTGCGTACTATTAAACTACTTTAGAGAGAAAGACAAATAAGATTTTACGACACAACTTATACTTTTCACTACATAAACATCTAGCGATTCGTAGACACGACCAAGAAAGGCTTTTAGACGAGGACCGACACACTGTTTCCCCTCTCTCTCTTCTCTGCGACCGACTTTTTAAAGTTCTAACGTTACGACTGTGGGTGGGCGGCATAAAACTGCGCGCTGTTCTTTTTCATTTTATTAGTGTGAAAAAAATTTTTTATACGGCTCATATTTCCGTTTACTGAATCTTCTCTGCTTAATTTACTTTTACTTTTACTGCCTTAAAATCAGGTCAGACGAATGACTCCACCACGTCGGCGCTCGCGTAATAGCCACTCAGATTCGGTTAAATTCGATTTAGAGCTTCTGAGGTTCTCGCGTACGCCTATTACGGTTAACGTCCCCATGCTTCTTTAATCAACGCGTCTTTCCTAAAGTACAGAAACCTGAGAAGATTTTTCAACCAAATCTGTCTTCGCAGATACCGCTTTCGTAATCGCAAAGGCTGCAATGTACGCTCGTTCGTGTTGTGAATATTCCTTTCTGTCTCGTACTATACGCTCCGTCAAAAACACTGGCAACTTAATTAGTGAACAACATATCCATAGACTTATTCTTATAAATTAGCGCCCTTGTTCTTGTCACCTCTTTGTTCCCATCATAATCACTTGCTACGTAGTTAAACCACTTATCTCAGGATCTTCTTCTTCTTCTTCTTCTTCAACGCGAGCCCTGGCTTCCAACACCAATCTTCTTCAAAGTCTTCTGTCCATTGCCATCTCATTGTAACCCCTCACATCCACTCTTCTGAGGTCTTCTAGCATATCATCCAACCATCTTAACCTAAATCCTCTTTCTGCTCTTACAGACTTCCACCCTCAAGATTTTTTTTTTGCATACGCTGATTATCCATCCGCCCTAGGTGACCTAGCCATTGTATTCGTTGAGCCTTTATGAATCATAGAATGCCCTCGCGACTCAGTATAGCTCATCTATCTTCTGGTTATTTCTTGTTCTTTATTCGTTATCTTCTTTAACCGGGCCATAAACACGTCTTACGATCTTTCTTTCAAACCTTCTTAGTGTTACTTGTTCCTTTTTTGTCACTGTCCATGTCTCACCTCCATAAGTAACAACTGGTCTGATAAGTATCTTATATATTTTTATTTTTGTGTTGCGACTAATGAACTTGCTTCTCAGTAGTCTGCTATTGGCATAGTATACCCTGTTTCCTATTTGTATCCTGTCATCTATTATCGTGTTTATGGACCCTTCATTATCTATCATGTTACCCAGGTATCTGAACTTATTAACTGCATCAAATCAATTATCCTCTGCAAAAATTATGCAGACTTCCTCTCATTTATGATGCAGAAACTAGCATGTATTTAGTTTTGCTGATATTTACATTGAGTCCCATTCCAGCTGATTTTTGATTCAGATCCTTGTACACCTCAACTATCCCTTGTCTTGATCTGTCTACTTTCACAACATCGTCAGCGTAAGCACATATTTTTCTTGTCTTATTTAATATTGTTCCTCGATCATCTATGTCTTTAGTAGCATAACGTAGCGCAATAAAAAAGAGGGTGTCCCATAACCCTATCTCAGGATCTACTGATACGAATAACTACGAATGTGTGTATGTTCGCTTGCGTGTGTGCGGAATTATTAGGTCTACTTGGGATGGGTGGGAGAGCTCACGGGAGGGACTAATTTATTAGGTCTACTTGGGATGGGTGGGAGAGTTCACGGGAGGGACTAATTTGTTTAGGCCTATTATCCTTTTCGATTCGCTAGACAGCTTATATCTACTGCCTTTTTTTTTGTAAAAGCAGTAAGCGTAGTAATTATAAACAACCGGATGTTGCTCACTCAGATCAAAATAATAATATGTCTCAGACAATGAATATTGAGCCTCATATACTGTGAAATTGGCAATTTGTACCGGTGTCTAATTCAGTAACCATACCATAAACAATAAAATTTGTAATCTGTGGGAAAAATATTTAAAAATTTAGCACCGTATAAGATTTAGCTAGTGATGGTCAAAGAAAACGTATGCACTAAATACGAAAGTCTTGTGTAGGCCTATAGCAGCATTCATACTCAAGCTATCTATACGAGTACACGTTCAGTTCAGTTCACTTCGAAGCGTTTACAGTTTTGTCGTTGAAGATTAATTTCTTTTCTGCACGGTGACGCGTGTAGCTAACGGTTTTTGTTCCGTAACAGGCGCCACGCGTCCGATGCTCCTAGTCAACAACTTGTTGACTACTACAGACACTGCCTACTTCATAATCTCACGTAAAAGGATGCTATTATTTATTTTCTTTCCGCTGCGTGCGCCATAGTCTCGTCCACAAAAGTTGTACGTTTCGGCGGGGCTCCGTTCCGGCGTCGCCAAACTTCGCGGTCGCTCGTAAATTCCCTTCCTAGACGCTCTCTCTTTACGATAACGTCGTTCGGGTTCAGCAGACTTTGTTTATATGTACAGGGAAGGGGGAGGAATTCTACCCTCGGTTGCCTCCAATGCTATTCAATTTCCGTGATTTTAGACGACTTCGATGCGGAACAGTAAAAAATAAACAAGAAACAGAACTACATATCGATGTCAACTGTATACATTCGCAGCTATGTGACATCAAAGCAGCGTCCAATTGCTCACCGGACTGCAGGAATTTCGAGTAGATCACACTACTGTTACGTAACATTGTTTACTGCAGTGGTGTAACACAATGGAATTATACAGTTGCGTACTACGTAATTATCAAGAGTGTGAGCATGCTGAAGAAACTTTTAATTCTCATAAATTGTTGAACGAGCGAAGCGAATTCTCAGTTTTGACTCGACCGTTTGACATTTGTCTATCTATTTGGAGTATGCCACACGATCATTTTTGAACGCATCAACCGATTTACTTATACGTGTCCTACTTTTATCCTACAGAACCCATTGTTTTTTATATTGATCCTCCCAAAATAGGAGGGGTCCGAGGCAAAATGTGACGCGAAAATTGTAAAAAAAAAGTTATAAAAGCGAGATTAAAAGTGAGATATGAAATTAAAGGAGAATTTTAACCACAATATGAGTATAGTCTTCATTGTTTAAATCTTAAAAATTGTAAAAGTCTAGCAGGGATCAGACGAATAGGAATGTTTACTTTTTATTGTATGATTGTGTGCTCCACAATTGTTATATTAGTAAAGAAAGAGTAGAGTAATTGAGATTTTTATAATTTTTTCTGTAACTGAAAAATTACCTGATATCGAAATATCAATGAGCGAGCTCTGCAGCTCAGGGAGCCCTATTAGTAAAATATATTACATAACAAATTCACCACTCATTCCGACCTTTAAGTTTGTTTTGTAACTGATATTTTACGAGTATTCGTGAAACGAATAGCATACAAAATTATTCGTTCACCGGAGGTCGCCTAAAACCAGGGTTATCTGAAAAATTCCCGGAGAACATCTATAGCTCTGCGGTAGAAATAAAAAATTCAAGTACGTTTTAAGATTCATATTTCACGTAAGCACCAGTGAATTTTCAAAGGTAACTGTAAATTCACCTTTACAGCAAGTATAAAGCTGTACTGCATAAAGCAGTTTTTCTAGAAATGTACAACCTATATGAACTGCCTATGTTACAGGTACAACCTTTGAAACGCAAACTTCATCATCATCACCACTCAAAGGATTAGGTCCCAGGCCTGTTCCGGAACCCATCTCCTCCTCGGTCTACCGACATCTCTCTTCCCAGTAGGGTGATAACCCAAGGTAGCCACAGGTAGACGGTTCAAGTGTTCACATATCTCCTTCTGTGGTTTTCAATCTTCTGGTGCAACGGTACAACGTTTAATTCGCGTCTAATATCTTCGTTCCAAGACACGTAATGAAACGTAAACAAGACAAAATAACTGTATATTCGCAGAAGAAATTAATTATTCTTGTAACTGCAAGGAACTTTGAAATAAGTTTAAACATTTTATGTATGTGTGTGCGTGTGTGTCTGTTTGTGGTCATACTCCCAGTTAAGTAAATTCTGTCACTTTCTCTTTCATTCTTATACAGCCGGGCAGCGTCGAGCAGCACAACCAAAGGAGGGAAGGACGAAGGAGAGGGAGAGAATATCATGTAAATGACAGAAACAAGGACGCTTTGACGGTGACATTGACCGTCGTCAACGGTCACTTGTGTTGTGGACCTTAATTAGACCTCCGTCTCTCTGACTTATTAAATCGCTACGTCTACGTGATCCCTCCTCTACTACTACGTGATGAGAGTTCAGGTTTGCTTACGTCATCTACTCTGAGAGAGAGAGAGAGAGAGAGAGAGAGAGAGAGAGAGAGAGAGAGAGAGAGAGAGAGAGAGAGAGAGAGAGAGAGAGAGAGAGAGAGAGAGAGATCGCGAATACTTCTCCTTTTACCAGCTTTGAATCTCTTTTATTGTGGCAAATTCCAAATTACCCAGGGCGCTTTCATAGCTATACTACCCCACTGGGCAGACGGTTGCATGTCTTGGAAGCGTTGTACTTGCCATACTGCGACTCCTACGCCTTCCCTAAAAAGTTACACCTTTGAAGTACTTGGGGGGGGGTAGATATACGAGGGTCAGTTGAAAAATTCGCGGAGCGACATCTATAGCTCATTGGTAGAACTGAAGTCTTTCGTGTGCTGCAAGACGTATATTTTGAGTGAACTTCTGTTAATTTTCAGATATATTGGTCAATTTATTCACTATTTACCAGCTGTTTGAAATTTTCCTGTCACGCGTGTTTTTAAAATGCACAAAATCAAACATCGAGTTGCGATGAATTCTCCGTTAAAAACGTTTTTGCGCCAATGGAAAATCAAAACGAAATTGTAAATGTGTTAGGAGATGCTGCGCCTTCAGAAACGGTAAGTGAGGCACACTCGAGTTTAAACATGTTCGTACAAGCGCTGAAGGCTATTCCAGCAGTGGACGTCCAAAAAGTGCAACAAAAAATGGCATTATTGAAAAATTTCATAGGGTGTTGGAAGACCCCAGATTGAGGAATGGATGAGATTGCTGAAATCATAGTCATCTCATATGAGCATGTGCATCACACTTTAACTCAAGAACTAGGTAAGAAAAAGCGTTGTGCAAGATGGCTGCCGCATCTGGAGTTGTTGCATTTGTTGGGCGTCCAGTGCAATCACATTTTCAATGCTCGTACGATCACGTTTAAACTCAAGTGCCTACTTACAAACCTTTGGTCGCAGCATCTCCTGGCACATTTACAATTTCGTTTTGAATTTTCGTTGGCGCTAAACAATGTTTAACAAAGAATCACACCACGATGTTTGATTTTGTCCGTTTTTCAAAACACGCATGGCACGTCAATTTTAAACAGCTTCTAAACAATGAATACATTCATAGATCGATTTGGAAGTTAACAGGAGTTCACATAAAATACAAATCTTGCAGCACACGAAAAATTGTAGTTGTACCGCTAAGCTACAGTTGTCGGTCCGCGAACTTTTCAACTGACCCTCGTATACAATATAAAAATATACACTATATTGTTTAAGCTACGAAGAAATAGTCGGAAACGTACAGTGTCGGAGAACGCATAAAAGCTAGGTGAATGTCATATTACTCATGTGACAGACGCGCACTTCTACCAACCCCATTACTGGTTTACTGCTGCGCTCCCCAGGGTCATACTACTAGTCTTGTTTCCCGATTTATATACATTCAAACTTAGCTATCACAAGTGAAGAACGCAGCACACGGATAATACTATACACAATATAAGAGAGAGAGTGGGTGGGGGAGAGGGGGAGGGAGAGAGAGAGAGAGAGAGAGAGAGAGAGAGAGAGAGAGAGAGAGAGAGAGAGAGAGAGAGAGAGAGAGAGAGAGAGAGAGAGAGAGAGAGACAGAGATCTGGACAATGAGAGCGAGTGAATGGAAGATGGGTGATAGATATATCAATTTATTGACATCTACGGGTGTTTATGGTATACAGGATGTCACACAGCAATGACTAGATACCCACCCCCAAATGTTCAATAGATCTCACAACACTTCGACGTATAATTTTACGTCGATTCAGTTTTGAATTTGATTAGCAGAGGTTTCCAACTTCTCTGTACTTAAAACAATTGCAAAACCAAATACTTTCTGAAACAAGCTTTACTGTATTGTGTTATAAACAGTTTACGATCCTTTCATCAGAACAAATCTAGCATCGTTAAATATGGTTTGTGTGCGCGCCCAGTTGTGTGAGTCTATAGAGTGGCAGAAAGAGAGGGGGAAGAGCGCGAAAATGCAGAGTTTACAGCAAGTAAGAGGTGACAATTAACTGCAACTCCAAGTAAATCTGCTTCAACAATCTTCACCGCCAGCCATATTGCTTTTTAATTACTGCTTGCTGATATGACTTGGCACGACCACCATCGCCCATACTTGTTGCAGTAAAACAAAATTAAGACGTCTCCAAGGTGTTACGAGCGTGTCTGCGCATGAAGTATCACGACCCACATTTGTACCGTGTTAAACTATCAACAACAAAATCAAAAACGGGGATGGGGGGGGTTACGCAAAGCTCGAGGATTGCAGAACACATGCTGCAGCGTACGCGGATGCGTTTGACAGCGCGACTTAATGAACTACCGAATTGATTGCTATACATATATTGTGTGTTAGTGTGTCCGCGACAACGTAGACCGCGATCACGAAGGGGTTCGACAGATGACGGCGCGGGAAGGGAGAGCGCGTCGCCACTACACACGACGGGACAATCGATTCTCACCCTCAATCGTCTACGTATACGCACAAAACGAAAACACGATACGTATTTTGTAAATAATGTTTTGTTCTTATCCGTTTTTCAATCCAAGTATTAGCCCCTAAGGCTATTTTGATGTGCGTACGCTAACGTTTCTTTTAAACCTGTGTAGATTTTCAAGTTGATATAGGCCTACACCTACAGTTAGCAGTCTTGTTTACCAGTTCCTTCTCTTCTATACTGCACACAGGAACATTTACATACAGCTAAAATAATTAGACATGAAACGGGTGTCTGGTTGCGCTATGTCAAAGATCTCATTGCGCATACGTTACTTTGGCGCGTTGTTTTCGGACCAATTATTTTCAGTTCAGAACAGATGCATGGTTGGTGTGTCACATGGTTGTGTGTCATGGTTGGCCACCTCACATCCCTCTTCCTGCACTACCTTGCCCCCTCTTCTACGATCTACGCGAACCACTTTGTCTTACTATTTCATCTGTGCCATACGTAACTGGAAGAAAAATTGTACACACAGGGGAAGGGGTGAGAAAACACACATGGACGCAGTGATACGCGTCGTGCTTTAAATATCCTGAGTGTTAAGATGTGAAGAAAAAGTGTTTTGTTACAAAACACAAATATCCGATCACAGCACCGTAACAAACACAGCCCAAACTAACCTAACCTATCAACTAATAGCAAGAACCGACCACAGCCCAACTACTTCACTGGACAACAGAAGTTAACATGGCTGACCGATGAGCATACAGCGTAACGCTCGAAACATGTCTCAATATTAGAAGTACGTATTGGAGTACTTTAAATAATATTATGTAGGTCTAATTGATATTAAACGGAGAAAATTGATATAATTAATTAAATTACTATCCGGGCTATAAGGCCGTGGTCTGCTAAAATTTGCACGCTGATTGATTATTATAATCAGACGTTTCGGCCTCAACTCTGGAGGCCATCTTCAGTGAAAGGTTTTCGAAACGACTGACAAGATCTGCGTCAGTAAAACACAGTACTGTGGCAAAGGGTCAGTCACACAACACACAACATACATCCTAGCAACAATGTACCACACCGTCGTTAAATATGTTATTTAGCACTGTCTAAGTAATTTTTTAATATATACTAAAATATGATACTAAGTAATGTTCAAGTATTTATTCGTTTGTTTTAAGATGTTTAATTCTGCTCTTAAGCTAACTTTCTGCCCGTTAGTTTATTTGCTAGTTCCATACCTCGATGGAGATACTGATTTTTCCCCCTAACATATAGTAGGCCTACCTGTAATGAAGAATATGTAGTTATCAACTACTTAGACTTTTGTTTTAAGATTCTGCTCTCAGACTAACTCTCTGTCCGTTAGTTTATCTTCTGTTTTGAATACTTCACGTTTTTTATTTGATATAGTGATTTTGTTCTATAAAATTTCGAACATAAAGAATACAGAAACGAAACATGTCATCGAGACCGAACATTTATAGGGATACAGAATTTAACATTTCCGACAAGCAATGAGAGTGACCGCTAACAACAGTGTAGGCTATTTATACGTCGGTAAATCCACAACAGCGCTGTCCGATAAAGCGCCGTCATAAAACCCTGCGAAAAGAAATCACGGACGGCGCGTACTCTGACTGACACAGCACGTCGCCTTCGCGGTAAACATGAGCAACACCTGTAGCGGTGACAGGCTCTAAATCTTGTTTCTAAATGTCACACGCGCAGCGGTTAACCACCCAACACACGCTGTCTGCTGAATAAATTTCTTGTACGCACAAAATAAATGAGTGAATTTCCTTGTGGTCCCGTTCCGTCGGTGCCCACCTCCTCCTTCGCTGTGTTTTATACCCGTCACAGTGTTACAGGAAATGATGTCTGACACTCACTTTTTAACTTTACTTGCATACATAAATATTTTAATAAGAATGGAAGAGATTTGTGATCGAAACACTGTGAAATTAATTCTACATGATTATATGGTAAACAGTGTACAGACCCGCAGGTATGGGCAAGCTCTTACTTGCCCAATCATTATTCCATAATTTCTAAATTCCATTTTGCCTTCTTTTGTTTCACTATGTACCGTCAATTTCTTGGGCTAAATAAACCAGAAGATTACAGAATAAACGTTGATTTATATACAGAATAAAGTTAGATCTGTGAGCATGTGTAAATCTACTCTTTAACTATGTTAGAAAACAAATGAAGAATGTTTTGAGCATTAACAACTTTAGTACCCTCAAAGTCAGTAATTCGCCTGTCAAGTTTTACTCATTCGTATCTGTTCAATCTAAACTATTGTAGTGTACGACTTTAAAAACCATTCATGTATTTATTTTTTCTGTTGTCTACTTTCATAGAAAGTGTTTTGATTTTAATATTCAACTTCATTTCTTCCAGACTTAGATTTTTTTGTAACTGCTCTTTTATGATTAAAAAAGCTTACGTCAAAGAAGCTGATAAATAAATTGATAATCAAGGAGTTTAAGCCTGATTATGATAGTAAAATGATACTGGATGAAAGAGACGCAATTCGGAAAATAAAAATTGGAAAAATTTTGTCACTTGGTGACAATTTTGACATATCGGAAATTTTGTCTGCCCGATAATGACAATATTATCGGAACTTTGTCCATTAATGAGAAGTGATTTAAAATCGGAGATCTTTGTCACGTTATGGTGAATTGTAGATGTATTGGATTTATGGTTGTGCTCCTAGTACACCTTCTTACTGGTCTCGCGCGCACGTACGCACACATACACCACATAGTTATTATATATTTCATATACGCACACGCGTGTGTTTGTGAATAACATCACAAACAGCAGGGAGAGAACCGGATAGTTGATAGAGTGTCACTGGTGTGGCTGAGGGATGGGGACACAACAATACACGATAGGAACCGAGGGGTGAGTCCGGCCGGGACAAAGACAGGACAGTGTCGCCGGCAGATGCGGACAAAGGTTGGCAGAACGCGCCATGACAGCAGTGCTGGGTTGTTTCGGAATGATTCAATAGTGTGTACACCCCTCCTCGACACACACACACACAGATAAAACAATGATACACTATATTCGCCAAGTTTATTCCGAGCGAGTTATGATTTTATTGTTATATCACCTGAACGTTCCGTTTGGCAATAGAACTTTTTTGCTACGTGTTTCATGAACTCTGTTTTTTTTTGTCTTCTGACAGGGGTTGCTAAAATGGATTAAATGAACTGGTGAAAAACGGATCGGACGGGAAGAAGTAATATTGTGATTTTGGATGTTAGTGATAGAAAAGGAAGTAAAATAAAGTTGCATTCTTGACCACGACTATTTGTCACATATCTTATATCTCAAATACACTGTTACTCACCGTCTATGGCCTTTCCGTAATGTTATTTTTTGTTTACATGTTTCGAGGCACTTGCCTCATGATGATGATGATGATGATGAGGCAAGTGCCTCGAAACATGTAAACAAGAAATAACATTACGGAAAGGCCATAGACGGTGAGAACAGTGTATTTGGTTAACAAACACGTGGCTTGGGACTACAATAGGAGTTATTCCATTTAAATCTTATATCTCGACCACGTGACGGAGAAAACCACAAAGAATTGCTAGATGGGTTTATTAATAAAGGCTTACTGAAACCTACAAGTTTCTTGTACAAAATTTGCTTAATAAATTGCATGAAAAATTTAGAGTGTAAATAACAATACGTAGTTTTGAAAAGTGTATTAGATTTAAGGGACGTTGAAGAACAGACGAGAATTCCAAGATAGCAATATAAGCGTAGTCATTCGGATTATAAAGTTGTAAATAATCTCCTCTTTTACCTGCAAACTTCATAGAGCATTATACGTTTAATCGAAAATTAGTTTGTATTTTATGAAATAATGTTGTTAAAGGTTAGATTAATGTTATACGTTTACCACCCCCAAGAAAATCTGTTTTTTTAATTACAATGATTGAATCCCTAATCAGTTAGAAGCCTTAGGGTTTTCCCTTCATACACAAAACCTATCATTATGAAGCAACTTTCAGTTGAGTGGTTGATGCGAGGACATCTTAAGAAAATGTAGTTTATGTTCAGTGAGCGAGTATGTGAAGTTCACATCCTTGAAGCGTTTAACGGAGAAAAATCGTACAAGGGCGATTTGACCAGATAAGGACGAAAGTGGAGGTGAGATCAATAAAGGTGTCCAGCAGTTTTACTTACAAATGAAATCAGTGATTCCATTCAAGCTGTAGAACACAATCGTAACAAGTGTGAAACAATTCACACGAAGTTAGTGTCAAACAGTATCAAAGGCAAAGCCAATGAAATATTGAAACGGCCTGTGAAATTTATGTGTACGGAAGTGGGAAATGCTCGTGTACAATATAGTACAATACTCCTGTACAGTAACTTCATATAATACTCGTGTACTATATAATACCGTTAGTCACTATTGATAATCATCCATAACTCGAATTACCACTAGTCAACATGGGCACATGGTCCTTTCAAGAAACAATCGGGGGAATTTACCACACATTCCTTACAACCCCTGCTAACACTGCTATAAAGATCGAGAAAATTTACTTCTGTTCAAGCTCATAAGCAGACATCACAAGAGACACACACACACCTGTGTAGCAGTAAGCCTGGCGATAAACTTGGATTAGTGCCAATATACAAACGGTAGTCAGTGAGCTTGATACAACTTTGAAGGTAGTAATCAAAGTTGGCCAAAAATGAGAAAGAATCGAGACGCGTCGTGGAGGTGCTAAAGCTGCAAAACATACGTGTGCGATGTGAACGTTAGCAGTATGAGGGAGCTGTGCGGGGGCGGTCGGTATTGGAGTTACTTACAGAGATTACGTGGGAATTCCCACGATGCAATAACGACGAGGTCCGACTGTAATCCGAACAATAACCGCACACCGCACCGACTGTAGCGTTAATTAAATTCTTACAATGAAATAATAGATGATGGCGATTACTATTATTTTTTATCGCTTCTGTCATGGCTATACGCTCGACAAAATTATTGTGGCGTTGGAAAAATGCACCCGGTTCAGTGACACTTTTGTAGTTTTTAACGAGTTAACACTGTTCTGTAATTAAATGCCGGTTTATCTGTTTGACGCAGCGGGAGGACGGCCTCCGTCAACGACTTTCATGTCGTGTTGACCAGTAACCACAACACAACACAACGTAACTCTTAAATAATAAAATAATAATTCGATAATAATAATATAATGAATAAATACAACCGACCGTGAATCCCAGCAGCGAAGGCGCGATAGGAAGCTGAAGCTGCGTGGTTGGGCGCGAACGAACTGGTTGACCTTGGAGCTGTAGATTAATATGTGTAGTTACTGCGCCTAGTTAAAGGATTGAACAGTAGGCACTTTTTATCCAATACGGTTTTTCAACTAGTTTCTGTTTCTGGTTAAATATCGTATCAAATACTTCATCACTGTTCGTTTTATGTCTCCATTAAGAGTTTTCATTCTCCGACAGCTTCTTGACTCAAGAGATTCATTTCGCTCTCTCAGTATTTTACGCGTGATTCCTAACTAAGAGCATACAGAGTAAACGGGAAATACGAAACGCTTACAAAGTTTTCTCGTGGTTCACACACACACACACACACACACACACACACACACACACACACACACACACACACACACACACACACGTATCCTACATATTTATGTAAAACCATTACAGTTACACTTTTACCGTTGTGACCAAGATAAAATTATAGTCAGAGGAATATACAATTATAAAGATGAAGTAAATAATACATCGACGAAAACGATAACAGTCGGCATCAGAGCAATATTTATCAGCCGTAATTATGTGTAGTTACGTTGACATGTTTATGAGCATCACTAAACAACGGCTATACTGACAGCAAAATGACGACGACACGACGGCGCGGATCCATTAAAGGTAATCAAGCTGCGGTCGATGAATACTAACTGTGGCAAAGTAGTGTCAACGTGGACTTAAAACGGTGATCTCATCTGACTAACGGTTTAATCCTATTGGTGCACAGAGACAGTGTTGGGAAGTGCCGCGCAATTAAAAACACATTATTATATTAAGCCCTTGCGACTGTCATGCTTGTGGCCGAGACAATAATATAAAATGTTGTCTGTCAAGTATTAACATTTAGAACATCGAAGCTAGTGTTAGGGGTTACGTACCAGTTACGTAAACACCAGTTACGTACTAATGACGTTTGATACAACGAGACCGAAGGGCCAGGAACGTATTTAGGGGGGAAGGGACGAAAGGTACCAGACCCCCCTCACAGGATCGAAAAAGTTGACAAATTTTCTTAAGCTCTTAATCTTTAGGCTGTTTTATTATTTTTTCAGCTGTTTACCCTAATACGGTAGTAACTCGTTTTTAAACACACACACAGGTTTATTACATAGCATTACCATACGTTTGAAATACGAAGTATAGGAAAATGAATTCAGTCAATAAGTATCTTGTAAACTATGTTTCAATAACGCGTATTTTTATTGTGTTATTACCGTTCAATTTAGTGGGACTGATTTCGGCCACTTTAAAAATTGTAATGTTGATTAGTCTTAACTTGTTTTACCTTTTGTATGAAGCCGATCCGACCCCGGACCACCACCCTAAGGACAAATTCTAGATTCGTCACTGCGAAGAGCGCTCTTAACTAAGTGAAATATTTCCAATTGAAATATAAAAGTGAACACGATGTTAAATAAAAGTGAAAATACATAATGTAAAATAATGGATGATGAAGATACGTGTAGAAGATACATGCGCGCGCGCATCAGTTTGTTCTTGTCACGTGCAAAACACTGTCAACTACAGGTTCAATAATAATTAACGTTACCTGCGCCGGACACAGGGAAAAACTCGACGTAAAGTTGTTACCAAGTCTGTTTAATGGTGTCTGTGCAGAAACTGGGACAACGGTATCGTTAGGTGTCGAAGCGAAGGAGGAAGGAAGAGGAACAAACACACAAATGCCGGAAACGAGACAAAGAAACGTGAAACAAACTTAACAACAACAACAATAATGATCGACATTAAGTTAACTGGGGTCCCCTACGACTTGTATCTAACAAGTCACTGGCGCCATTAACATCAATCCAGGTGACTTTCTTAATGCACAAAACACACACACGCGCGTGTACGTTGCAGAGTGT
Organism: Magicicada septendecula; assembly: GCA_034769895.1. NCBI lineage: Eukaryota > Metazoa > Arthropoda > Insecta > Hemiptera > Cicadidae > Magicicada > Magicicada septendecula. The sequence goes on from CM068371.1 coordinate 103,742,869, forward strand.
TTTGTGTCATCATCATCATTACCACCATCTCCACCGTCGTCTTGATCGTCAACAACAACTATACAAATCAAACTGGCGATCTGTTCCCGTCCCGCTAATGAGCGACAACACTTATCTCTCTTTACGCTGATACTAAAGTATCGTTAGTTTAAAATCAAGTCTTTGGAAGATGAGTATCGTCAGATCAACAATAAATGCGTGAACGATTTATCGCAAATTTTGGAAAACATGGTCATAATTATATCTTCCAAATCCTTCATCGAGATAGCCAACCAAAAACCAAGAGGAGCATTAGTCAGCCAAGGAAGAGGTGGAGTGACGGCAAGTAGGACCGTTGTTACCTAACAAAGAAGAAGAAGAAGAAGAAGAAGAAGAAGAAGAAGAAGAAGAAGAAGAAGAAGAAGAAGAAGAAGAAGAAGAAGAAGAAGAAGAAGAAGAAGAAGAAGAAGAAGAAGAAGAACTTCTTCAACAGGTTGGTATTCTGCTCTCTGGAAATTTAATAATTCTCGAACACACTAGGTCACCCTCCATCATTCAACACGAGTATCTTTATTGTTTTGTTTTCTTAAATTTTTGCGCCCCCCAAAAGCTTGCGCCCTAGGCTACAGCCTACTCAGCCTAATGGTAAATCAGGCCCTGTGTATAGGGTAGTTGTCACTGTATATTCAGGATTTAACGTAAACGTTGTCCTCACTATATATGTTAGGATTCTTAGCATCATCTTAAAAAGGTTCCTATAAATAAGTTCGATTTATAAATATAAATCGTCTGTTTGCTTTAGTGAGTTTGCTTTAGCGGGGAGCGCTCGTGAGCCGAAGTGAAGGCAACTCCTAGGGGAAGAAGAGACTAAAGTCCTCGTCCTCGTTAAAGTTCCTCTTCATCCAGGTTGGAGGTTAGGCATGGGGTTAACAACCCTTCACCGTAAAACAATGCAATGTTGAGAGTACTGAAGTGGAAATAGTCGGACGGAATCAAATTTTTTAGTAGGCAAGGACCCGTCCAGTGTTTTAGGGATGATGAAATAGCCTACATCGTATTTGCATATACTGGATATCTCAAACTAAGTAAAGTATTTAAAAACGTAACTTAAGAAGCAGGAGTCTTTTGAAATTAAATATTCATTATAATATTTTGAGCAATTTCATAAGCCTTCAACATTATTGTTACCTTCGTCAACGTACGTATTTAGAAGCGTTCAACCCACTATTATTAAAAATCACAAAAATATATAACTACTTAAAGTTTACTGTTACAATTTCAGGACGTAAAGTTGCCGTGAGTAAGCACGTTTTGCGCCATTGTCCGCACACGCTGCTTCACCGTACAACTGTTACGTCACTAGTCGCGTTATGCGACTCTCGAGTTAATTAACGTATTAGAAACTTCAAGCGTTGTTTGTTCAGATTAATTACGAGAAGCGCACGCACAATAGTTGGTCTCTCGTTTTCCGCAACAGTTGTCGTCTACTGACGTCGAAAGCTGTCAACTACAACTACACAGCAGTAAATGTTGTGTATGAATTTTTATCCGTTGCACAGGGGTTTCATTAAAATCGCTTGTACAAAGTCGAGGAAACTCAGACTAACAGCAGTTAGTCTGTCGCAAGCCACGTAGTTCTACGATTTATACATTTATTTGGTTTCTTCAAGCAGGACTTGGATATAATTAATCACGAAATGATTGCGATTATTTCGTTTGCTGTAGCAAACGTTCGGCCGTCCTGATGTTACAACCGCTTCTGGCTGATTGCTTCAAATTAATCGATCTTAATTACGTCTCAAGAAGACGCTGATTAGGCTTAGTTTTTCTTAATTTAATTAGAAGAGAACAAATATATATAGATAGATAGATATAGCCTCCGGGTGGTCTTATGGCTAGCACGCGCGATTCATGTGCGCGTGGTCCCGGGTTCAGTTCCCGGCGGAGGCTCAGTAGGGCGTGCACTCAGCGTCGTGAGGCAAAATTGAATAGCCGTCTGAGAAACAGAGGCACCTCCTGGCTGTGAATGCCGCATCTAACGCCTGGCGACGCATTGTACTAGCCGTCCTATTAAACACAAAAGCCGTGCGGTATGCCTTGGTCCTTTACACACGCCTCGGACTGTTACATACATAAATACATAATAATACATAAATACTACATACGTACAGTGTATTTACATAAATAATTCTAAGCGGAATCCTTTCAACAGAAAACAGATCAGTGAAACTTATTACGTCGGTCAACAACATTTGACACAATTTGAGTAATGTAGATTTCTAATCAAACCGCTCGTTTGAAATGGAGATTCGTGAGCAACGCTGCAGTTCAAAACAAACATCAGCAAATAACACGTACCGTAACCAGAAGACGGAAACACAAATATTACTAACTGTTTTGAATTCCTACCAAGCGTAAAAGTCCTAGTTATCATTGTATTCTTAATTAAACACTATATCCATATTTATTAAAAAGATGCGTTTTTAAAACGCGTATCACTAAAGAACAAACATCTGGGTTATCAGTTGGCAAATATAATCTAATAATAACTGTCATTAGCCCTATTATTATCACTGGGTTCCTGCGTTAGTCATAAGGCTTGATATGATCTAATTATAACTCGTACTGCATTTCTCGAGTCATGATGCATTTGAGTTAATTAGCGCTGTGGCTAGCAGTTAGCGTAGGTGGCGGCTTGTTACTAATTTGGCTAGATCGGTAGAAGTATAATACTGTATCGGGAACAAAGGCGTATCTACAATTTGGCCCCTGGGGGGGGGGGTCCGGTCCGAGACAGCCACATACAAAAGAAAAAGAACTAAGACTAACCAATATTACTACATTTAAAGTGGCTGAAAAATGTGTGATAATCATCATGAAATCTATCGTGTGAACGTAAACGATAATAACACAATAAAAATACGCGTTATTGAAACTCGTTTACAAGATGCTTATTGTATATTTTCCTATATCGCATATTTCAAACGTGTACGCTAATGCTGTGGAATAAACCTGTTTGTATAATTAAAAAACAGTTACAACTGTATTATACAGCTCAAAAAAAAAAGATCCTAAACATTAAGAGATTAAAAAAATTTCTCGTGAAATTTTTCTCGGGGGTGGGGTCCGGTCCCATTCATCTCCCCCACCCGTAAATACGCCCCTGATTGGGAAGGGCGGTTCTTGCATTCATTTGCTCTTAAGACAAACTCAATTCACAGAAAATGCCGTTCCACAACTCAGTAAACTACCAAGTAAAGTTTAACAAACCAGTAATATCCTGTATACGAGTCAATAAGCCTCCCTCGTGTGATAACATGGTAATTATTTAAAGCGATACGGACCAGATTTTCAGGGATAAACAGTAACAGAAACTAAGATTTTACGAAGTACTTTAAACGTTTACTAAGTACAATTTCTGCTAAGTGATCTTTTTATAGAATTAACTCGACCATCGTCGGCAGAGATGTCAAGTTTTCAGTCGGCTAAAAAAAAACCATTAAAATATAACAGCCTAAAAAAAATTTGATAAATAACGTAACGATTACTTCACTATTTTAACGACTAACTAGATACAATCTGTTTCCCAGTAGTACTATTAAAATGATTCATAGGTTTAAAAACACGGTGGCCTATTTAAATTCCTATTTGGGTACGTGAAAGATGAGAAATCATCTCTCGAAAATCTTATTCTATCGTCTGTTTATGCGATGATAACGTTCTGCAGTTTCCACAACCAGGAAGTGAGTATAATAACAGAGATAATTAAACACATAAAAAACTGCTTACTGACTTTCAGAGTCAATATTTGTAAGTTATATCACCGTATCCGTCGTTACCTATATTCTTCTGTTCTCCAGGAAAGCTCTCCACTCCCGGCTAAAGCCTGTCTCACTACCCTGCCAATGCATTACTAAAAGTTTACTTTATTTTAATATACAAACACACGGCCAATATTAGGTGGATCGTGACTTTACCTCGCTGAAGTTGAAGAACGATGCATCTCCGAGGGCTTAACTTTAAGTGACAAAGTAATCCGTCAATTTGCTGCTGTCCCGTCCTTTCCCCGTCCCGACCTCTGGCACAGGAAACTGAACGTAACACTTTGAAAGTAAAATTAAGACCTTGTGCTACCAACTTTCGCCCCACGAATAAATCACCCCTAAATTGTCCAATTATACAAGTGACTTGTCGGCTCGCACAGTTTGATACGAAAAGCTACAGCATCGGTTCATTAAATACGGATCTAACGTATTTCATTACCTAACGACTCAGGAACGTTTATTGTATCCTGCAATCTATTGTAAGAAAAACAGTAAATTATGTAGTTAGTAAATAGCATTTTGTGTACTTTCTTATAGTGGAAAGCTTATGGGGCTGAAGTGTGGGAAACTACAGAACATATGAGGAAAAGATTTAAAAGCCATGGAAATGGGATACTGGAGAATATGCTGTAGGCTTATATTGCAAGATAGGCTTAAAATGATCAAATAAGAGACATAATGAATATGTAAACCATTATAAATGAGACAATTGATGCAAAGAGATTAAGATGGTTCGGGCATGTGCGCCGTATGGGGAACGATAGATGGGCAAAGAAATTATTACAGTGGAGCCCTCCTGAAAGAAAAAAAAAATGGAGGCCACGAAAGACTTGGATAGAAGGCATAAGGAACGTAACGGGACAGGAAAATCTGAAGGATGATGACTGGAAGATCATCCAGATTTAGAAACTAGGATGCGAAAAACGACTTTAAATGTTGTTCGAAAATCGCAAACATATATAGCATTTTACTAATAAGTCACGTAATCAGGTTTCATATATTCGTATTCGTGATAATTTCAGTCAATGTGCTAAGAAATTGAAGACAATAAATAACGGATGAATCATTTATTAGCTGTCATAAAACATATTGATTCGCTGGTATATGCATTGCAAATAATTCATATGAAGGAAGAAAGTATTAGAATTATGGACGAAGAGTTTAGAAAGTACAATCGAAGAAATCCGTAACAATATGTTGTTATACAAACTCTAAAAATTAACTGAAAACTTCACAAATATAAACAAGCTTTCCTAAACAAATGTTTAGTTAATGTAAAACGTTTTATTCACAAAACCGTAAAACAAATGATCTAAACTCTTCAGTACACTGTATATTTATTGTTTAAACTTTATACGCGTATGAATTAGGTAATATAAGTTGCCTATAAAATATACAGTAAACGTGTTAAATTATTTATTAAATATATTAATTTTAACGATATTACAATTATCGGGTGGAAACATTAACGATTACCACGTTCAAATCGGATATTGTTATCTCGTCACTAACACGGTATGACCTAGAAGATATTATATTTTTATCAATTATAATTTTCTATAAAGCTTACGGATTTTTAATTTATGCAAATTGTTTTAAATTTAGGAACAAATAAATCAGAAAGAGGTCGATGCAAACTCTGTAGGCCTACTGTTAAATAAGTATCAATGTTTACGACAGCTCAGCTGCTGGTATAGCCATGTGAAAATTATGAATGAGAAAACACCGGTGAAAAATGTATGTACCAGACAAGGTTACGAAAAATTTGACAGATTTTGTCTGCAGTTAGAAAAGCAAGTTTACCCGACACAACAAAAAATCTGGACTATACACTAAATTTTCTTTCAGCAGAATGCACTTCTCAATATAAAATGCTTCTCTGTGAATTTTGCATACGAAAAAATTGTATTTTCTTTGTCAGTGTTTGTAAATAATTGTCACCACAAACAATTAACTCTACAGAGAAAACAATCTTTCCTTTTACTGATGTTACGTCTAGCCAAAATTAAAGTTAACCACCAACTAACGAGTGCAGGCTTGTTAATAGAGCGATAAATTTATTAATAAGGTACTTCACAAAATACCAACGGGATATTTCATTGTACGTTAATAAACAAAGATTAATAATGATGGTATAGTAGTTTTCGGGTACGAATGTGTTTTTTTTTTAAATTGTAGAATATAGTCTATCACTCTCCTTTAACGTGAAACGGGAATAGTGATGGTTGGGAGGAATCCAGTGAGGACTTCTCTTGAACTGATCGATGGACGAAAATGGAATTAAGCATGGGTAATCCGAGCCATGCTTGCGTGACTTCCCACGAAGAACACAATCACCAAAAGAAAATAGAAAATCCGAATACCATTAATATGTTATATACGATCGAAGTGTATTTTTTCATCTTGTTTTTGTTGTTACGATATCATCATTTATATTACTTGTTAAACACGCAGAAATACTCGTAAAAAGCAGTCAAACAAATGTTACTACCGACTATTTCGTAAAGGGATAGAAATTGTTCGATTATATAATGTACATATTTTTGATTTGTCACACCTTTGGCGGAAACAGACGATTTGAGGTTTAGAAAAAAATAAAACAGAAAAAATCTAAATTTCATTTTAAACGGAAATGCTTGGTAACAGATATTCCAAAGGAAATAAATACACGTAGTTTATACTGGGTTAACCCCAGATGAATTCCTCTCAGACGAATATAGAGAAAGAGAGAGACGGTATGTGTGGGGAAGAGTTAAGGGGTCGAAGGGGCAGGAGGAGGAAAGGGACAGAGATGGCGAGCAGAAGTGAAACGAATGTCAGAAAACGCAATTTATGACTTCATTTTTTGTAGTTTTTGCACAAGAGCAGCATATCATGGTGAATCAAGTTTAATGTTGGAAAAAATTTCTATTAGGATGTCACTTGCACCACTATTCGCGTGCCAGCACGAACACGGGTGCGCTCTCACATTCTTTCCTCTTCAGTCTTACACGCGCACACACATAAACACGCTTGTGGATAAATGATGCTAAAATCTCTCTCCCTCTCTCACCCACAGTATACATACAAATATCTGTTTACTTATTAATACAGAATACCATACATCTAGTGTTTACGTATTAGAAAATCTCAGTCGATTCGAAGTTCACTTGAATTTCTCATCACGAATGACACCTGCAAGGCAGGATTAGTGTTAAAAAAACCATAATGGAAACATTCAATAAAAGCAGTGGAAACAATGTAGAATTCCTAACTCAATGTGCAGTTAGTTACTTTCAGTTTTTAAAAATATGGCAAAAAGCGTGAAGCGAGAAAAATTTGCACACTACTGCAACAAACAATAGGAAACAGCACAGTAGGACGTTCATGCAGTAGGCTTGACTTCTGCAAAGTTGAATCCCAATAGTTAGAAAACTGGATAATTGAAACCGTCTTAAAAAACTATTTGTTCTTAAAAATTTCTAATTGGAACTTGCTTTAATGTTGATCCTCGCTTATAAGGTACAAGATCACGTAATATCTTGTATAATCGTTTTAACCAGGGAATCTTGGATAGTGTTTAAAGCAAAGCAGTACTACATAGGCTTTAAAAACAGACAAACACTTGGCAGTTTCACAATTTTTTCTTAACCTCTGGCAATTGTTTCAGCTTATTAGGCTATTCTATTAAAAGCTATTCTTATAAGCAATTCTCTTATAAGGCTCTTATAAGAATAGTCTAATAGGTTGAAACAATTGTCAGAGGTTAACGCTAAGTGTTTGTGTATTTTTTAAAACCTTTAAAATAATATTTTCACCAAGTGCCCAATGAGTCTTCATTCAATATCCTGGAATACTATATGTTTTTTTTTCTAATACATATCTTTTCTTTCCAATTGCGTATTGCAAATTTTGGTTATACGGATAATTAAATGTCCGAATAATCGGCGCCTATTATATTTGTGTGGGTGTGTATGGTGCGCTCGAGCGACACTTAACGTTAAGTTTTAGTTTTCAAGAAACTTAGTTACGTGGTAAATGTAGTTTGCTACAGCATACAGAAAATTATATAATTTTCTTATATAAGTATTGTCTGAGTTTTACATTTTCAAGTAACGTGTCCTGCAGTTTTTATTCTTTAAAACAATTAACCATTTACACCGATTAACACATTCCGACCAATACGTTAGTTTTTTTTTGTATAAATTAAAAGTTTGTGATGCTATGAATGAGCTTGTCCGCGAAATATATTTAATTATGCTTCGTCTGTCGAATTCGAGATATTATGTGAAGTTATTTTGAAACCAGCAAGAAGTCGATAAGGAAAAATCAAAACAGCTTTTACTCACAAAACACAGTGTGTCTGCCCTGGCCCCTAAGTCATAAACATAAACTGTATAATTGTCAATAGAAAGTAATTCTTAATAACACCATATCAAAGCCTGTTTGGATTTACGAGATAGATATTTGGTGTTAAAATACTGATATCCTTATCAGTTACGCCGCCTAAACCAAATTAACAATCGTGATAACCAACTGGTCAACGAATTCGCAGTCCAACCCTTAGTTAATTTATAACTGAAACGACACAGGCCAGAAGACCTGTAGGTTAACCATCAACGGATGGGACACACTTCCCGTCAACTTCTTCTGACGTAATTTAATTACAGTGGAAAACGTTTAACGCGAATGGCGGGGACCAGCTGTTTTTTCGTATTAACCGAATTTCGTGTTGAACGGACAAAAAGTGAAACAAATACTGTATACTTACTTAACTGTATTGTGCAGTAAAATTTGGGTACTACAAGTATTTGGGTACCACATTGATTTATGGGAGCGAGGCGTGGGTCATGACGAAAAAGGAATGCGGCAAGATTCAGAGCGCTGAAATGCAGTTTCTGCGAAATACTTTAAATTATACACTGCAAGATAGAATAAGGAATGAGGATATCAAAGCAGAACTCGAAGTAAAGGACATAAATGAAATTATTTCAATTTGCAGAAGACAGTGGTGGGATCATCTGCAAAGGATGACAGAGGGTCGATTGCTGAAAGCGGCTCTGAACTATAAAGTCATTGGTAGAAGAGACGTGGGCCGTCCGAGGATGAGTGGGTGCCGGAACAGGTTTATATAACCTAATCCTTGAAGAAGAGAAGAAGAAGAAGATTGTAGTAAAATAACGCAATAAAGAATATTGATAAGGTACTTACATATAAAGGTTGTGCCGCGTTTTTGAAAACGCGGCGATGTTCCTATATCTATATAGTGCATTATTAAAATTACGTATATGACGACGCGAGGGAATTGTCCTTTGATACGCTCAATCGGACTTTGTCATTGGGATCTACCCCTCCGCCGCCCGACTCGCGCCCGCCCTATCTCTGTTACGTACAGTTTTTTCAAGAGCTGGTTTGCTCAGTCAAACTCCGGCTCTCGGCGCTTCACCTTCTAGTCCCCGGCTGGCAGAGTAGATTGAACAGTTTTTCGTCTTCCAACTACTTCTATGAACAAGTAGAAGCCTACGTGACCTCCGGGTTTCTGATGTAGACGGGAATCTGCCCCGCTCCGGAAGGACGGCCGAACAACTGCCTCCGATGCTGTAATTTCAAACACCATTCGTCAGCTATGTCAGCCGGAAGCATGGACTGGATGCACCAGCGGAACCCTCAAACTCCACGCCGATAACCAGGTGAAAATTTAACCATATTAACCTAAATCTTGTGGCCGATAAACTCTGTGAGACTTTCATGTAGACGCTCCAGTTTGGACAGTTATTTCCGGACAATGGGTGGCATATATTATTTGTAATTGTAAGGCTTACGCCTCCTCTATCACTGTTATGTCTATCTCGTTATGAGAGTGTAAACTCGGCCAGGGTCACGCACCACCCGGGTCGAGGGGAGTTCGGTAGATAGAGTTGAATTTAAATCTGTTTCTGTTTTGAGCATGTTGGGATAGTTATGTTAACGGATCTTTTGGTTCAGGTGGGCTCATGTATTTTATTATTCATTCATGATCTGGGAGATGTTTTAACTCGTGGTCGACTCCCGCTGGAGTCGTCCACTGCAGGTCTGTATGTGTCAGATCTTGCTAGATCTCGCCCGATGCCTGACCCGGCCGGTAGTTAAGTTTTTTGGAACACTGTGAGCTGGTTTTAATACCTTCATGACTTATATTCCGTTTTACAAAATTCTGTTCCACTGTTTAGCTAATTGTACACTTTAAATTTACCATTGGCACAGTTTGTATTTTACCATAGTAAATTTTGTAACGATAATTTTTATGGCTCACTATAACAATTAATTAACCATTAAACAACACAAGTTTAATAAGTATCAGTTATCAATATTCAGGGTGGTCACGTTCCACTAGTTTTACAAATTCTGTTTTGAAGGTAAAAGGAAATATAAAATGCAGTTAGGCAACCGGACATCCATGTGAACCTTGTGATGCTGCGCTTCATTTTTGTAATTAACGGGATTCAAATTGATAATTAGACATCGGCTTGGGATTTGTGCGCTGGCCGCTGGGCTTACATAAAACATTCAGTTACTACTTATCTTATTAAAACTTGGGGCATGTCTGCTCCACTCCTGGGATATTTTAATTGAGGTTTTGGGGGGGTTTAGTCACCTATTGATGGAACAATGAAGGGGGCCGGGAACTCGGTCAGAATAAGGGGGGGTTAGGGGTGTTGAACAAGATACTTATATGCGCTGATAACCGGGGTGAACATGTGATGGGTTGTGTATCTGTAAACGTTTGTTGATGTTAATTATATGTGTGTGTTAGTTTTACATGATTGTTACATTGTCATATTGATTATGCATGTGTATATTTCTGTATATTTAGGTCTTGTTATAAAATGTGATTACTTGCAGGCCGAGATTGTGTGCCATTTTATAATTATATTATTGTCATTCATGCAACATTCCACGAATTACTAGTCAATGATTATTCAGATATTAATACTCATTCAATACTTAGTGCTGTTAATAGTTTATTATACCTTGTTCAACTTTTGGCAAGGCACATATTAATGTAATTATATTTAACAATCAAAAGACTTAGTTATCTTGCCTTTAGGGGCTCATATGTTGTACTAGCCGAGCACAATAAATATTGTTGTTGTTATCTCAAGATCAGTGTTTCATTTGCAAGTCCCATCATACTGGACCCAGCACAATTTTAGCTTCTGTAGGCTCTAGCCTAGTTTTAAATAACTTGTGGCTTCTCCTTGAAACAAACAAAAATAAATAAGGAAATATAAAATTAATTATAAATAAAAATAAATAAAAAGCATAAAAAGGAAAGAGGGGTTACAAGGTTTTATTTATTCTCCTGAATAATTTTTTGTTAATTTTGGGGAAAATATGGTAATTTTTTCTTAAAATTTAGTATACACGCACTGAGTAGCTGTTCTTCACTTAGTCTTTCGATTTAGGTTTTCTTGTACAGTAATGTACTAGGCCTGTCTTTTTAAAGTTTCTACAGTAACAATGTTTAATTCTTTTTAAAATAGCACGTAATTTTCTTTTGCACACAATTCTGAACTAATTACAATAAATTATTCTAATTTATCAATGTGGTCAAACATTTCACATTCCGAGTTGGCTTCTAAACGTCGACGAACACGACTCGGTAGCGGTAACGGAAAGAAAGCTTATCGGTAGCGGTAAGAACTCGTAAATTTTCCGTGTGAAGTTCGTCGCCCATCATCACTTCACAGTTTTTAACATACACTGTTATTATGATTAACTAAAACTTCCGGGCTGAAAGGCCGTGGTCGAGTGCTTGATCTACTGTACCTTGGTTGCTTGTTCCCAGTTCATTGGGAGACGTGTTCGGCGTGTCATCTATTCGAACACATTTTTTGCTACTGAAGATGGCCACCGATGGTGTGGCCGAAACGTTTAGCTACAGTAGATCAAGCACTCGACCACGGCCTTTCAGCCTGGAAGTTTTAGTTAATCATAATGACACCGGCCGTGAAAGCCTACGTACTAAGATACACTGTTATGATATGTATGGATTTATTTATTATGCAGCTATTGAAAGCAAGCAACAAAATTATTACAACAAAATTTTTCGTGTTAACCGATATTCTGTAGGTAAATTTTTCGTGTTAACCGGTATTCTGTAGGTAAATTTTTCGTGTTAACCGTGCAAACTGTAATTGTAAAATAAAAGCAACGAGTTCGGACCTGAACAATATTTCGTGTTATCCGATATTTTGTGTTAACCGACTTCGTGTTAAACATTTTCCACTGTATTACTTTGTATATCTAGTGAGTATACTATAAATTCGCACATAAATGAAAAAAAAAACATTGATCGGTTCATAACACTAATAAACTTGTCAGTGTATAATTATATACTGTGTATAACCTGTATGTGATAATTATAAAACTTATATAGAAATTTAAAAAATTCTAATTAAGGCTAAAGTAATTTCAATTGTTGAAGAAATATTTTACAATTACGTTACGCTCTTGGCGATTCTATTAGTTCTTTTCAATATTGACGGTAATCTTGCTGAATTCCAGACATGTGATTTGTGACGTTGTTTTGAAGCGTAGTACCGTAGGGGAGTGAGTTAGGAGGATGGCTGTCAGCGTTTCCGAAGCAATTTCCAGTTCCGTTGCCTGCCGCACGCAGGTTCCAAACACAAAAACACTGCCCACACGATGTCTACGCCACCGACCGGAACAATTAATTATGCAAACTGTTTCGTACAGAATATTATCGTTAGAGAAAACTTGGTAGAACTCTGTTAAGTCGCCGACGACGACAAATTGATTAACGATATTGACCGACTTTTGTTGCGGCTATAAAGGTTTGCGGTCTTTTTCGATATAACTCCGCATTCGTTAACTTCGGCAATTAGTTTATCTTGCATTATACTATCTATACTCTACACACTGTCTACAATCGGAAGATCATTAATTATTCTAAGTGTCCTCCACAGTTACTTCAACACTATCGCCTACACTTTGATACACATGATACAATTAGTTCAACATTACCACCTACACTTAGGCCTAAACGTAGAATAATTAATACGCATTATTCAGTAACTATTGGGGCGGCCAGTACGCATCGATAACTATCCAAATTTGTTGAAATAAATTTGTGGCAATACCTCCACACGAAGTCACAAAGGCTCGAATGTAGTCGATTCCAGCTAGTTCCGTATTCACGCTTGTTGCGACGTTTAACGGCCGCCCATAAGGACTCGATCGTCTCCGTGTGTGCCCCACTTACAGGATCCACAAAATTCTCACTGTGATTGACCGTCAAATGGTGTATATTAATTCCTAGCAAGTTTTGTATTCCATCGTACGCTCTCCACACATCAGAAATAATGGTTGTGCCAGGCCTTATACAGGCTCTAATTGTGTAAACCAGGGTTTCAGCGGTTCTGAACTGGTACAGCACAAAGAAAACATTCTTTATCTTCGCGGCAGATGCCGCCAAACACCCACTGCTGTGGATATACACGGCCGACTTCGAATTTCCTGGCTTTGTCGGGAATATTACGACTTAGCGTTAACAATAACATTGTAGGTGTACAGGGCAACAATTGAAGCAGAACTGAGCTTAAGAATTTTCATGCTATATATCATGTAAAATTTCACTTGCTAGTCTGTTAGGTTTTTCTGAGTACTAATGTGAGGTGGAGTGACAGTAACGCACAGGGCGTGCCAGATGTTATATAGTCAGTTTCATGAAAGATGAACATTGATGAATAGTTTGTGGGGTTACATCGCGAAAGACCCAAGATTTGTAAAATAGGCAGTGATTTTTAGTGTCTTTAGTAGTGAGGGATGATGTTGGTATAATACGTATTATACTATACGCACTACGTTGCACACACACACACACACACACACATGTATTAAGTAAAACCCACAATTAGATATACTAACATGAATGGCTTATCGTCACTTGACTCTTGCGAATAATGTTACAACGCTTCGCTTAAACAATTTATAATTTTCTACACGAGGAGCGGTACGATGAAAAATTCCAAGAAGAAAAACAAAAAGCCAGGCTAGAATGCACAGAAAGATATACAACAGCCAATAAAGTACAATGTAACAGAATTGAAATAGAAACTGCAAGAGCTTGTTAGAAGGAAAACAGAGGCGCTAAAAAGGGAGATTTTTTTATTTCCATGTGCTGCAAATATTTACAGACATGTGCTCACTAAGACGAAGTTTAAAAAATTCGTACACAAAATTGAACACTCTGATAAAGAAAGTTGCGCATAAAGTTGTTTGTATTGGAAAGTCATGTTTATTGTTTCATTTTTTATTATTCCGGTTGTACACTTTTTCCGGAACCAAAGATTGTAGAAGTGATTGAATTTTCATCTTCCACTGCTGCTTGTCCATTCAAAGATCTTCAATTTTGAACTTCTTCTATCCAGGTGACAGGTGGTCGTCCTCTTTTTCTTCTTCCCGGTGGGGTCCATTCCATAACTCTCCTTGGCAATCTTTCCTGTGCCATTCTTTTTCGTGTGTCCATAATACCATTGTAATTTTTTTGTTTGGATAAAATCAACAATTTTTGACATTCATTCTGTCCTTGACTGCATTTCTAATTTTCTCACGTCTGGATACTCTTGCCGATTGCCGAACGTCTCCAAAAGTCCATCTCTGCTGTCATCAATTTTGTTCTTGTATGTTTAATAGTGGTCTAAACTTCTGAGCCGTAAGTCATGATACTTCTAACCTTTAAAGTTTCTTAACTTCTTAACTTTTATTGTTTCTTGTTAAATTTTAGGTATTTTCTAAAGTAGCAGTTATGTTTTCACCTTTACCTTCTTGATAACAACAGAATAAGAACCAAATAATGAGTTTTTAAAGTTTTTGTAGTTAATAATCTAAACGCTTCCAGAACCCGCTGCTCGTGGCGGGTGCCAATTCAGTTTTCATTGTTTCACATTCGCCCCGTTCGGTCGGTAGAATCCTCGCAAACGCCCGTAACTAATGATCCTGTACACAGTACCTATATTATATAATGCTTACATATTTTATACTGCCCGTGTATTGTGTGCATTAAATATATACCGCTAATTTCCGCTTTTATTCATACTCGTAGAGAAATAAGGTCACAGTGTATTGCAGAATGGACAATAATGTAAATTAAATTTTCCGGAATTAATATACCATTTATTGTAAAAATCGCGCGCTCATAATTTTACACACACACACATTTGAGCTCAATCGCCAGTGAGTATACATTTTTTGTATTTATTAACAAGTTCATTGAGCATGGGTTTTCCATCGTCTACATACATTAAATGAAATGCTAGTTTTTTTGTCTTCCTAAATACTGAACATTTTAATTTTATCGGGGTCCATTATTTACCCATTTCTTTATTTTTTCGGAAGCGCTTTCAGGTTTGTCGAATTTACACTCCCGTAGTGTTCACACACACACACACACACACACGCGCGCGCGCGCGCGCGCACACGTCATATTCATACGTATTCACATTATTGTTGTTTTATAATTTATAATAAATAATAATACTTTATATTTTGAAACAAGAATAAATGTTAATGTTTTCGTTTATAACGTTTCAAGAGTTTCATAATGTATTGTCATGATGACCGTAGGCCTACGTTATAAAACTGTTGAAATTAATGTAAACACAAAAACAAACAGTACAATTAAATAAAATGCAATAAAAATATATTTTTGTCTCAAAGTATAAAATATTATAGATTAAATGTACGCTATTATTAAAGTCAGGATTACCAATCTATTATTCTGGAGAAAGCGCGCTCTCTGTACCGTGCTGAATATGTAATTGTGTTATATATAAGCTAAATATTAAACTATATACGTATTTTGAATAGATATGTGATCTAATCGGATTTTGGCTTCATTAAAACTGTATTTACAACCACAGAGTCGTAGTATAAATCGCTCTTTAGGAGACCTATATTTAAATATGATTATACATACATATTTCATACTATATATATATATATATATATATATATATATATATATATAGTACATATTTCATATTATATATACATATGGATATGGAAGTACATACATATTTCTTAATAAAATAATATAGAAGGCGCACGCGCGCGCGTGTGTGTATGTCTACGTACTGTGTGTTTTGTGTATTGTATTGTAACTAACAGGTACAATTACGAAGTATGTGTTGTTTCTTCACGTGTAACATATGTACATTATGTACCTATTATATACATTACATTATTTATAGTACGTGTAATATGTGTATTATTATATTATTATTAATAATAATACAATTTTTTACAAGAATATATTTTTATTATTTTGTGAATTACAATGTTTCAATAGTATTTAACTATCATCATCAGATCTGTAATATTGTAATATTCACAAAATAATAAAATATATTCTTATACAAAGTTTTATTATTATTAATAATATATATATATATATATATGAATGTATTGCTTGTATTACTATATACTGTATTTGTTCCTTTGTAGAAAGATAATATGATGTCGCCTCTAGAATTAAAGAGAAATACGAAAGCCGATGGCGCACTTCTTAAATGCCTTCCGTATTTTGGTCGACAGATAGCTTGTTACGTATGGCAACGATCTTTGTATTGAAATGTGCGTTTCATCTTGGGTGACTGCAATAGATTGCATAATGTTATTAAGTTATGATAGCAACGCGATATCATCCCTTGTGGAGAAACGGTGGCACTTGTTTACGTGCCTTGTACTGTGTACGCGTGTTTGTCGGTCCTTGGGTAAACTGTCCAGGGAATATTGCTGGCGACCGTGACGTAGATTAATGAGTCCAACGATTACGGCGGCACCTACGTAGTTAGTTAGTTAACCGTTGGAGAGTCTACCCGCCGACCGAGACATCTTGTAAGCGTATCAGCGACAATACACCATTACCGAATGCTGTGTGGATTCATTGCTGTTCATTCATGTTTTGTTTTTTATTACATCAATTGGGCACTACACGCAATTTCAGACAGTAATTGGTAGAGTCTGATACTTTTAATTCACATCATCACAGACAAATGAAACAAAACAAACCCAGCACGCAGAACTGAATCGCTGACAAACAACGAAAACTACAAATAGCGTCGGTGTTGAATGTTTTTGTTTTGTACGGAATATTTAAGTCGGTTGTAGAATGGCGACAGATCGGCGACCTTCGTATTGTTTGAAACGAAACCGTGCTGCGATGTAGTTCACTTGACGACAATACACTGAAGAAAAACTCAACAGCAACGTATAAAGTTTTAATCTGTTTCTTCGAGTTAATAAACAAATTCTTCGAATAAAATTTAATAGGACCGTTCTTATTTTCATTTGCGTCTTGACAAAAGACTTTTGTTTTCATTGTGAATTCGTTTTATTTTAAAGTTTATCTTTACAAGTGGCTGAAGATAACCTCCAACTGATGTTTATCGGTTACACCAAACTCGTATGTACAACATATAATGTTAAAAGTTCCCACCAAGCAAACAAAGTTATGGCCTTTAAATATTTGTCCTGTGACAGAACGTAGTTACTAACAACTAGTAATCGAGCAAGTTTCTCATTTTACATACTTTGGTTGCGACACGAGCTGTGGTTAAGATAATGATGTAGCTAACAAAACATAAGTTCCAGGCTACATACGGTATATTCAACAAAACGCTGGACGGTAAAACACGGAAGGATACGAAAAATTGAGTTTTATAAAATGGTCCGCATCGGTAGTACTTACATATGCCGACGAAAGT
Source organism: Magicicada septendecula (assembly GCA_034769895.1). Classification (NCBI taxonomy): domain Eukaryota; kingdom Metazoa; phylum Arthropoda; class Insecta; order Hemiptera; family Cicadidae; genus Magicicada; species Magicicada septendecula. The sequence continues at coordinate 103,760,420 of CM068371.1, forward strand.
TGAATAAAGGCGAAAAAGAATTATTCCAGTAAAGTACAAGCTGTAGAAATAGGTTTTTAAGAAGAACGGAGAGTTACACCCAGAGTGATTTGATGATGAATCCAGACGTACGAAATTTATAGTTAAATATATACGCAGAAAATAAGAAACATGTTGAGCACAAAGATAACTAGAAGGAATTTCTAAAAGTCATGTACTTAAAACCAGGGGAGACAAAACGTACAGGTGGACTAAAAGAATAGTGGTAGTAAATGTTTTGTAAGTTCGGAACACCCAATGGTAAAATCTCTGTCGAGAAGTAGGAAAAGAAGAAGAAGAAGAAGAAGAAGAAGAAGAAGAAGAAGAAGAAGAAGAAGAAGAAGAAGAAGAAGAAGAAGAAGATGATGATGATGATGATGATGATGATGATGTTGACTATTAAAACTATGTAATTATTTCATTTATTAATCTGTTTCATTCACATGAGGCGGTAATAAACTGAAGAAGAAAGGACCGTTCAATATGTACGGATGATCTTTGACTATGGTAAAACACGTATCACACATATTGTCTTAAGACCAAATATACATGTCTTGTCTCAAGAAGCAAAACGGAAATGCACGATTATTGTCGGCGGGGATTTTAAACTGACGGAAGAAACAATCTTGTGATTATTTACTTATATGAATTAGTTAATGAATACGGTATATGATATGCACGTACACGCCCGATCGCATGACAAGGTGCAACGGATCCAAGTCGTACCGACGCTACCTTTTTCTTCTTCTTAGATTTGTCACAAGATGTTTCGTGTTGTCCAATTAACAGGCTGCACGGTGAACGTTCAAAGTCTTCTCTAATCCACATTTCCATAGTCGGAGTTGGGTCCGTCGTTTCGCGTCTAACCTACCCTACCGTGCTCCCTGACGCACTCACCCTCACGCTGAACGGGTAGTACTCATTTTGAAGTAAGACTTACTCTATCAAAGAGTTCTTGATTTATTACAATTATTTGTTTCACTCTCCAAAAAGTACGCTAATCAAGCGTTCTCTTCTTACTCGTAGCCTTCATGATGTACTTATAAAGCCATCTCACACAATAAAATGTTTGTGAAAAGACGATTCTTAAAGTTTGTGGAAAATCCAATATTCATAACGATGAAGTCTTAATAAAATTATTAATTAAATTCATAAGAACAGATTAAAGATATAAGGAAAGCTCACAACTCTTACGAGGAATATGGCGAGTTGTAACTTTTTATTATTAATAATAAATAATACTTTATATTTAAAAAACAATAATATATATTTTATTGTTTTTTACAGATTTTAAATTACTGTCGTCATTAAAAGTATAATGTGTAAATAAGTGTTAAATAACTTTGAATTCAATTGTTATAACATCTCTTTACATACACCTAAGTTATGTCTTATATATGTTATTTTTTAATTACATAAAAGTATATATTATTTTATTAAATTTATAAATTTAGGAATGTTATCGGTTTTAGTATTAATATATATTTGTTCATCTATCAATTTATTGCTTGTCATGTTTTTATATATTTCCATACTCTCCAAAAGTTCATTTAGGACCTTTGAAAACATTTTTAATAAATTTATGTTATTTAAATTATGGGTAGTAGGATTATTCTTAATTGAGTGTGTAGTTAAACTTGATTTATAAATTTCTAGTTTTATATATGAGTTCCGATGTTGAAAAAAATCTATCTTTTAAACACTTTTTAGTTTGGCGTAAACAGAATTTATTATTATACCTTTACAATGTTTTATGTCTACTTCGACGACACTAAAGGTTGCAGTAGTGTACAACTTCGTTAAAAAACATGTTCACATTACGCCTATATGTCAGAAAATTGGACCGTGTTTATTTCAGACATTAAAATTGTAAAGAAAACTTTTTTAGTTGAATAATTACTCCTCTGTACTGACTGGCACAAGTTTCTCAATCAAGACATTCTTCTTCCCCCGTAACCATCGCCTTCCTTCGATTTTACGCTGAAGTATGAGTTGCAGATTTTCGTACTTGGATCCTCGCAAATTATGCGCGAAATACTCCAACTTCAACCGAGTTAAACGGTCCCACCGATCGTCGTGTTGTTCGGTGAAAACAGAATAACTGAATTCAATGAAGTCATTAATTACAAACTTTAATTGGACACAAACAGCAGTTATAAATCAACAAAGCACTCTTATACAATAATTCAAACTGAATTTGTCCAACAATAAATGTCAGTGCAAATAAATGCACTATTTACAACAATAATCACTTCTCAAAAATCACTGCGAACTGCACTGATAAAGTCGCCAGCTGTAACTAAACTGGGACGCTGCAAAATCCAGTATTTTTAACTACAAGGACTCCGCCGGCTTGCATGTAGTCAGATAGTGAGCCTGGATGGTGATAGAGTAAACGTCTGGAAGGAGTATCGGCATCTCGCGTGAGCTAGAACAGTCCAGAGCGTTACGTAATTCTGCCGCGTAGAATGACCTGCAAACGTCTGGAAGGGGCACTGGCATCTCACGTGAGCTAGAACAGTCCAGAGCGTTACGTAATTTTGCCGCGTAGAATGACCTGCAAACCACTGGAAGGAGTATCGGCATCTCGCGTGAGCTAGAACAGTCCAGAGCGTTACGTAATTCTGCCACGTAGAATGACCTGCAAACCACTGGAAGGAGTATCGGCATCTCGCGTGAGCTAGAACAGTCCAGAGCGTTAAGTAATTCTGCCGCGTAGAATGACCTGGCAAACCTCTGGAAGGAGTATCGGCATCTCGCGTGAGCTAGAACAGTCCGGAGCGTTAAGTAATTCTGCCGCGTAGAATGACCTGCAAACGTCTGGAACAGCCTCGCTCGCTACGGCGGAGGCACTCTGCGATCGGTACTATTTATTTCCTCAGCGTAGCACTGTATACTAAACCAGTGTTTTCCTCTGTCAATCGTCTTTAAAAATCAACTATACACTACCTTTCGCTATTCACGATGGCGAGAGTGTAGAATAAATTGAGAAACTTCCGTTGTGTATAAAATTTCAAAGGTTTAACTTTATTGATGTTGTGTTTCTTAAGCGCCCGAGCCTCCGCGCCATAGAGTAAGATCTAAAGACGTAACAACGCGCTGTGCGAATCACGCTTTTGTCGGTGCATTTATTTGTTTCACCTTGTGTTTACTCCAGTATGTAGTAATACCAAATTTGGCAACACGTAGGGAGTTTGCACTACAGACTGAAGATTACGCGTGACTTAGCAGAGAGATTTAACGCTTCTGTGACTAGAGAGCGCGCGCGAGCTCCGAGTAACTAACATTCTGACAGCTACCACGCATTCTCTCACTCTCTACGTCTGTCCCGTTTCTTGTTGTTCCTAACCTTGATTCACCGTGTGTCACCAACCACCCGACACATACAGTATTGAAACTACGAGAATGCTCATCGTGGAGAAGTAACAATATACCCTGCGCTATACGCATTCATACATACGCTAAAACACAAGCACTCGCTCGCTTAAAACATGAAGAAAGAAAACATCCGTAGCCTGAAGGCTTCCCACGTTTAGAACATCGTCGTTTGTGTGTAATTACTGATATTAGACTAGTAATTAATCAGTTCGCGTACCGCCATCTATGGCTTAGGGGTTGACTAAATTTTTGTGTGTCGTAAGATTCGTATTTCATGTAAACACATGTCAATATCAAAACTTATCTGTCAGTTTATTAAATGTTTAACAGCTGTTTGAAATTTACGCGTGTTTTCAAAAATGGACAAAATCAAACATAGCATTGCGCGTCTTTGTTAAAAAAAAAGGTCTAGTGCCAAAGGAAATTCACAGCGAAGTGGACTCTCGAGTTTAAACGTGGTCGTACGACCAATGAAGGTTATCCCCGCAGTGGACGCCCAAAAATTGCAACAATTCCAATTGCGGCATCCACCTTGCACAAGGTTTTTCCATACCAAGTTCTTGACTTAAAATATGATAGACACGCTCATGTGATCTCAGCAACGTCAGCCACTGACAAACGATGAATAAATTAGCAGAAATAGTTCGAAATTAACAGGTTATTACATGACATATGAACAATACAACACAGGAAAAATTTTCGTTCTACCGCTAAGCTATATATAGATGTCGTTCTGCGAACTTTTCAACTGACCCTCGTAGAATCCTCAAGTGATAACAGATTATCTAAAAACGATTAATTCAATATTGGACAACTCGTACACTGTCTGATAAGATTCCTAAAAATGGGGATATAAACCGTTATCTTAAACGTTTATCAGAAGATAAACTACAATTTTAAACTATCGACATATAGTATACGCTATTTACAAAATGAATTATTGAACAGACGATTTTATTTATTGGTTAATTAACGAAACAGTGTGTATCTTATAATACAAGCAGCGATGTTGTGAATACAGTGCATAAGTTCAAGTTCAACCTTATGTGCGAGACCATCAGGCGAACTCTTAAGTCAGCAAGTAAAAAAACATGCCTAAAATTCTTAGAAGGTGATGGCCCTTCCCACACTTCTTTATGGGTCTAAGAATTGGACTTTAACGAAAGGCCAGGCCAGTCGTATCGAAGCGGATAAAATGATATTTCTCAGGCACGTTGCTTGGTATGCGCTCCATGATTATAGAAGAAACACAGATATATGGGGATATATGGGAGGAACTGAATGTCATGCGTATACTCGACAGGATTGCCCAGTATCGGCTGAATTGGTGGGAACATCTTCGCCGAATGGATGACTGCCGCATCCCCAAACAACTATGGAACTATAACCCGAAGGGACGGAAAGGTGAGGGACGTCCGAGGAAGCGCTAGAGTAACCAGCTCTAGATTCTTTGATTGTTTTACTTGCAAATGATGATGATGATTAAATAATGAATGCACCTATAATACAAGTATATCAGGCCCCACTTCATTAATTTCATAATACTTACAAGAAATAAAATGAGAAATTGTGCCGAACATTGAACACTCTTTAATCTAATAAGGAAGAAAACTGTATGTGTTGACCAATTCGACTCAGGATGTTATACTTGTACTATCTCGATACTGCAATAGACAATGCTCATTGTACAGTGAAATAACTATTATAGAAACTTACATGAAACGATGGACACTACAAAGACAGATGAAATTAAAAATATTAACTGACGAGAATTCTAAATTTATCATAATACTGATATTATTGCTGCCATCAATAGGCAGGCAGACGAATGAAACAGAAAGAAATAATAAGTGAGTGAGTGAGAGAGAGAGAAAGATAAAATGGAGCAAGTAAGTGTAAGTACGCGTAACACCGGGCCTAGTAAAAGACAGCCATAAATTCACCTGTAAAAGCTGCGGCCAGATCTAATCTTTCCTTTGGGGATAACGCTTAACCCGGCATTTCGCTCAATCGTCCTTACAAACGGAGCAGATTCTGAAGGTCGGGAATTATTTTAAACTCCGTGTGAGCGCGCTAGTCTGGCAATAAGAATAATGGATCACTGGTCCTTATCACATCATGTGTTTTAATATTTATAAACCTGAGAAAAACACTACTTAATAGAGAGAGCACTAACGCAACCTATAAGTTCACTTTTACATCATTTATTTTTTTTTGTATACGTATAGGCCTATAGGCCTACTACATATAGATTTACAACCATACCGGACATTACTTGTAAAAATATCTGGATATAAATACCAAATAATGGATAAAAAATTTAGAAAATATTTTAAGAAAACAAAACAGACCGATTTTTAGACTCTATGTAGAACGTAACTTTTTTCACAATAGAAACTATTTTACCGTATCTCAAAACACCATTTGCATACACGTGAGGTATACGAGTTCAAAGTTTAAAACCTTGGAAGTTAAGCCCTTAAAGATTGGTGTTGTTAGTCACCAATAATAGCAAAAGCCCTTGGCAATAGTAATCACATTATATATCGAATGACTCAAGGACCGATTATAAATAATGCCTATAGAAAACTATTGTTCTAATCATATATCACGACAGACATTTGGAGGTCAGAACCTTTGGCTGTACGTAAGAAAACCACAGAAGCAAATATGAAATGGGTTGATCAGTTAACAGCAAATGTGACCGGATAACGAATCTAAGTGATAATAATGTTATACTAGTAAAAAAAAAGGGCAGCAAACAATTTAATAAATTATGATGAGAAGGCCAAAGTAATATATTACTATTAAATAACTTTCATGCAGGTTATTTTGGCCAAAATTTTGATAATTATTCCTCCTTCTTTTCTATTCAAGGCTTTACTATCGCTTTACCCAATCCGCCGTGGTAGCGTCCCGCAACCTTCCCCGCGTATTCTCTTCTTCCTAGATTTCGGCCTCTTCACAAGTCTCTACTCTACTCTATCATTTTTCCCCTCTTTCATACTCTCTATATGTTCTAGTTCTAGTCTCTTCAATCTTCTTGCTCGGACGACCTTCTATTGCTGGTTCGCTGAAATCACTTTATGCCTTTTCACTCCTCCTCATTTGTCCTAACACAAATTTGTGTCCTCATTTGTTCTCCCTCTGTTGAAGTATTTGAGTAAACTAAAACTAAATTTTGCATAGAAGGGTTATCAGACCCTCGCACAACCCCCAATCTGGAGGACCAGATGCATTGATTTGGGGGAACACAACCTCTAGACCGGCCGTCTTCTCTACTGCTGATGAGCCCGGTGTGGCCATTGCTTTATTTTCCGATGTTTCAATCTTCTATTTTGGTGTATTCATTGTTCATAACTAACGGTACCATACATGAATCTTTAGGTTATGGTACCTTTAGGTTATGAACAATGAATATACCACAATAGAAGATTAAGATTATAGGTACCGTTAGTAAGCAATAAGTGTGTGTATATTATAAATACATCACATTATCATTAGTTTCCGATGTTTCGTTCTTAACTCTGACGTTGCTTACAATTACTTTAGGAATGTTAACAATGGCTGAGTAGTTATCAATGTCACTCCCCCCCCCCTAGTCAAGAGAAAGGGAGCAAACAACGCAATACATTATAATGAATTAGTCAAAATACTACATTAAAACAATAATAAAAACAAAAAAAGTAATTTGGGATTTTTATTAGTCGAATGGGTGTGGATAGCAGTAGACACAGGCCGTAAAATCACGTTAGAATAGAAGAATACAGTGAGTATTAAAATGCGTGATAACTACCAAATTTAATAACATACAGTATTTTCGATGGATACACAATCGTGTGAGGTGTTGAGAGAGAGATGTCTTTGCCAACGGAAGCATAAATCACTTCACTAGTATAAGTACGACGCCGTTCACGCACCACTTGCGCCCCAAGATGTATAGACTACACACAACACGTGTTGTACAGTAGGCCTATCTCTCGCTACAGCTGTTACAGACGCTGGGGAAATGTTCTGTTGATCGCTTACAGTATACGCGGACCGGCTCCGCATGTAGTAACTTAGTAGCCTACGAATCGATTACACGAAAAAACTTCATTACTGCAGACACGCGTGGACGCGCGCGGACGTGTGCAGTCCAACGCGTCGGCTGCGGTGGGACTAACAACGCTGTAAATTAATTTATTACGAAGTAGCCGCTAAATTGGTATATTTTAATGAAAGGTATGCAATGTGCGCGCCATCGCTGTTCCTAAATTGCATAAACTGAACGGCGCGCCGGGCACTGGATAATGTAATTTCATCACGCTTCGTTGTCAACCAGCGAACGAACAAGCGAGTAGTTTATGAAACTATTTGTTAATTTACTTACTAACGCATCTTCATATTAATAATATTAACAGTACTATTCATTTATTTATGTTTTAATTTATTCTAAGCTTCTCAGCTATTTTATGACACAATTTAATGTCCCGTGTCGAAACAATATAATACAAATTTAATGAGGTAAACAATGTTAATAAAAATTGCTTGGTAATAAAGAAATTAATATTTGGGTTCGTTTTGCACGGTTTAGCTTTTGCGAACAACCGATCAGCTTGTTCGCTACGGAAATAATAATTTTTCAAAGTAGTTCATGTGTAAAAATATCTAAAAACATAATATTCGAGGGATATCTAAAGTGCAAATGTTTTGTTCCTGCACGCCTACCAAGGCTGCCAAACAAACAAGATCAAATAACAATACTCTATTCATACTGATGTTTATATTCACGTTTTGTTCATGTCATTTAAACTAATTAAAGTTAATAAATTTAAAATCATTTTAGACGGCCTCATTGTTGTTTAGACACACCATGTCTATGAGTTTGAGAGAATTTAGTTTACTATTTAAGGGAGGAACATACGCTTTACAAAATATGAATATCTTCTATCCATTGCGAGCCTTCTCCAACTTCTGCCGCCTCTCTCATCTCTCAAAACTTGCAACCATTCTGTTGCACCAGTAAACACGTTGCAAACCTCTTTTCCCCAACTCCTCAAGTATGTCTCCTTTCCACGATCTACTGGGTCTACCTCGTTCCCATCATCTAGCACCGATGGGAACGAGGTAGATCCAGCATCGTCTAGATAATGTGGAACCCAGTCTAGCACCTACTTAGGCCAACCACCACCAGGTATCCATTCTACCTGGTCGTACCATAGGAGGCACTTTGTATTTATGGTATCTAAAATTGTTGTGTAATATGCTGACGATGTTGTGATAATAGCCGGTTTAGTCAAAGAGCTGAATTAAAAATCCGCTGGAATTGGATTGAATGTAAATATAAGCAAAACTAAATACATGCTAATTTCTGCATCAGAAAGGAGAACAAATCTATATAATTTATGTATAGAGAATAATTCATTTGATGCAGTTAATACGTTCAGATACCTGGGTAACATGGTAGATAATGAAGGGTCCATAAACAAGACGATACGTAACAGGACACAAATAAGAAATAGAGCACGTTATGCTAATAGTAGACTATTGGGAAGCAAACTCGTTAGTCGGAACACAAAAATAAAAATATGTAAGACACGTGTCAAACGAATTGTTACTTACAAGGTGAGACATGAATGTTAACAAAAAAAGAACAAGAAACACTAAGAAGGTTTCAAAGAAAGTCTGTAAGACGTGTTTATGGCCCGGTTAAACGAGATGATAAATGGACAATAAGATAAATGAACTATTGAAGCGTGAGGACATTGTAAAGGCTCAACTAATACAGTGGCTAGGTCACCTTGAGCGGATGGATGATCAGCGTATGCCAAAAACAACCCTGAAGGCGCACAAATTTATAAAAGCAGAAACAGGGGACCGACCTAGGATAAGATGGTTGGGTGACGTGCTGGAAGATCTAAGAAGAATGGGTGTGAGGGGTTACTCTGAGAGGGCAGTGGATAGGAGACATTGGACAGTTGGGTGTGAGGGGTTACTCTGAGAGGGCAGTGGATAGGAGACATTGGACAGTTGGGTGTGAGGGGTTACTCTGAGAAGGCAGTGGATAGGAGACATTGGACAGCTGGGTGTGAGTGGTTACTCTGAGAGGGCAGTGGATAGGAGACATTGGACAGTTGGGTGTGAGGGGTTACTCTGAGAGGGCAGTGGATAGGAGACATTGGACAGCTGGGTGTGAGTGGTTACTCTGAGAGGGCAGTGGATAGGAGACATTGGACAGTTGGGTGTGAGGGGTTACTCTGAGAGGGCAGTGGATAGGAGACATTGGACAGTTGGGTGTGAGGGGTTACTCTGAGAAGGCAGTGGATAGGGGACATTGGACAGTGTTGACGATGAACTGTAGATCTAAAGAAGAGAGAAGAGAGAAATTTGCTGTGTCAACATGCAGTTGGCACCTGATATCCTAACGTCTAATACACTAGAGCCTGAACACCCCACAAGACCTTTTACAGAAATCCATTTCCACTGCTTGGAATTTTTCTGATTTATCTTACAGCTATAAGTGACTATACTTTCCAAGATGGCAAAGTAAATCGTATCTTTAGTTTTGTGGATTATTTTTCCCCATTCAAAATACAGAATTCAGCTGTCTTGTACACAGAATTCTCAACGTTTCCCTGTTTTATTTAGCAGCTGATATTTTATTACTTCTGCCCTCTTTTGCTAATCTCACCCCAATATATCTAAAATAGCTCTATTTTTTATAACGTGACATCCCACTGTCATATTGGGTCCTTCACCTCCAAAGACTTTCGGTTTTCCAAAATCTATATCCAGGACTCCAGATCTGTATTCTTCATGAATACGCTCTTTAAATGAATATACGGAAATCTAATAGGAATGCAACCGCACGGCAAACGCAAATAATGTTAATTAGGCCATAAGCTTATCAACAGTATAAGCAACTGGCGACGGATAGTTGGCGCAAACAAGTATAATTAACAACAACGGTTTGGAAGCAAACACTGTATGTAACAGCGGCTTCGTATTACCGAGTATCGTCTGCCGTAATGGGACGATGGGAATTGTTGGGCAATCACACTGGCGCTGGCGTAAACACTACCGTCAACAAATCCTGCACGTGAGCACCGGTTACGACACGTGCCGATGAAACGGAAACATTACACTCAGCTTCAAGGTTTACGATGTTGCGCAGATGATTAAAACGTAGAAAAGCCGTCTCAAACACGGTGCAGTGAGAAGAGTTAATTTGTTTTTACTCGACTGATAGGTGGTACCGTATGTGCGTTCTTTTGTATGTTACGACTGCCCCAGGTTTAAAGCGACTGCCCCAATTTCGATATATGCAGTGTCAGATCTCTTGTTTTGACTCGGACGCGTCAAAGGGTCAAAGTGGATACAAAATTTTTATAAAAAGAAAAAAGTCAGATATTATACAACTTATTATATTATATTACGTATATTATTACATTGTGGGCATTATTTGTACTGCTGATATTGACTGGGATAGTAAGCTAACAAAAATTAGACGCATCTGTGGAACGATTCATAGGTACATGAAAAATAAAACACGGAAGAATACCCGAATGAAGTTTTATAAAACTGTGGCTGTCCCCACATTCCTGTATGCTAGTGAGACACGGATTCTTGGTAAAAGGGAAGTGCAGGGGATTCAGGCAGCTGAAATGAAATTTCTAAGAGGGACGCAAGGTTGTTCTCTCTTAAATCGGAGAAGGAACGAGGATATTAGACGCGATTATAAACATTGTATCATTGCACCAGAAGATTGAAGATCACAGAAGGAGATGGTGTGAACACTTGAACTGTGTGCCTGATATCCGTCTACCTGTGGCTGCCTTGGGTTATCACCCTACTGGGAAGAGAGATGTCGGTAGACCGAGGAGGAGATGGGTTCCGGAACAGGTCTAAGGCCTAGTCATTGGAGGGGTGATGATGATTATTATTATTATTTGTACTGTGGCAATAAATAATCGTCGTCGTTATTTCACGGTGTAGGCTTATAGCCTCTTCCGTCTTCGTTGCAGCTATCTCTTCCAGGGCTTACCCACAGATCTTCTGCCAACTGGTTGGTAGTCTACAGCGCGCTTTACTAGCCTCTGGTCATCCATTCTGTAGACGTGCTCCGTCCGCTGCTCCTTTCGTTCTTCCATCTTATCACTGATGAAGACTATACCCAGTTCGGTCCTTATATGTTCATTACCCACTCGATTCCTTAGACGATAACCATTCACGAGCCATAAATTGTATTATTATTACATTGTGCGAACCTATTGATTGAGTTTTGTATATAGGGCTATATACAACATCACCATTTGATATCTAAGCATTCATCTGGACAGACGTCTTACATGGCGAAAACATATAGTAACAGAAAGTAAACAGTTTCGGCATGACTTCAGTCATAAGTATTGGTTGTTCGGAAGGAGGTCACAGAAGTTCCTGGAGAATAAACTCCTCCTCTGTGAGACCGATCTGGGGGTACGGCATCCAACTAGGGGGGGAGGAACAGCAAGTAACTCGAACACACAGGTACGTTGCATCGTGCAACGTGCTACTCAGGGCAGATGGCCAACACCACGTGATACGTCCCAAACCAAGTCATGTACAGAAAGACATCAACATGCCTTCTGTAGGTGAAGAAATTAAACATCACTAAACTGGGCACATGAGACTAACAGTGCATCGCAACCATCTGGCAAGACAGGTGCTGGATGCCGCTGGGCACACAAGGAGAATATAATCTTCAGACAAACGGCCACACCAAACAGATTTTTTTAACGTCATTTTAGATTAGGGTAAGGGAAGAGCGCTCGGTGGTATATACCACATGATATGTATCTTTTTTGCTGTCACTTATAAGTTTTGATTAACAGTGTTAAGTGTTCTTGTAACAGACTGCAATAATTAAAAAAAAAAGAAAGAATCGCCGTTTAAAACAGTTCACTTCCACTTCCATCTCCCTACCCAAGTAACGACTACAGATTGAGATCACTGTACATATATAAACAAGTGGAAGTTCATTATAGACGCGTATTCAATGGAAGGACGAACGGGAACCCCCCCCCCCCCCACAGAGGATCAAAAAGATGACGAATTTTGTAAATCTCTTAGTTTGTAGTCTGTTTTATTATTTTGTCGGCTGTGTACGCTAATATAGTAGTAACTCTTTTTTAAATAAACAAACAGGTTTATTTACACAGCATCTACGTATACGTTTGAAATATGAAATATATGAAAATCAATTCAGTCAATAAGTATCGTGTAAACAATGGTCAATAACGCGTATTTTTTTCTGTGTTATTGCCGTTTATTTTAATGAGACTGATTTCAGGATGTTATCACACGTTTTCAGACACAGAAAAAGGTAGCAATGTTGATTAGTCTTAAGTTGTGTATTTTTTTTTGTATGGAGCCGACTCGACCCCGGAACCCCAAGGCCAAATTCTAGATACGCCACTAGTTCATTATTAATGGTTTCCACACGCGAGCAGATCGTATCTACATTCAGCCTGTACTCCACCACGCAGACAAAGATTCCTAACTTATTAAAACACACACACACAATATTATTATTTTATGTTTTTAATATAAAAGTTACAAAAAAAAAAGAAAATAACACGCAAACGTAAGAAGTTTATGCATATTGTAGTCTGCACTGCGTACGGACAAAGTAAGGCTGTTCATTCATGCAAAATCACGAACACAGCAGGTGAGACGAGGAGAGTTCGCACTCTAGCAAACAGAACTATATATTAAATACCAAACGTGTACGAGAGTATAAGCGGCAACCACACACGCACGCACGCATGCACGCACGGGTATAATGTTCTTTCAGAAGCGGCAGACTGAGCGGTGTTATTTTCTCCCTCTGTCTGTCTGTGTGATGCGCCCGACCGGGTGCGTCTAATTTTCCAAATAACACAAACGAGCTGGAAAATTTCATTAGCGTTATGTGTTGTGTGTGTAAAACGGCTCAACTAATTGTATAGTTGTCGGGTTTGTAACGCTTGCCGTTTGTATCATACGTAAAATAAACCGACTCTTCGTATACAACTATTTATTGGCTAACTATAAACATTATTTCGTCGATCCCAATAGTTTATTGTTTGCGTGTCACAATACCAATAGGCCTATAACAACCAAACAACGTCCGAACATAATTTATCATTGTATTATATATTATTTTACTCTGGTCATAAAAATGTATTGAAATTATATCACGTAGGCCTAATACGCTTGCACCGTAATATCTTTACACGTGAACGGAATATGTTCACCTTTACCATTTCACACAGCTCTGAATGAAAAAATGAACTGTCGTCAATGTAAAATAACGTGTTCACATTTTACCACACGTTTAAATGAATAAATTTTTCTGACAATTTCGAGGCCCGGGGGGGGGGCTATGAAAATAAGTGAACCCACAGTAACACTTTGGAAGTAGTAGTGGTTAATGTGGTATTAACAGTCCGCAGTCATGAATTAACATTATTTTAACAGAAACGAATGTTCGACATTAGCCTACTGTATCTTCATAACAGTTTTATCGATGTGATGATAGCCATTTTATCTTTCTGATGAGAAGAATATAGACATTTTTGAAAATAAAAACATGTTATCAGTGAAAAAAGAAAAACGTTTCGACACTTCTCCACAGTAAAATTAAGTGCCAGTTGTACACACTTTCATAAAACCAATTAAAACCAACGAACGAAGAATAATGTCTGTATAAGTTTACTTGACAGTATTTGTTTATAAAATAAGTTTATGTAACCGAAGTGAATTGAAGGACACGAGGATAAATTACAAAGTTAATAAAATTACATTGTTTTTGTTGTTTTGTTTACCGACTTTATTTGATATCGTTCGCTAGAGCGAGGATGAGTAAGGATTAAACGAGCCCAACGGAAAGAGGGAGACAAAATGAAACTCTCTTTGAGCGCCGAGTTAGATGAAAGAAAAAATAAATAAACAAAATGCGCGCAGAAGAAAATAGTTAGCGTATGTTGTTTGCGCTGCAGTAGTAGACATTGTGTAGCTGTATCAAGCGCGAGAGGGGAAGAGGGGTAGACTGAGAAAGGGGCGTCATTTGATATTCACAGATCTCAAAGAGGCTACAACAATTCGTCTCTAGCAAGGCGCTAGGATGAAATGGCGTCATACGTGTGTACTCGTTATATGTAAAATTGAAGAAAAAAACAGAACAGAACGCAGGAGCGTCGACTACAACAAAATGAAGAATGAACATCGTAATTAAATTTTTAGCAAAGCCTGTGCAAGGAGCGATGTCTCCGATACGTATCTTGTCTCGCGCATTTTACACACTTCGACAGAATGACGACCTATGTACAGTTAGGCTCTTTTGTGTATTTACAAGCGCGGACAATTCCTAAATTCTTTCTTCACACACGCGCGCGCGCGCGCACACACACACACACACACACCATAAAAATACAGTGGAACTCCCGAATAAGGAGCTCGCTTATAACGAGAACTCATATTTAACGAGCAACAGTACAAGATTTGTTTGGTTATATATCTTAGTAATGATAATTAAACTCGCTTTTAACGAGTAGGGACGCATTAGAGACTTTGTTACAACGACCATTTTATCGCAGGCTTGTTCATGGATTAAGGAATGAAAAAGTTCGTTCAGCATTTTAAACATTAACGCAAAATGTTAAACAGCGTTTAAAATCATTAACACAGTTTAATGAAACTAATAATGTAAGTGATGAATCCGTGGAATATTTAAATAAATTACAAAACTGTTTGATATCTAAAGATAAAAATTATTAAACAAACAAAAACAGATGACTTTTTTTAACGTTAATTAAGTTCTGTGTGCGAAATATAATCTTGACGATTCCAGAAAAGAACGAAGAACAAAAAGACAAATAAATTAGAAATAATTTAAAATTTAAAAATATATATTTTACATGTGGCATGGAAAGTTATGCGTTTTTTTTTTTGCCAGATAGCCGGCTGATTTTTGGTTTTTCCTACACAGTTACTTTACTATATTTCCGCGAACGCACTATAGGCCAACATTCAGCAAAGAATATTAGCGTAAAAAAATGTTAAAATTCTAAACTTCACTTGTAAGGGTTAAATGTAAAACTTGTCAAAATTTTATTGTTCAAAGCCTTTTCAATAGTAGACTTTTTTGTTGTGTGCTCGATAATCACGGTATAAAAATTTAGGCTTGCGAGTCGACATCTTGGATGTTGCGAGCACCCGGTTTTAACGAGCACATTTGTTCGGTCCCTTGAATCTCGTTATAAGCAAGTTCCACTGGATTTAATCTCTAATACAGTTTTTGTCGACTTAAATACACTACTATGCTTCCTGAGCAGCACCACTCGTGTATTATTTTGAATGAAACACATTTATTGTTACATAAATTTCTATATAACATAATTTTTCAATTATCGAAAAATTCTAAAATTCCCGATTTCTCTTCTATTTCTTTAGTAATATACCAGTTGCAGAGCACACAATCATACAATAAACACTAAAAATTTGAAACCTTCGGATTTAGGGTAGAGTTCATTATACTCTCACACCCTGCTGGATTTTCACAATTTTTTTCAAAATTTCATCTTCTTTTTGTGCCTTGGGTCCCAAAATTTTGAAATTTCCAAAAAAATTTCCAAAACTTAAAACTATATTCAGATGTTACTTAAAATTCTCTTTAATTTGATACCCCACGTGAAATTTCAGCATTTTTCCAAAATTTTCACCCACTTTTTCTGACGTCAAAAAATGTTGAAATATCAAAAAATGAACACTATATTCAGATTCGTATTTAAATTCCCTATAACCTGACATTCCACATGAACATTTGCGATTTTTTCATAATTTTTATCGCAGATTTTTTCCTTCCGCGACCACCTATTTTTGGAGAGATGAATTTCAAAAACAAGAGGGTTCTGTAGGGTCAATGTATAAACACGCGCGCTAAGTTTTACGAAAATCGGTTGATGCGTTCAAAAGTTATCGTGAGACATACCCCAAATACCAATTTTGTCGTGTTTACTTGCTAACTGCTACTTGTCATGTTCCGGACGAGGCCTTTCAGTGTTTCCACCATTTTCAAGTCCTAAACCACCTTGACGAAAGTGGAAACACTGAAAAGCCTCGTCCGGAACATGTTAAGTAGCAGTTTAGCAAGTAAATATGACAAAGTTGGAATTACAGAGACTCCTAATTCCAAATAACAAGATGAATACCCCAAATAGATAGACAGACAGATAGGAAAACACCAAACGGCCAAGTCAAAACTGAGAACTCGCTTCGTTCGATCAATTTATTTTTTTAAAAATAAAACGGGGAAAGAGAAAAATTGTAAGACGGGACTCGAAAAATCGATCACCATTCGTAGCGTTCTGTCTATGTTCACATAAGAGAGCGAGATTTCTGATTCGCAATACAGTTCCTTGTACAATTCTAATTCTCAATATTAATTCGAAAACATCTGCATCCCGGAAAACTGTTCAAATGCATTCATTTAGGTCAATGAGAAACAGAGTATTCAGAAGCGTGTATCCGTACACTAGAGATGGTGTGCGAAACCAAAGCCAGTGGTCGACAGTCTAGTGGAAGCAATATATCCTCCTTCGGCAAGTGATTTGTTTAATGACGAAGAAAGAGGAAACGAATTTGCAGGCAAGAGGATGCGCCGGGAGACAAATGACACTAGACCGTGTGACACAGTTCTGTTGAGCAATATACGAGGACACTGAGAGGGAGACAGAGGGGGCGGGAGAGAGAGAAATATAGCGTGTATACCGGGGTGACACGAAGGTAGACGAGATCTGAGATTGAAGACGTGTCAACCGGAAAGTAAATGGAAAAAGAAAACAAAACTCCATAGACAAACTAGCGGGATGGTGGGAAACTAGAAATAGGCCTACTCGATAACGGGTTATTACGCGACACAGCGAAAAAAATACTTTCTCAGCTTATTGTTCATACAAAATTATTACTCTCCTTTCACGTATTCCTTGGCAAAATGTTATCCGTTCGTATACAATATCTAACAAATTTGAAACTCGACATTAGATTTCAGATTAAGCGACTTTGTCTAACGCACCGACTCAAAAACGACCAAGCTTACAGTCACATTTTCAGTTTCAAACACAAATTCAGTCTCAATTTTGTATCGTTTAAATAAAATTCGACGATGTCTAAGAAAACGTAATTATTAAAAAAACATGAAAGCCTGCACAATTAAATTATTACATTTTTATTGTACCTGTTAAGATTTTTACTTACGATAGTTAGATTTTAATACTTTAACATAAAATTTCGCATCTTCAAGTGCAGTGACAAAAGTTTGGTAATCGATGGCTTAATACCTATTCTGGAAACCATTACTTTCTCGTATGACTGAAGTTTACATTAACATATGATTTTTAATTCTTCTCTGCACGATGTTATACAAATTACAGATAAAATAGTTTGTCAGACATGAAACGGTTCGCGCAGATCGTAGGAGTGGCATTGCACGAAGATGAGTGTGAGGTGACAAACCACGAGACACAACCATGTGACACACCAACCCTGCTGCTGTTCTGAATTGAAAATAATTGGTCCGTAAACAAAGCATCAAAGCTACTCATGAGCAATGAGATCTTTTAATACAGTGCAACCAGACTCAAATTATTTCAGACTCAAATGCAGCGTTTCATGTCAAATTATTTCAGCTGCACATTATGGCTAAACTCTCAACGCCTTTTACTGTATCATCAAATTCTCAACCACAAAGCTATCGATTGTTTCTTGAATTATTAATTTCTCTCTTGTCTTATTTTCAAAGTATTTTAATAAATTTTCTTATCGGTATTTTGCAGGTTTCGAAGCCTGGGGTTAGTGTTTCATCAGCTTAAATAAATAATATCTATTCCTAGACGCTGTTATGCGTTTTTTATTTTTTTACACATTTGAAGCAGAAAAAGAATAACGACAAGATTCTGTGAATCAGAAGACATTTTAATCTGTTATACACAAGTACCTAACAACAAAACTCACTTTGCCTTCTTATTTAACCATCTCTCTCTCTCTCTCTCTCTCTCTCTCTCTCTCTCTCTCTCTCTCTCTCTCTCTACCTATCTATCTATATATATTTGGTTTTTATTTAATAAAATTGATAATAATTGCTACTAATTAGTAATTGGTAATTATAACGAAATAACAATAAAAAATTGTAAATTATAATTCAAGCTGATATCTTTCTAACATCTTGTGTCGCATCTTTACAAGTGCAGCGACACAAGTTTGGTTATCGATGGCCTAACACCTATTCCGGAAACAATCACTTCTTCATATGACTGAAGTGTCATTAACTGCTGTCTGAATGATGTACTCGTAATCATCAATATATAAATCCCAACGCCATTTACTGTATCATCCAATTCTCAACCATAAAGACTACGCGTTTATCATATCTTTCATTAATTATTATTTTTTTTGTCTTGTTTTCAACGTATTTTAAATATGTTGTTTTTAAATATCGTGTGTTTGCATATTTCGAAGCCTGCCTTTGGTTCATCAGCTTAAATATACAATGTCTAGTCTTATACGCTGTTGAGCGTTTTTTTACAATTTTCAACTGAAAAAGAATAAATGCAAGATTTATTGAATCATCAGAACACATTTTAATCTATCATACACAATTACCTAAAAACAAAACCCTCGTTGCCTTGTTATTTACCCATCTCTCTCTCTCTCTCTCTCTCTCTCTCTCTCTCTCTCTCTCTCTCTCTCTCTCTCTCTCTCTCTCTCTCTCTCTCTCTCTCTCTCTCTCTCTCTCTCTCTCTCTCTCTCTCTCTCTCTCTGAATGGTTTTTATTTAATAAAATTAGTAATAATTACTACTAATTAGTAATTAGTAATTGTAATGAAGTAACGATAAAAAATTTAAAATTATAATTCAAGCCAATATATTTCTAACGATGACATACGTATAAGATCTATCACAAAATAACACTTGCTTTAGAAGATAATTATTTTACAACTGTGTGTGTGTTACACATACATAATACTGACACAATACATGTACAAAATATAATTTTCTAAATATGTACCTATTCGACGGTTCAGATGAAATCGTACTACACCATCATTAGAAATTATTAATTCCGCAGGGCGGAGAAAATTATTTTAATTATTTTCTCTCTCTCTCTCTCTCTCTCTCTCTCTCTCTCTCTCTCTCTCTCTCTCTCTCTCTCTCTGTGAGACAGGCTACAAACGACGCTGTGTAGACCCAACAACATTAAAATTAGTTTTATGTATTAAATCGCCTTAAAATTTCTGGCTAAAAATTATATTTTTTATTACCGTTTGGACACACCGTGTTTTACGATAACGTTTTAATGAGCCGGGTTATGCTTTCACGGTCATAAAGCCTGATGGAGTCGCGGCAGAGCTGAATTTTATGACGACGGTAACGTAAAACTGTTCGTCACAGCACATCTTCAAAACTCTTCAGTTTTCCATTAGATTTTCCGTTATCAATTAGGATCTATTAAACGTTCAATTACTTTAACAGCCAGTAAAGTGTAAGCTTCAATTAGAGACTTAGTACGTATTTTATGCGAATTCAAGGCAATTAATTTTAAAACGTCACATATGAATGATAGTCTTAGGAATGTTTTCAACCCACGTTTTCAAAGAAACTGCCCCTCCTTTTCCTGCTTCACGATTTCCTTCCTTCCTACTACTTTTTGATTCGATTCTTTAAAAGGGTCACAATGCCTTTTAATCTGCCACCTTGCTGGATTTTCAAATTTTTGATATTATTTTTGTCTCTTGGGTCCCAAAAATTTGAAATTTTAAAAACTTAATACTACATTTAAATGTTAGTTAAAATCTCTTTAGTTTAATGCCACAAATGAAATTTTGCCATTTTTCACAATTTTGACCCCCATATTTTTGCCTTCCACCCCCTTACTCTTGGAGGTATCAATTAAAAAAAAAATCAACAAGAAGGTTCAGTAGAGCAAAAGCATGAACACACATGCCAAGTTTTACGAAAATCGGATGATCTGTTCAAAAGGCATCGTGACACATACCATACAGATAGACAGACAGGCAGACAATCGACTGATTCAAAACTGAGTCTCGACCATTCCACAGTTATTATGAGAAAATTGAGAACGAAATCTACTTTACAGTGTTATGTGCTTGATAACAGTAACACATACTGTTACTGGACTTGATAAATTTTAAAAAACATAGAGAACCATTATCCACAGCCATTTAATTCATGACAAAAATCGTCTACAGAATTCATTTTTGGTTTGGTCTCCAAGTTGCGTATTTTAATAAATTCTACAGAATATTTAACGAGTTAAGAACTAGTAAAAGTAAAACAGGATACCAGAAGGATTTTACGATATTAAGTGAAGAGTCGTCGGGCACTTAGTGAAACATATTACTATAAAGATTTTAAAAAACACAAACACCTTATAGTATCACAATTTATTCTTAACCTCTCACAATTGTTTCAGCCTATTAGGGTGTTCTCAAAGAGCTGCTAAGAACAACTAAATACTGTACAAAGAATATGTTGGTGGGTGAACATGTGTTCAGGGTATGTTTATGAACATCTGTGTGGGTTATGTATGGTGGAGGTGGTGGAAGAGCTAATATAGGGAAAGGCAAGTGAGTGTAAACTAAATTTAACTAAATGTAATTGGAATGAAAATTCAAAAATTAACTAAACTAAATAACAGCTTTAACAAAGAAGATACAAAGAGTTGTGAAACTGCCAACTGTTTGTGTTTTTAAAAACCTTTGTAGAAGGCTTTTAGTGGTAGAAGATATGTGAGCAACGATGCCAACCTATTTGGACTGAGCCATCGCGTCAGATCGGGGCTGTTGCAGAAGGCATCTCGACGCGGTCAAGACTAAGCGACGAGTTGTAGGCACCGGGGATGACGATGATGATGTGAGAAGCATTGAAGAAATGGGTCAAGAGGTACCGACGGGAAGAACGTCCCTAGTGAGGTAAATTGAAGCTGTTATACGACAGACGCCGTCAAACTCTCGCATACTTAGTATATGCGATTCTTAATTACAAGGTAAGTGCAACTCCAAAAGTAATATAGTTAGCCTCGTGATAAATCTTCGTTACACCAGGGCCAGTAACGTAATTCCTACCGTTCACGAGACTCGTCGCTACAGAACGAGAGCGTATCGGGAGCAGGCTACACAGTATCTACTTCGTTGGCCTACTGGGATTGTGTGTACACACCCTTCTAGCGATAACGACGTCTACAATTGTTGGAATGCTTCAATTTATCCACTTGTCCCGAGAGTTTCGTCGTACTCGCTCCCTCTGCTTCACTAACTCTATTGTTAGCTATGTAGGCTACTACTCCCCGTGTGAAAGCGCGCTGTTAATACTCGGTGCCGACAACCTTACGTTGATTTCACCGGTGAAACCGTTCGGTCATTTGCATCGTTACACTTATCCATAATCTCGTTATTACCTTGTCTCAGACATGTAGTACACTACTACAATATTTATTATGTTTAACGATTATTAATTATAATAGTAATTCATAAGTTAATTCAGAGTAGTGTCCACATCAAAACTAAATAACGATTGAAAATGACGGTTCGTTTCTGAATGTTTATGCATTCATACAGGAAGTAATCTGGCGTAGTTATGCAATTTCACTACCTTTTTTACAACAGTTATTCCAATTGTACGTATATTCGTGAACACATAATAATTGTATTTGCTGTAAAGTTTAGAACAATTAAACTATTTATACATGTGTTATTTAAAATACAAAGGTTTTAAAAAATATACAAACACTTGGTAAGTTTCACAGTATATTATTTACCTCTGACAGCTGTTTCAGCTTATTAAGCTATTCTCAAAGAGATCAAGGAACAACTAAACAAAGAATGTAAGGGTGGTGAACATGTGTTTACGGTGTGTATCCGGACATGTGTGTGGGGTGTGTATGATGGAGGGGGGCTGGAGAGAAGCTAGTAAGGGAAGGTCAAGTGTCTAAAAACTAAATATAATCGGAAGGCAAAATATAAAAATTAACTAAACTAAACAACAACTTTTAATAAAGGGGACACACAGAATTCAGTTTGTTCGTTTGTTAAATTTTTGTTACTTTTGATTGCCTTCTAATTTCTAGAATGTCTAATAAATCAATTTTTTAACTTTTTGTATGTCGTGCCGTAGTGTTATGTTTTTTTTGTATCTATGAAGTGATTGTGTTGTAAGCAATGATCTGTAAAACCTGTATTGGCTGTATTAGTTTAAATATCATTCTTATGTTCAGAAATGCGACGTTTCACCAGAGGTAAATAATAAACTGTGAAACTTACCAAGTGGTCGTATATTTTTTAAAACTTTGTATTAATATGTTTCACCAAGCGCCCAACAAGTCATCGATCAATATAGTTATTTTAAATGTCATTGATAGTGCACAATGTGTTATTTTAATTTCTTTACACCTTAGCCGAACAGTATTTTATCGTGACTACTATGCTTCCGCGTTTAGATGAAAATTTGTTGAGCACTGTTGCCGAGTATAGCTCTCTCATCTAAAGCGTTACCCGTCGGCGTCAAACCAACTGTTATCGTGCTATTTTTTCTCGGATCAGTGCAGTTATTAAAAAGGTACGATGTTAACATGGACGAGTCGGCTCCACTGAAGGCGATAAGTTGCGGTTGGCGAATACTAATTGTGGATTCAAAACAGTAACCTCATCTTACTAACGGTGCGATCTGATTGGTGCACGGCGCGATCCTTTTGGTGAAAAAGGTAATTCCAGGAAGTGCTACGCAATTAACAACACACTAGTACAGCAAAGGTTTCCAAATGTTAACATACAGGCCTCGTTAGTAATACTCATTGCTGGTATAATGAACGCGGAGGTTTTCCCAGTTCTGCAGATGGTGCATATACGACGTTCCAAGTCGCATGCTATCTGAGGGATTAGGGGACCCTTACTAAAACACACACACACACACACACACACACACACACACACACACACACACACACACACACACACACACACACACACACACACACAGCTGGCCCCCCACGTCTGGGGTATGAATCATCTCCTGGGGTGTCCATTACGTAACTGCAACTTTTATAATATGAATTTTTTAACAAACGAGCTTAGCATATATTTATTATCTCCATAAAATTTTAAAGAAAATGACACCAAACACGACGGGGTTTTGATACATTTAAGATGTAGAACTAAGTCTAATTTAATATTCATTTTGACTTTAGTATTTTGAAGTTAGTATTTTGCAAATGTTTTAAATTTTCATTGATAATTTCGTTGATATAACATTTTAGTGTTTCATAAAAAAATTGTAAATTTGTACATTTTAATCGTATATTTGTTATTTTTAGTGCTTTATAATTAACTTTCAGTCAAGTACTGTACTTAAATTTTAATATGATATTTATATTGTAAACATAGTATTTAAATAGGTAATTGTATACAGTTGTGTAAGTTATCACATCAATCCATTTTGTGACGATTTTAAAATAGGAAATGTAAAAAGGAGAGAAATTTAATTTTTTTTTAAATCGCACTTTTAAACTTTTAAATTTTAAATCCCTTAAATAACTCAAAATAATATTTAATAAAGAAATTTTAAAAGACAATAAGGAATGCGAGTGTAAAAGTAAAGAAACCCTTTAATAATTTACCATGCATTAACATGCGATAACTGGAATCAACTTGCATAACGACCCATAAACTAAACTAATAATACTTGTAAATTTGAAATTAAATAAATGAATAAACAACAACACAGTAGTATACCATAATTAATTCTGAAGTAAAGCATATCTTTGGATAATTAAAAGGTCAAACATTAATACCGTAAATATCAAATAAAGGTGGAACTATTTTATGGTGATGCGTAAACTCCGCGCAGTTAACTTACCTGTCCTAACATAGTAAATCAGTCGAGATGGAGCGTTCTCGTAGTAAACACTACAGACCTGAACCATGCCCCAAAGTACGACAATATCTGTTTATTTTAGTGTGCAGATTTAACAATGTGCAGAGGAATGTAGCGGTAAATTAGTGTGTTATAAAGTAAACATGTAATCTATTAAAAAAAAAGGAATAAATAAGTGTGAGGGATGACATCTCTATTGACTAAGTGTAAGATCTCAATGTTTGTTTAAATTAAAAAGGTACGAGGTACCAAAAGTGAGAACCTTTTATAAATAATGATGTGACGTGGATTTCTGTGGCAAACAAAAACATTTACTCGAGTTATACTACTAAAGATGCTTAGCTACCAGACTTCTGAGAACAGCATACCGAATCACTTCAGGAACTTCAGCAGGAAAGTAAACTACTATAAAGATCAACCATCTGTGGACACCCCAAGGACCAAGGACCAGGACACGGAGCAAACTTCAGGATATCACAGGTGACACGGAGACTTGTCTTCCGTGGTTAATTGTCATTCAAACAAATGATTTGTAAAAGACAGTTTAAATAACAATATAAAAGACTTTAATAATAGTCACTTTGTAAAAGGTAGTATGTCATACGACTAAAAATATTTGTAGTAGCAATTAGTGCTTATATTATAAAGCTTCACAGATACTAAAGTTAAATTAAGTCCATTCTTCAAATGGCCCCCAAATAGTATGATAGTATATGAGTAAGTGAGCTTAACTTACAAACCAATTTAATATCCCGGATCCGTGGAAAAAGCTAGCACATAACAATTCTTTTGTTGTGGGCCCCTTTCAGTAAATATTTTGTGAACTATTTATTAAGAAAACCTTATGGTAAAGAAAAACTCATGTAGAACTGTTAAAGAAATCATTTAATAAACAGATGTCATTACATAACACATAATACTGAGTGAATAAATCATCAGACACCCCTGTAAAATTTCCTTTAATTCTAACTACAACTTGTAAAGATAATAATTAGACGTTGGTTACGATTATGGCAGCCCGTGCAATTGATCCGAGGCAATTAAGCACAGGTTCCCGATGTTATAACGTAGGTAAGACGTTATAATTTTTTATTTTTCATTGAGACACATTTTTAATGAAATATTTTTTAATTATTTTTCATTAACAATAATTTTTTAATGAATATTACATATAAGAAATCATTTGTTATTGTAGAAAAAAATACAAATC
Organism: Magicicada septendecula; assembly: GCA_034769895.1. Lineage (NCBI taxonomy): Eukaryota > Metazoa > Arthropoda > Insecta > Hemiptera > Cicadidae > Magicicada > Magicicada septendecula. Next base: position 103,785,975 of record CM068371.1, read on the forward strand.
TTCATATTACCGACGTAATTTTGCACCACGAATATAAATTGTAAATACATTTTTGTTAATAATCATCAAGATATCACCAACATACTTATTACTTTACAGTAAAATCTTCATTAAGTACTCCAATTCTGCATTTGCTTTAGAAATCCCTAAAATACTCATACTGTAAGTAAACTCGAAATCCTATGGTTTAAAAGCTATACGTTGTTGGCGTCATTTTGTAAGATAACTAGATTCGTACGATTATTATTTTGTATCTCGTGTTAGAATCGTCGATTAGTATTCTTTTTATTTTGTTTATTTATTCTAATTATTTATGGTTGGTTTTTGTTTTATTTATTATTATGAAGTCGTTGAGTTAAAGTATTCAAGATTATTATTAATGGTTTAAACTGTGCATCGTTCGTCGAATGTTGAGTATCGGACAGAGGTTGGTTCTTCTTTTCTAGTAGATATATTTCAGCTGCGTTGGTTCTAACTGTAATCAAGACAATACAGGATAACGGTACTTACTTTGAGTGACGTTCTCGTCATCAGGTATAGTGTATCAGCTCATCTAAAAAACAAGATTAATTCAAAATCATGCGTGGCGCCGTTTGTATTGCCAACCGTTGCATGTCGTCTGCCAAGCCTGTAAATGCCTGTCTACGTGAAATAATCGGGCCAACTCTAATTATTTAGTTAAACATAATTTATTTCTGGTTAAAATCTGTGCATTAATTTCATTGAACCCTTAACATAAGAAGGTTCGACTTCACAATTACCTTTTTCATTTTTTATCAAACTCTTAATAAATCTCAGGGTGGTCAAGCTGCGTATGTGGATACAACACTCCACAATGTTTTGTTTACGATAAATTTAATAAATATGGGTTCTTTTAGCTTACAAGATACTAAACGTTAACACAACACAACAATTATTATTGTTTAATAGGAGAGTGGTCACCTCGGATAACTAAAATCTCATTTCATTAATAAAAAATTAAACAGACGTCAACTTCTAGGTTAGACCTGGCGTGTCTGATATAATGCCAGTTAAGTTTATTAAAAATCTAAATGGTCAATTGACAAAGGAAATTCAAATTTACTAAAGTTATAACATCTTCAGTAGATCCAGCTATCGCTAGACTACTATATTCGATACACTTTCTCAGGTAAATTTCTTATTTCTAATAACATATCAACAGGTTATGAAATGGTGGTACACTGACTTAACCTATTCGATTCAGTAAAACATACTGTCCTTATGTATAACTAGTTGACACTCATTTTATCATTAGAGCGAGTAAATTTCGTTAATTCTTATCCCTAGTTACTTGTTACTTGGCTTTATGAGGTTTAATGCCTCTTCAAAGTTCTTTATTTATTCTTAATCCTGTACAGTGTCAGGTTAAGTTCACTTCTTAAGTCTATAATAATGATATTAAATCACTATACTACCTTTTTATTTATTAGACCGCGATTGCCGGGATTGTACACTGGCAATCGTATTCGCACTTTCACTATTCTGGATTACTTCGTTTATATCACCTTATTTTTATTATTTATTATTTTATTATCACCCTTTAGACATTTTGAGTCGCATTAACACTGACTATGACGTTTACTATACGCACAGGTTAGGTTCATTTACTTTTCTGGCGTCGAGAACTCTCGTCTTGTTTACTGAGTCGATCGTACAATAAGACTGACGCTTAGCTTGGCGTCCCTTTGTTGGCCAAGCCTCGCTATAGGTAATTTGATTGGTGGAAAGCTCGATGACATCTCACTGGCGGTTTCCGTCGGCGTCGGTTTTTGGTGTCAAGAGTACGTAAATATTTTCTTCCAATTTACACAAATATTTAAAATGCATTTAACTTTCTTATGGTACTTGGGAGTTCTAATTTAATCATCTCAATCGTTTGCAATTGTTCTTTAGATCAATTAGATACCCCTCAAGCCATAATTCTGTTTATGTTTGATAATTACTTATTTTCACAACTTATGCCTATTACAATTTTTCATTTAAAACTATCTTACTTTATATTATTTACAATTTAACTTCACTACTAGTTTTATTTATGACTATTCAGTCTCTTTCTGTCCTTTAGTTAGATTATAAATCAGTTATGTGTGATAACAACTCTACAATTGAGTATAAACGCTGCTGTACAGATAGCATTATGATTTAGATTTAGATGATATTATTCATTGAAGGTATTTTAAGAGTTAGTTACAGTTCATACTTATTTTTAAGTTTTCCCTTCAACTTCTGGTTATCATTGGCTGACTTAATTAATGCCCCTTTTTGTGTATTTTTGGTATTGACATATTTAATGTTTGGCACACCTAGGCCTTAACTTTTATTCTGCTTTAATCTCAGAATACATTGTTTATATTGATTATATTTTAACCATTACTTGGTGTCTTGTCTATCTTATGAGTTTACTACTGTTGGTTTAGTCTGATACTCTGTATAACATAATATTTAGTATCAGTCTCTGGGCTCTTTTTATGCCTATTATCCCCCAAGTTAGTTTTAACAGTGGTCTGTAGTGGTCTGTCCAATGCTATTGGATTACTTCTGAATATTGTTACTTGTTTATCTAAATTAATTATTACAACTTCTAGTTGTTACCTTTAGTGGTTTTGACACAATTATTCCCTGATACCCTTTTGATTCACCTATAGTACAGGTAATTATGATCACTTTACTTTTTTACCTAATCTATTGGGTTAGTTGTCAGTTAATTACGTTTCGTCTAAGTCATTGTCATTATTTCTTTGATCATCTTCATCAGTTTGTTAAAGATGTCTTCTTTATTCCTTTAAAGTTAACTTCTACTTATCTTGATGATTAACATTAAAGTTTGGATGTAGCGTTTCTTATGATTTGTTATTGTTGGTTATCGTTTGTTTTGGACCCCGGTGGTCGTGATCTTATGTAACATTACAATATGTATCGCAATTATGTGTCGTTTGGACTCATTTTTTCTCACAATTTCACGGAGATTACAAAAATTATATTTTAATTTGGATTATAAGCTAAATTAAAAACTTTATAGTTTTAAATTGCACGGTGTACTTATACCTGAACCGCCCAGGTCTTGCCTGGCCCGGCCGGGCCGGTTGTGAATGCGCGTGCCAGAGTAAGGGCCTTCTAATCCCTTAGGTACCATCCGGTTTGGAACACCCAACAAATAAATGTTTAGAGTTGGTGCCCTAATCATGGTGTTCACAGTAGGTGGGTTGAACGCAGTGTTACTTTCCAGTACCTACTATCGATGTATACTATATAGTATACACCGATGGTACCTACAGATGGCGCAATGAACGAGGGTTAGCTTTCCGACGCTACAGATGGAGCACTGAATGTGGTATCATTGTCGAGTGTCTGTAGTTATTGCATCCATCACGATGTTGTTATTCGGTGTCTATAGTTTGTACACCATTGAACGTGTTGTTGCTGTACGCAACGTCCTCACCGAGCGTCTTCAGTTGGTTCACTGAACGGACGTTGTTTCCCAGTGGCAGCAGTTACGTCCTTACCGAGCGTCTTCAGTTGGTTCACTGAACGGACGTTGTTTCCCAGTGGCAGCAGTTACGTCCTTACCGAGCGTCTTCAGTTGGTTCACTGAACGGACGTTGTTTCCCAGTGGCAGCAGTTACGACCTTTCATCTTACGTTCTAATTTTCTTATGATCCTCTCTTTATGTATATGCCATCTCTGCAGTTTATCTATGAATATCCCTTCTCTTCTTTGTGGCAGTGATCTTCAGTCCCAACACGTTAACTTTTACAACATGTAAACCGAGATAATTCTGTCTTTCTCTGCGTTATATCGTTTGTTTCCTTCGAGAAGATTTCTGAGAAGACCAATTCATCTTGTCAATTTTAATGTACAACTGTCCGCCAGATTTCAATAACATTTACACAAAAGCTGTTACTAGTGGAACAAATATCCAATTAAAAAATGCAAGAAAATAAATAAATCACTTAAAACGATATTTAAAAAAATATATATATCGTAACGGCTTCGCGGGACATCACTGGGAGAATTTAATAACATTATACCTGCAGTTAGCGGTGGCAGTAACAGTAGTCAGATAATCACTTGGGATTGGTTCTTTCATTTCGTTTTTCCTTGTCTGCAAATCCTCTAAGTATAGCTAGGTTTTATTGTCAGGTTACTCAGTGTATGTTCTTTTCTTTTCTTAATAATAACGTAGTACTCTCTCTCTCTCTCTCTCTCTCTCTCTCTCTCTCCCCTCTCTGCTGCTACCCCCCTTCTATTCAGTCCTTTTGCAACGTGTGTTCATAAGAACCCGGATATTGTGTTTTTCTTATAGAGTAGCAGCGACCTCTTCCTCCATACAATCTTGTCGCTAATACTACTAACACCGCAGAGAAAAATATACCTTTCTCTAAAAATGAAGGGACAATAACAGTTTCAACTTCTCCTTTTCCTTCGTCATGTGGCACTCAACAACAGGCACATCTGACTGATATTACCTAGAATCTGATACAACGACTACCTTGAAAAAATCTACACTTACTTCAGAAAAAACTTATAAAAATAAATAAAATATAATGTTTACTGCTTTTCATTTTACTGGAAACGCAGCAGCATATTGTGAACATATATATTTAAAATCTGAAAATACAACAAATAGAAGAAACATGCTCGCTTCATAAAAATATTAAAATTTCCCGACCGGAGTCACTTTCCGGGATCTGGACCACCTGAGAATGACTACCTGGATAACCACTGACTATCGCGGCAGTAACTGAAATTCATCTGTTTTCGTCGGGAGTTTCGAACAGAGGACCATGGCCCAACATATATTGGAACTGACTTTTGATGAAAACGGTCGGTTCCGAACAATGCGCCATCTACACTATCTACGTACAAGTTAAGAGGGGACACCTGTCGTGTGGACTTGATTTTCGCAGTAAACCAGTACTGGCTTGTTTGGTGTGGGACCAGTACTGGGTTGTATGGGGGGGGGGGCTGTTAGAAAGGACGTGACACTTATCTTGTTCGACCTCCCGTCTCCTCTTTTTTATTTGGCACGACATGTTTCGCCTCTCGAATTGTACGATGTTCTGCCCGACGACCAAAGCTGACCAGCACGGAAAAATTAAAATGGAATTGGAGGCCGCAAAGTCGTAACATGGCTTACGTCAAGTGCTCGAAAGAATATAATGAAAGACCGTAATTCCTAAACAAGATTTAAATAGTAGCCTAAATGTTTGTGTTTCACACTACAAAACTAAGAAATGTATTTGCTTTGTGTTAAAGAGACTCCGCAGCAGAGTGACGAGCTGCAAAAGTACGCACGAACACCGTTTGTTGACTTTGTAAACGTTAATACAAAGGTAAAAAGTTTTACAATAATCTCACCCTTCGTACTTGTCTTTATAAACTCAGTTGTAGTTTGTTGTACTCTCGTTGTTCTCAACTTATTCTCATCGTCTTTAAATTTTGTAACACTAACGTACACAAACACAAAACTATTAAAGTTCCACATAATTTTTAACAGTTATAAAAAACATAAGTACAGCTAAAACAAGAACAAAAGTTTTAAACTTTATTACAGCATGCAACCGCTCTCAGAGTTGGTAGTTGTAAAGTTTTACGAGAAGCTACTTTTTGACAGGTCTCTTTTGTTGGTACGATTGTAGAATTCCTGGTCAGCACGTTTCATACGCTCACGGAACTAGAAGTTTAAAACTGTTACTGCAAACACGTCTGTCGTATTACGAAAACACGTGAAGTCCATCCACACGCTATGTAATTAATTCTGACCATTTTTTTTAAATTTTATTTGTAAAAGTGGGATTAAAATTCAATATTTAATGTTAAAAAAAGTGTACAGAAAGCTGTCGCAACCTATCATTGAACTGGTGCAATATGTGGAGTCATCTATTTTTCAATTGACCTTTTCTCTTTTTACTGTCAAATTGTTTAGAGAATCGGTCGGTCCAGTGCCGTAACCAAAGGGTCTGTAGGTTCAGCAATGCGATTGGGCCCCTGGTTAAAGGAGCGCCGACTTAAAATGTTAAGTTTCATTGTTTTATAACTTCATGTTTCTCTAGCTTAATGAACAAAATTAGTTTTCGTAAAGGAGAACGAAATACTATTCTCTTATTTATTTTCATAAAAATTAATTAAAATTATTGTGAAAAAGAAGTCCAAAATTGAGATGTAATATCAAAACATAGAAAAAATTTTTTAATCTATAGATGGAAGTATTTCAACTTTTTTGTTTAAAATAAACGTTCGATGTCTGTGTGTTGAAGGGGCAGGGAAATCATTTTTGGAACTTAGAGACAAAGAGACACTTTGTCCCTTGAAACTTATTCCATGTTCTGCGACGAGACAATTAGTGTTTTTTTATTTATTACACTAGAATTAAGAACTAAATATTTACCGTTAAAAAATAAATACCCATAAAGTTATGTTGGAGCAAAAGAATCATATTTTTGTCAAACACAAAATATCTCGAACCGTATTGCTGCAGATTGTTGAGGTTTGGGAGCCTGATTTTCGGTAACGTAGTTATTTGTATGCAAATACCTTTCTTTTTTTTAAAAAAAAAAGACTATTCTATTACAGAATAGGAAAAAATCTGTAGTTAAACATTAACTCTCATGTGGGTGGGTACAAAAGCGATTAAACGATGTTTAAATTTAACACGCTGCGGAAAATCGTTGCCATCCAGCGTTATAATAGCGTTTCAATTCGTTCAATTACCGGCGACATGTACAGAATGTTTAATGATAGAAAAGCTCTAACATTCATTATGCACGCGATGGGAACGCGGCGCGGTGATGCGGTGGGTATAACGTGGTTCGATTCCCAGCCGCACGCCACATCGGCTGTGACGCTCATCAGCTGACGAAGAAAAATTATCATTATTTATGCAGCTGTGGACCGACAACCTCGGTCGCGGCCCCGTCATCGGTTTTGTGTATCGATTCATTGACCATACTAGAATTTATTAATTATAGTGGAAACCATTTGTAAAAATTCTACATTAAATCTTTGGGACTGCATACAATAAATAATCGTAGTTTTCACTGTACAAATAAAATATTGACGGAAATAGCCGTTAATATCGTTAGCCAGAAGTTGACCAATTATTATATTAATTGTTTCATCTGATATTTGTAAAATTCGTTACAAAATACTTACAAAACTAAACGACGGGAACCGATTTATATTATGTAAGCCTATACAAAAATAATATGAATTCTATTTTAAGGTTAAACGAACTGAAGTTTTTTAATGTTTTAATCTTTCATAAACACGAGCATTCATCGAAAAGACTCATCAGAATGACAATACGCCCCCAAAACCTAGGGGACGGGAGGCAAAAACGTGAGGAGGTGAAAGTTGTAAAGAAATCGCAAAGCCCATGTGGGGTATCAAATTGAAAGAATTTTAACCACAACCTGAATATAGTGTTCATTTTTGAAAATTTCTAATTTTTTGAACGTCAAGGCTCAAAAAGTGGGTGAAAGTTTGATAAAATGGTAAAAATTATGTGGATATCAAATTAAAAAGAACTTTAACTGACATCCAACTGTAGAGCTAAGTTCTGGAGATTTAAAAATTCTCGGGAAGCCAGACACAACAACAACTCAAAGAAAACGACAAACTATAGAAATGACTATATTACGGATGGTACTGGGAAAGACAAGGTACGATAGGTTTGCTAACAAGAGAAACGTGTAATGAAACAGATATTAATTCTTGGATTGCGGAAAGAAGAAGAATATGAATGAACACGTACCAAGAATGGATGCCACAAGGCTAGTGAAAAAGACAAGAGGTAGCCAACCAAACACCAAGAGGAACATTGGTCGGCTAAGGAGGAAGAGGTGGAGTGACAGCATGTAAGACCGTTGTTGTAGAACAGGGCAGAGTCCTAACGAGAAAGTTAAAGAAGAAAGAAGGAGAAGAAAATTATGGGACCCTGGGTCCAAAGAGGGAGAAAAAATTTGAAAAAGTTACGAAAATCTAGTTGGGTGTCAGGCTAGAGAATATTTTAACACAAATCCGATTGTTTGGAATTTTTAGTGTTTGTTGTACTATTTACTCTAGAATCACGACTACAATTACAATCTACGAATAATTTACTAAACAAAAATTGTAGTGTAATCGGGATTATCGCATTTTTCCCTGATAATTGGAAACTTATCTAATATTGAAATTTATGTAACAATAATTGTACTTCGTTCAAAATAGTGAGCGAGTTCTGTAGCTCAGGAAGCATACTAGTAGCTCACCAAACGATTTCAGAACAGATATTTCACATCCGTGTTCGTCCCGTCTGCGGGCACGTAAGGCGGGAACAGAGACACAATAAAGCCTACACGCAAGTGACAAATACAACAGCAGCAGCTATTAGCGAGACAGAAGCAACTTTTCTCATTTGCCGAGGCGCGTTAATGTGTCTGCTAACTTTGCTGCACGACTGCACTGCTATTACACACAGAACGCTTTTGTGTTCATTGACTCGCTAGTATTTATTATACGGTCCAACGTTTAGTACCGCCAAGTTTTTGGTCGTAACGTAATTCATCGCCGACTGCATTACGCGCTGCCGTGCGCGGGCGCGCGGTCTCACACCGGCTGCCTACCCCGACGATTTAATTAAAACGTCTACGATGCGTGCACGAGTGAGGGGTTACGTATGCGCGAAATCCGACTAGCTGGTAGCCAAGGAGACGGACGGACACTTAGCGCGTACCTGTATAAACAAACACACAACGTACGTTAGCGTACGAGAGCGTTTCTTTGTCTGCGGATATGGACCGGCACATGCTTGTGAAACCGCCGCGCCGTTCAGCATTACCGTAATGAAATCGAGCCGGTTTAGTGTTCCTACCTCAACGCTAAGTGCGGGTTAATTTAACTTCAATTGTTCATTTAAAGTAAGACATGAATTTATATTTTTCTAATTAGCAGGCAGTTGTTACCGCAGATCGTGACGATTGAAGTTGTATATGATTGGGAAGCTCAAGGAGTGCTGTGAACGAACTGGTTTAACAATAAACATGGGTAAATAGGAATATTTGGCACCTAGAAATACGAGTGTAGTGCCAAAAGTAAGATACACTAAGAAAGACCCAAATAGAAATTTTATTACAACTACTTTAATTTACATAACAAAATGAAGGTCATTTGCTGCTTATTTTATAATACAATCCTGAAACCAATTTAAACATTTGTCCCAACATGACGCTAAATTTAAAGTATCCTTTTCATGAAAATTTAATTTCAAATTTGTCAGCCAAAGCCTCGCTTTTCATTTCTCGTAAAAATATCGTCTACCTGAAAAATGTTCCTTCAGTTTCCCAGACAGGTGGCAATGACAGGATGCCAATCCGGGACTGTAAGGGAGGTGCTCAGAGTTTTCCACCACCCCATACTCTTGATTTCTTGAAGCATTCTCTTAGCAGCATGAGACGCTGCCTTCCAGTAAATTATTCCAGTAATTTTAATAACTTTTAAAATTTACACGAATAAAAGTTTCAATGTAATGATCAGCATCAATTGTTTCTCCGTTCTGAATGTAAAACCGACAACAGTTCCTTCCTGTCCCAAAACACTGTCGCCATAATTTTCCGAAGAATAGGTATTGCCTTGAATTTATTTGCAACTGAAGATCCTGGATGTTTGCATACCATTGAGTGAGTCTACTTTTCTTTCTGGGGTATTGTGAATCGGGAATTGCTAGGTGTCACCCTAGCCACTCAGGTCCACAGGATGAGCGAACTTGGGGGGATTGAAAAATCTTTTTCATTCTGTCTAGTTCTTGGAGTGACTGTAATTTCATCGTCTAAGGTGACACGGTTTATATCCTACAATTGGGTTTGTGTTACAATCCACTACTGGCTGAGTGTTATCGTCGAGCTTCCTCAGTGTACACGGTAATCGATAAGGTACCGCGGAGTCGGTTAATGGAATCGCTTGTCATGCGTCCCTGATAATGGCGGGTACGGTTGTTGCGTCGTGCCTGGGGAAATGATCACTAATTGCCGCGTTAAGACTCTTGATTTTGGCATTACCAACACAAATTCAATATTCAACGCCCTCCTTCGTCGTCGTCGTCAACGCGCCTGGTTGCGTTACCTCGATCTGTATAACACGATTGCCAACCTCGAAACAGCAATAACGATATTTAGGGCACAAAACAGATGGACTTGTGACGAACGAGTAACAGAATCGCTTGTCTGTACTTGGTAAACATAACTTGACCTAAAATGTTTGTACACTGAGTCAAAACTGGTATAGTAAAATTAGTAAAACGAATTAGGGAAAGCCTCCAGTTTTGTAATATTCACAGATAATTACGAAAACACACACACACGCGCGCGCGCAAGGCAAATTTTCACGAATGTTTTAAATGTAACACAACTTAAAGTAAAAGTTAAATATTTTAGCAATACTCCGGAGGAAATTAAAAGTTATTTTCCTCCAGATGTTTGTGCCTAAATATTGTACCGACAATTCCAAGAACACAGATACAGCTAAATAAATAGGATCTAAATTTAAACTTCGTAAGTTTATATTATTTTGGAAGAACGAAATAATCCCCTGAATATGATATGATAACGAACTAATAAAAAAATCAGAGTGGGAAAAAGACTTCAAACTCATCACCAAAAAGCGGCTAATTGACGATCACCGGTGACCTGTCTCATAGACGTTTAAGGGTCTAAATATTGTTTTATCGAAACGGAACAATCTTATTTAAAATCCATAAGTTAAATGCAGAATGAAACTACAGATTTGCCGTTTAGGCGTATTGGTACCTTCGAAAAGTCACAGTCACAAAGCCGCGTGCTCCTATACGGGGGAGAAAGTTCAACATAGCGGAAAGAAGAGGAGATGAGGTTACAGGCCTTCGAGACGAGGAAAAGGATGGAATGGATTTTCCTGGAAGGACAGCGTGACAGTTGAGGAGGTGCTTGGAAGAGTAGGAGAAAAAAGGAGATTGTCGGATAACATCAGGGGAAGGAAGAGAAATTGGTTGGGATAGTGTTTGCGACCAATACAAGATAAAGTGATGGAAACACTGGAGGATAGCGGGATAGAGGACGGAGGAGAGACCAGATGATAGACAATCTACAGATGCCATATCAACAGACTAGAACAGGTTAGGAAAGTGTAGAGAGAGAGAGAGAGAGAGAGAGAGAGAGAGAGAGAGAGAGAGAGAGAGAGAGAGAGAGAGAGAGAGAGAGCATGCTTTGTAAGACCTACCATTGGGCAGAAAACAGTGATCAGTTAAAGACCAGGTCGTGTTGCTCCAACGTCCTATATCATTCTGGTCAGTTCATTGTATCTCCCCCACCTCTCGTTATAACTCTCGCCATCGTCCAAGTAGTTTCTACTTGATCGACGACTCCTTGTACTCAGACAGACAGAAGATGCACGGGGCGTTGTCCAGGCCGGAGTCCGATGAACTCCAGTTTCTTACAGTGCGGCTCGGTCGTTCGTTCGGCACAAGGTCTTATAGAGCGGTCCACGAGTACACCACGATAAACGTGTATGTATGGGGCAGATGACCAAGGTATTGAGTGTTCCAGCCAGTCAACAGACCTAAGGCGCGCCTATGTAGCCCCCTTAAAACATCGCCCGTAGGAGCTTAGAGTAGTGCTGGTGTGGTCGATAGGATCGACTGCCCGGAGGCGAGTTGTTCGTCACGATGGGTTGCCACGTCAGGTCTTCCGCAATTATGCACTTGCACACCTCATCGTACTCTCCTACAGTTTTCCTTAAAAGATATTGTATCTCGCCTAGAAAGGTGTACTTACTAGGACCTAATACTGTATACGTACCGTAGTGATCTTGACTGTGCGTTATTTACGAAGTACACTGCCATAGTTAGCGGTGTTCAGTGCGTTGAAAACCCATGAAAATGCCACGAGTGAACGCCACCGTGTTTGGCTACAAATACAACACCACTCCATTTATACGCGGCATTTGCATGTAACGAAAACAACGGGGAGAAAAAGATATTCAAGTATACATAGTGACTACACGTCTTGTCTCCGCGACGTCGTCGTCGTCGTCGTATTGTATTTTTCTTCTTCTTTTTTTTCCTGTTTCCAATATAAATGCATAGAATAAATCTCAGCCACTGCTCCATACACACAACAGAATGCGTGTATATTGAATAGCTTTCCTTCTGCTTTGTCTCTGGTTTGACGGCAAAGCCGAAGTATTAAAAAAAAAAGATAGACAGGTACGAACGCTATTACAATTAGCTAGAATCAACCAGCTTCGTTTATTATCATTGAATTAAAAAAGAACTTGAAATTATAATATAAAAATTTATAAAACGATTTCTATACTTACAAAGTTTGTCAAAATTATTAATCCCAGTCAAACGATCGAAAAAAAATCAGGCACGGTGAAAATCACCGAATAGATATGTTCGACAACTGTGGCTCTAAAGACAGATCAACGAGGAACAATATTAAATAAGACAAACCAAATATGTGCTTACGCTGACGATGTTGTGATAGTAGCCAGAACAAGACAAGGGATAGTTGATGTATACAAGAGGATGGAATAGGACTGATCTAAATATCAACAAAACTAAATACATGTTAATTACTGCACCAGAAAGGAGAAGTAAACAAAAATGGAACAAGACAGACTAAGATTGTTTGAAACGAACCTTGTAAGACGTGATTTTGCCCAGGTTAAAGAAGATGATAAATTAAGAGAATAGATGAGCTATTGAAGTATGAGGACATTGTAAGATTCGTTTATCTTTCAACGAATACAACGGGTAGGTCAACGAGAGCGGATGGATGATTAGCATATGTCAAAGAAAATTCTGAGGGCGCAAGTCTATAAACGCAGAAAGAGCCACCGACCTAGGATAAGGTGGCTGGATGATGTGCTGAAAGATCTAAGAAGAATGGATGTATGAGGTTACACTGATAGGGCTATGAGTAGAAGACATGGGAGGAGGAGGAGGAGAAGGAGGTGGAGGAGGAGGAGGAGGAGGAGGAGGAGGAGGAGGAGGAGGAGGAGGAGGAGGAGGAGGAGGAGGAGGAGGAGGAGGAGGAGGAGGAGGAGGAGGAGGAGGAGGAGGAGGTGAAGGTATGTTCGATATAGAGGTTTAGGGTTTCAATACTCTTATAACGAAAAGGAAAAGCGGTTTAATATAAAAATTCGTAAACTATCTGCAAAGTAAGTGCATCGTAACATTGTACGGCCGAAATCATGGAGAGACGTTTTACGGTCTACACGAGTAAGTCGTTTAGAAGAAATCTACAGGTACAAATCGATTTGGTGATAACCTGAACGTATGCTAAGACGGTAGCTCCGTCCCATATTTAGCCGGAGTGAAAACATAACTCGCACAAACAAACTGAAAAGACTCACAGACGACGAATGACTTTACGATATTCATTGAAGACCCGTTGGGCACTTGGTGAAACACGTTACTGCAAAGGTTTTAAAAAACACAAACACTTGATAGTTTCGCAATTTATTCTTAGCTCTGACATTGGCTTCACCCTATTAGACAATTCTGAAAGGGCTGCTAAGAACAACTAAATACGAAGAATGATTGTATTCAGTTATCCTGAGCAGCTGTTTGAGAATAGCCTCATGGGGTGAAACAATTGTCAGAGGTTAAGAATTAAATGTGAAACTACCAAGTGTTTGTTTTAGAAAACCTCTGTGGGAATGATTTAAACAAATTACCGAAACTGATTGGATTAATTGACAAGTGTAACGGCCTTACCTCTGGACGGCGTCCATTCCTGTACCTGTCAAGATGGACAATGCGACTACAAGGACCGAACTAAAACATTAATTACGACTGATAAGAGTTGCTTTGATAGCCGACTTTAACGGTTTCCGCGACATTAGTATACAATGATTCTTATCGTTTACCATACGAAGAAACGTGTATTGACAACAAATTATTTACACGATACTATTAGACATAATAACAATATCGCACTCGAGATATTATGACTGTTGTTCAGTTCTTGTCACGTAAAAACTCCCAACGCCCGGTAAGCAGACCATAGGGATTACCTGTTTAGAATTCGCTCCCCAATTAAAACTATTCTGTCAAAGTTTAGTTCGTACTGGGCTGCTGCACTAAAGTTTTTTCTATCAGTTCCTTTAAAACATACTCTCGCGCTACGCAGAATCACTAACGCACGCCACAAAAATAAGAACACCGCGGAGATATTATACGCAGATTATTGTAATAAAATTGCAATGTCCTGGAGAGGACACATTGTGGGAGGCCGGCCGGGAGGAGACGCGCGCTCCGATGTAGGCGTACCCACAGCGGTGACACCGTGTGTGCCCTTGTAGACAGAAACCGCAAGACGGTACGCAAGCTGCTACTGCGGTGCGGAGCACGAACTCGACTTGGTCGCATCTGTTACACTCCCCGGTTAGTTTTGGGCTAACTAAAGTGAATCGCCAACTTGCTTACACTAAGTGTTGCGGAAATCAGTAGGCTAAATATCGACCTGTATCTCTGTTATCTACTATTTTTTATTGTACCAGTAACTTCTAACCTTAGGTTTAAAATCTATAACACAAAAAAAGAAAAAGCTAATTCCATATCATCAGTTTGTATTCAGACGCGAGCATTCGATTGTTGAATTGCGATTCCAACATCTAAACATTGATATTATACAAAAGACGTTAGGAGAAATATGGTTTATGTAACCGTCATTCTGAGTGCTGCACAAACCTATGAAAAAGTGTGGCATGAAGGTTTCAGCAGAAGCTAAATACGTTGGCACAAAGGCAACATGTCAATATACTGGCATCGTAGATTTCCAATAGATTATTCAGTTTCGAGCTGGAAGAGGAAATAAGTTTACTTATAAGTTTTTTACTATCACAGTTGTTGGAGCTATCAATAATATTTTTTTCTTACGACTAGCTGAATAAATTGTAATGTGGATAGTTAAGTATAGTGTTTATATGAAAAATAATTGGAGTTTTATAATAATACAGATCATTTAACATGGTTTTACTGGAAAAATAAATAAGAATTTATTCTAACGATACTTGAATGGCCCAGGTCTAATATACTTCAGCTTCCATCAGGGAACAAGAGGGTAATTATCGTGGTGAATAATTGCCGCGGGGAGCTATTGGCCGGGGAGGAATTGTCACGGGGGGGAGGCGCAATTGTCCGGGGGCAAATGTCGGGTAGCAATTGTCCTGGAGCCTACGTCTGGCAGTAGCAGTAGAAAAGGTTGCAGAAGAAGCTATGATTAGTCTACAGAGAGAGAGTGACGAAATTATGTATGTAACATGAACGAGGATTTGGAGAATAAAAATAATTGAGCAGAAATCAGTAGATGTCAGTTTCACCAACAAAGAATAAAGGAATCAGATACCAAACACTGTCAACGATAATATCATTCCTTATTAGGGTGTAGTAAAAAAGTTCTTTTGTGACCCTTGACACCAAGTTAAGATGGAAATACCGTGTAAAAAAGAAAGAGATAAATGGGCATAAATACAGTACACGATATAAAGTATATTCAATAAAGTAATGATATTGAGCCAGATATTAAAAACTGTCCACATTTATGTCACCCAGCTTTGGAAGCGTGCCAAACAGTGTCACATAATAAATATTTTCAGAACAACCCTTCGTACTGATCCCCACTGATCGCACCACATTTAGGCCTACTCTTCTCTTGATCTCTTCTTTCACGAAAGGAAAGTTAAGGTATTTTGTGAGTAGAAAGCTGATTACATACGAGTAATACGAGCTCTTCCTCTGGCAACCGTTCTTCTTACACCGCAGGTATAATCAAAGTTTTTAGAAATTCAGTCACATCCTGCAGTCACTGTTATTCGATCATTAATAGTTTCTCAATTTCAAAAATATATTCTGAAAGTTAAACTCATTACAGTAATAGAAAACAAAAAAAAAACTTTCTCGTACACGTGGAATGAAGACTGTAGATTTTATATATATATATATCTAAACGAATGTTACATAATTCGCTTAGTTTCGGCGGCACGATTGTGTTTTAATTTTTTTACAACTTTCTATAAACTTTTTCGCTCTAAATATTATGCAAAACATTTTCATCAGTGGCGAGATTAAATTAATACGAAAACTGAGGCAAACTACGAGAAAAATTAAATACGGAAAAGTTTAGACGTACACAAAATTCGGGCTGAAATGAAAAAGTTTTCTTTACGAAAAATTTTCCAATCCTTGTCTTCGCATGCTACGCGTAATTTTGTTAAATCGAAATTTGTGTGAAGACGTAGACTGTTTAAAGAACAACAGTGAATTGTAAACGCCCAGTCTTTTAGTAAATTTATTAACTTACACTAACCTGAACAGGCGTTTAGAATGAAAAATTCAACAATAATACCGTTTTCATATCGCCCTTAAGCGATAACGTATATTTAGCCACGCGCATATAAAACAAAAAGGTGAGAAAGCAACTCGGAATTCAACCGTTATAGAAGGTTTCGAAATCGGGAACCGTCTTCAAGATACGAATAAATTACATCTATTAACATCGTAAACACTGTGAACAGTACTCACGAAGACGTTCAGTTACTGGCATTCGCAGATGATGTGGATATCATTTACTTGACGATATTCTCACTTTGGAACGTAGCGCAAAGAAAATGGGTTTAGTTAGTTGTAAATACGAATGAGACTAAGTGTATGATAACTAATAAAAATTATAATAATAGACCTGAAATTTGTGTTAATGGGTATATCTTTGGAAGAGTCGATCATTTGGAATCTGGGCTTCAATAGTGGCACTACAAATGAGCTATAACAGCGAATCTCAGTAGCAAACAGATGCTAATTTGGACTGGTAAAGCAGGTAAGAAGCAGATTTATATCGTTTTAGACACCCTCTATAAAACTTCAATATGACCAGTCTTGATATATGGAGGATAATCACGGGCCATCACCTAAGTAAGTGAAAGACATCCTTTAACTTTTGAAAGAAAGGTATTACGGAGCATTTATGGTCCAGTTTGTGTAAGAGGTGTATGCCGGATACGTTATAATCAAAATACACGCACTCTTTAGAGACAGAGACATTATAAAATATATTAAATTATCATGGTTGAGGTGGACCGCACATTTGAAGAGGATGACGGAGGACGAAATACCAAGGAAAGTCTTGACGATGCAGCCGGATGAAAGAAGAAAGAGAGGCTGGCCAAAGCTGTTTGTGAGCGATGATGCCAAACTACCTGGACTGAGGGACTGGAGAGCCAACAGAGGAGGCTTTTGGAGGCTGTCAAGATTCAGCATGAGTTATAGCACCAATGATGACGATGATAGGACGTTTAATACCGTAAAAGCAAGAAAACTTTATCGCAGTTCGAATGGCGCACCTGAGGCAGACTTCGAAAGCGTCGTCCACAACTTTTCGAATAACTTCGTTCCTGGATTTTTGTGATCGGCTTCGATTTCTATTGTCTTGGGGCTTCTATTCTAAGAGTTGAATAGGATGACTGGAATTTTAACAAAAATGGACAAAACAAGTTACAGTCTTTCATGTTTCTAGTACCGTTTCTCTTAATCTGTCAGTTCAGTGAACCTTTCATTCTTCACAAGACCTCTTCCTGATATTCTAAACGATCTTGTCGTACATTAAAATCATGAGCAGTGATTCTTTTGGTGGTGTTCAATATATTCAACACAATGTTCAATAATATGGGGATGAAAATAATATATGAATAAAACGTGGTTTTGAAAGAAAAATATGTTATTGTAACAAAATTCGACTAGGTAAAATCTACGGTCGAAAACAACTACTAACTAAATGAATCTCGATGAAATTGGTACGTTTAGGACTCTTGACTTCATTAGAAAAAATTAAACTTTTTCTTTTCTTTACAGCAGAAAATGAAGAAGAACGAAAAGAAAAAGAAGAAGTTATCATCGAAAGGGGAAAAGCGAAGAAACGGGGCTTTATTCACAAGTGATTGGTTTGCCAGAACCAATAGTGTGTGACTAATCTATAATTTATAACAAAAAGGGAAGAATCGACAGAGAATTGGAATTGGGGTGCCGACGCGCGACAATTTACACTAACTGGGAGATGTATTTATTGTGCGTGGCCAAACCCTCCCTCGCCGCTGCCTTCATGATCATTCTTTTCTTCTCTCTTCATCATCTATATAACAAAGTAATTTTGGAATTCGACTCTGACCGACGCCTATTGTCGAGATATATAAAGCCCGGCCGCGGTACAATAACACGGGCGATACATCACAAGAAACCAAAACACTCACACACGCGCACACGTACACGCGATTCTTTCTGTCCCTACACGATCCTCCCTTTATACCTCCCGTAAGATCGCGCCGATGAAATATCGTCGGACCGCAGCCTTGTGTTGATGTCAGCTCACCAGCTCGCACGCACATTAATAACACGTTCGAATCTCTGTCATAACGGCTTACCGACTGAGTACTATATTTTTAGCTTACTCGACAAACGCATGTATGGATAATGGGGGGGGGGGAGCGCATCCCGCCCTATGCGTAGCGAAATGATAATGACGATAATAATAATTATAATTACGGTATTATTAATATCACTATCACCATCAAAACGTGTCGCATTATACAGATACAAATTATGATCGATTTCAAAAACAGTGACTTATACACAGTAGTTAAACACAGCCATGCAAATACATACGAATACCTTTTTTCTAAAAATAACCTTCCAATTACCCACCTCTATAGACAACAGACAACACGCGCGCGTGCGCGCACACTTACACACATAAAAACCATCATCGTTAGCATTCATAGCATTCATCTATTCATAGGCTGAGCCACTGCCCCTCCAGTCAGGGGCGTATTTACGGTAGGGGGGAGAACGAGACCGAACCCCCAACGGAGTCGAAAAAGTTGACACATTTTGTTACTCTCTTAACTTTTAGCTGTTTTATTATTTTTTTTTCAGGGTGTACGCTAATATAGTAGTAGTAGTACTAGTTCATTTTCAAATGTACAAACAGGTTTATTACACATCTATACGGTTTACGTTTGAAATATGGAATACAGGAAAAGGAATTCAATCAAGTAGTAGCCTATGTTATATTTAACAATGTTTCAATAACGCGTATTTTTATTGTGTTATTACCTTTTAGTTCAATTGGACTGATTTCAGTGTTTTCACGCGTTTTTCAGCCACTTAGAAAACAGTAATGTTGATTAGTCCCTAACTTGTTTTTTCTTCTGTATGAAGCCGATCGATCCCAGACCCCCCCCCCCAAAGCCAAATTCTACATTCGCTACTGCCGCCAGTTAGTTCCAGTGACTTCTCTACAGAGTAAATATGCCCTGCACAGTGAAACCAGAGTATTTGACTACTGCCTTTCAAAGTGGGGTCGACGTTATCCCCTTACGAACAGACCTTCGTGATTCGTGACCATTTCGTGATTCGTCTCTTTAGTCGACCTCGTACTGTTCGCCTCCGATTCATTTTCTGAATTCCTTAAATAATATCATCTGTATCAACAATATCGTGGACGACTTAGCGACGCATCCCAGGAAACGGAGACAACATATAGGGCAGAGTCCACCTGCCCACCCGTATCGCTGGGGATATAATACAGCGGTCTTGTCTGGCATGCCCGCGCTAGACATGTATGTAACAAAGGCACGCTTACACTATACACGCACTCTGCCCCCCCCCCATCCCACACACCTCGTCTTGACCGTGCGGCTCGCTACCGCACGTGGTTACTAGCTGGCTGATTTCTAACGTGGTGGAAAGCGCGTTGTACTATAGCAGGGAGGGGGTAAACGGCCTGATGAGCGAGAAGAAATTATATAAATTAATCTTAAGTTTATAGAATTTTGACAACAATTGTGGACATGACGCCAAGTGGACATAGGCCTACTCAGATCATAATGTTAGAACGTATAACAATTCACGTCAGGTATATATTTTTTTGTCTGTAATATTTAAAATAATAAAATATGTATACAAGGAAGCAGATGTAGTATTGAAACGCCGACAGCCAGTGCCACAAAGAAGAATGAAAATACAGAAAATTTTAAAAATATAATAATGAAAACAAATTTGTGGTGTAATGACAGTAGAACGTTGTCGATCTTGAGTATAGGGAAAACCTATGTTATTAATAAATAAATTATTATTTTGTGCTCTGGTTTCCCTGCTTTTCTGGCTTCTTGGAACGATGACTCTAAGAAAGCTGTTTAATCAAACACAGATACTTTTTTTTGCGAAGGACGGGTTTACGTTCTATTAATATTAAAGAATCAAGGAAAATGCAGACGGGGCCGGATTTCTCAGGAAAATCGAAACTTTGCCTCGTGACGAAACCCCTGGAGACGGTGAAATCCACATTCACGACGAATGGAATTTATGCAACATATAAGGTATTTCCCATTTACGGGTTTCCTTAATTCACCGATTCGCCTGATGTTTTCCAATTAAAGTGAAATTCGAACGGACATATACTTTTGTTCGTTTTGTTTTGCCTCAACAGTGAGGTACGTTCGGACTGTTACCTTTTCGGACGTTTTTCTATTGGAGATGGCCTCCGGGGGTGTGGCCGAAACGTTCAGAAACATAAATATAATAGACCACGGCCTAATAGCGCGATATAGCCAATACTAGTTTTAATAGTGTTTACTGCGGCTGTGATTGCCTTCGTAACACACAAGCGCCTGTCCACACAGAGAAGTCTCGTGACACGATGATAAATTCTCACGCGCTTTCATACAAACAGTAAAATCGTTTAAATTCAAAAACGTACACACCAAATACACAGCACGTATTTAATGTTTGTTGAAAAACAAACGGTTTTGTCGACAGATTTGACGCGAATTAATATGTTCGACATTTTTTCACGCTAATCCGAACGTGAAAACGACCGACCGACCGACCATACGCTGCCGGTGGATATCGGTTCACAGTCGAATCGACACGTTGGTGCAATTATAAAGTGTTGCAATCAGGCGCGGCAATGTCGCGTCCAATTGAGCAGTACACACGTAAAATGTTAATGCGCTGTCAACCGAAAGCTCTCTGCACCACCAAAGCCGCGCCGCCATTCATTCCACAACGCAACCGGTTCGTTTAATTATGCAGTTATTTGATTACAGTTACGGCAAGCAATTTTATGAATACGTACGTCCCCGTACACACAGATGTACAGTAGCCTATTCGATGATACACACAGGCTACGAGTACGTTAATTTGAATGGAATGAATTAATAGTTTGGCAATTTATGATCACTTACGTTTCTACAAGTAAATGACAGCTTCAATGAAGTGAAAAAAAAATACTGCGAAAAATGTAAGCCTAGTAATCTACATATAAAAATTCCTTGAAATAAATAATGATAAAACTGTAATATGGTAAAAGTAATTACTGATAACATCGACATCGTAATTATTATCATTACCATCACAGTCTCCCCATCATCATCGTCCTCCCCTCGTAGTCGTAGTCATTATTATTATCAGCAGCAGCAATTAAAATAATATACAAACAAGTTTCGTTTCGTTTTCACCCGTTTCTGTTTTTCGATTGATACAGTTTATTGAACGAACGGAGTAAGTTCTCAGTTTTTGCTCGAACGTTTGGCATCTGTCTGTCAAATGAGAAAACAACGACCATGGGTCTCTGAGGAAAGCGTCGAGTCAGATCAAAAACTGTTCTTGAGAGAACAGTTTTGAAACAAGTCTATGAGTTTAATTATATATGTTGTGTTATTAGAGATGGGTATGGCACAGGACGAGATGTCACGACGAAATTTTCGAAGTTTCTGATAATAGAAAACTACAGAAACAAGGATTAAATTTAATAAAAAATGGTAGTGCCTATGTTACTCGACTAGCCACCGCATGCAGCCGGCAGGTTGCGCTCAAAGTCGGACTTTTTAATCTAGCCTATGTAGCCTATGTATTACATAGGCTACATAAGCCTATGTAGGAAATACAAAAATAATTAACACACATAGAATTTATGGTATTGTGTGTGTGAGTGAGAGAGAGAGAGAGAGAGAGAGAGAGAGAGAGAGAGAGAGAGAGAGAGAGAGAGAGAGAAGGCGTGCGTGCGTTACATAAAGAATAATAATAACTATTAACATATAGGCCTGTCATTACAGATATATTAACATGATATAATTATAATAGTCCATAAATACTAATTACATATAGGGCTACTAATTATATGTGTATTAGATTTCTATATTGTCCGTGTATAAAGCATGACGGTAACAGTAAATTTTATAAAACGTCGACGCAAATGTTTTGAAGTTGTGTCTGTTTAATGACCAAACTACAGTGCATTAATGACTATAGGTTATTATAAAACGCATTTTAGTCAAGCGACGACCTATGACCGACTACGTACTACAAAATTTTAATTTAAAATTTTATCCGTTTGAATGATAAAACGCGTCTGTAATTATCCAACAAGTTCGTTTCCGACAACTACTGACGTAGTAATCAACAGCATAACTAACAAGCGGTCTCGTTAGGCTGACCGGATCGAACGCATGGTGCGTTTTGCTGTGTCATCGAGTTGCAACGAACCGGACGACCGTTCATAAACACTGTTGGATATGGGTGGATGAGTAGAAAAAAAATCATCATATTTTATGACTGACTGACGACAAAACATCGAACCGAACATTGTTTTTCATTGTTACTGTCGCTGACAAGGCGCAGACAGCGAGTCGTATAAAAAACGAAGTTGTTTATGTAATGGCACAGGCTGAACAGGAAGCGGAGACATTTGAAGGAGGAAAATAAGATTGCAGGCGCCACCGTCACTATCGAGAAGGCGGTGAATGGTGTCTCGGTCTTGGTACCGACACGCCATAACACGACTGCGTGTGACAGCCCCGATGCACCGACTGAGTGAGTTTCTGCCGATATCAGCTGCCACCAACGCACGTGTCGTCGCTAACCGATGAAAAATTCATCGTTAACCGTACATCTAACGGAATGACAACTTCAGTACCGTCTCTTGGAAAGGAAGAAATTTTATGCTATTTTATGAAAGTCGCGAACGTTCTTGAACGTTCGTTTTATTAATATTGTTACAATACGGGTTACCTCTCCTTAAAAACCCCTCTGTTGTATTTGTCAATATGTGTTGTATTAATTTAATTTGTATAAATTCTCGGAAATATTTGGTGTTGTGGAATATATGGATGTACTCAATTAATGTTAACTTAACTATTTAATAATTATCAGTGTTAGTGTGCCTAGAACTTAAATAACTTAAGATTTATTCTACAATTTCATCCAACCCTATTATGCCTTGAAGAGAGTTCTGTCTGATTTTATATTTTTACGCTCCCTCTTTGGTGTCAGATAATTCCGCTATAAGCGCTGTAGTATCGGCTCAACGAAACTTGTAGGTTATTCGATGTTTATATTAACTATTTATTCTCTACTTATTCAGTTACTTTTGTTCCAGTTCACTAAACCATACTCCAAATAACAAGGTGTGACAAATATATAAAGGTTCTTTATTTGTTTATCAATTCACATTAACTAAGATATATTCCAATTAATATATGTTGGGACTATAGATTCAGGTATCGATTGTTGATTATTTAACCCTTTGTTTATATTTGGTTAAATATTATATTTGATTCGTATTTTATTTATTTCAGGGTGTGAAGGTTCTTGTAACTGTGGGGAAGACTAAAAATACATACTAAGAATGCAAGATTTACAAAAATTATGTGTTGTGTATTTAGTATGATTAATATAATATAACTTTACCAGTCTCTAACGAAACAAATCACGTTGGCAGTTGATCGCTAAATTCGTTGTTCTGGTCAATTATGAAGCACAGTTTTCTTTCTTCAGTTTAATAAAAGTAATTCTTGTCCTGTCCACTTCGGAATACAGCTTCTGAATTGTTTTACAGCACGATTGATGTTTCTTCTGCACCGTCAGGATCCAAATAGGTTCTTCCTTCGGTTGAAGCAGTTAGTGTTGTTCCGTGTATTTGCAAGGTTATAAATTCTGGTGTTGTGAATATTATAAGTTGCGTTACTATTAATTCTTTATATTTGATTAATTTTCCATCAATTCCCTTCGGACATGGGACAGTCCAAGTTTCTTCTTGTAGGATTTGGTTATTTGTTCTCGATTATTATTTCATAATATATCGTTATTTTATTAATCTGTGTTAGTGATAGATGTAAGTATTATCTTTAGAATTTTATCTTCTTTATAATCGTATCTTTTGATTTCGAATATTACGATTCAATATATTCTTCTTGGGTTTTTTAAATCATCACGTTCAGTTTTTACAAAAGCAATTCTTGTTATTTTCTAAATCAACAACCTTCTTCTTAAATTTTTTTTCCCTAGCAACCTATATTAATTTCCGCTTCCACATGTTTGACTATATAGTGTTTCTTTCATATATTTTTTTGTCTATTCTTTGTCAATTTGCTGTCCTATCGGAATGTAATTTTACCGATAGCTGGTTTATTATTTTATACACATCTTCTATTGGTTTTTTGATATAATTCCGTTTTTTTTCTTTTTTATTATATTTAATCCACCTTCGATATTATTTTTTACCAATCGATATTATGGCATTATGGTATTATTATAATTTGTATAAATTTTATTAAATATTATTATTAACTTAATGTTTTTTCTTCTTTCTAGCTCTTCATAGTGTATTTATTAATTATTATTAATTGATGTATCTAACCTTTAAGTTATAAGTGTTTATTTAGTATTTTTGGCTGTTAGGCCTTTTATTGTAAATTGATCTACCTGTGGTTATGTCTGTTAGGCATCTATAGTCCCTTTTATATAAATTCGTACATACAATCAAAACTTAATTATTAACATTTGTATAAACAATTATTTTTCTACATCTAATAACAAATTTATCTTGATCTCTCGATCACATATAACAAAATTCGAACTTATGAACATTGGTTAACTGCCTCACACTTCATACTATGACAGTCATTGAATAACACTATTTGTTTCATTATTTTTCATGAACTCAACACATATTTGATATAACATCACATAAACTTTATCATAACATTTTTGTCATAATATAATACTTTTTTAACACAAAATTCTTATCTGTTATTACCTTAAATTAAGTCATTGTTTCATTTTTCTGTTTTGTTTTTTATTAAACATATATCATTAGTTATTATTTATTTTACAGGTTCGTTTATTCTATTCAACACTACCTTGCATTCTTATTTATTTTGTCTATGACTATAATTGTCATAATTGGGTCTCTGTTCTATTATGGGATTAAGTATCAATTTATTTATCAATCTGTGAATCTTCTTTTATGTAGCATAAATGCTATCATTTTTGTTGCGCTACAATATTAATGTCTGGAAATGATTCACATTTTACAGTGCTGTAAAACTCGTTGTTCCATCGAAGATAGTTCTCGCTCAATACGCGAACGTTGTGAATACATCGTGCAGCTCGGTCATTGGGTGGCAGTTGATGTGAAAGGATAGGTTTAATGTGTCACGTCTTAATGTGTCTCGAACAGCCTCTATTCAACGTGTTTGTTTACGAATAAAATTTCCGAAAGGAGATGAAGTAGTAATAATTATGTTAATGTTTAATTCGAAAAAGTGAGATATATTATCCAACGATAGACAATTTTTATATTTTATATAAAATTTACATTTATATTTTTAGATTTACATAAAATTTTTGTATAATTTTCGATAAAATTGTGTACATAATTTTTAATTGGTCGGTCGCTCTTCATCTGATTTTTATTACAAATGGTTTTCTCATTTATGAGTATTTTGCTTCTCCTACGCTTCATAAAATCCAGCACGACTTTCCTAATGTTTATTATCCTGCGTTGTGTCTTCTGACGGAAGACGCCTGAGAAGAAGGCCACGAATAAGATTGTCGGATAAGGTGGAGAGCTAGGAGTCGGAAGGCGGAGAGAACGGACACAAGACAGGGATGAGTGGAAAGTCGTTGCTGCAGTTGCCGGGGTTCTCCACGGACCGCAGCGCCATGGAATGTCTTCTATACATTTCCGAATAATCTGGTTAGCCTAACTACGTGGTCTACGTATAAACTGGTGTTGTCTGTCTCCCAGAAATTTTAATAATGATCTTTCCTCGCCTATTTTATGTTTAACGTGCGTCTCCAGCATCACATGTGAAGGCATTTTACTCCGAACCATAGAGGTCCGGTTGCAAGTAATCGATATGCAACTTTTGATTATTTTTTATGATGCCAATTAAAATATATATACAGTAAACTAACCAATTTTTTTATAAGCGGAAATAAACTTATGAATAAGAAAGCTTTTGTTTCACTAATCTTAATACACTATTTTATTAACTACCGTAAACAGTAGTGTTTTAAACTTTTTGAATAGTTAATTAATACGTTTGCGTTAATTCATTTCTTACGAAATGAGTCTACTCCCAGCTCCGAATGAAAATGTGGGAGACGTTCACTTGTATTTTGTATACGCCTATATAACTTTTGTACGTAGTAAAATCAGAAATAGCGGTACTCACTGTAGATGATACACCGATGATAAACATAAGAAAATTTGTCAGTACTTCTTCTGACGAAAGGTTAGATCGTGTGAATTAGTTTTTAAACTGCATACCTGTTAATAAACAATTTTCATTACTTTCTGCCCTTTTTTATAGTATTGCGGATTATCCGCGGCGATCGCGCCATCCAATTCCGGGGATAATTGGGAGTTTACTGTATATGTAAAATTGTATAACCTCAAAATAAATAAATAAACCTCTGCTCAACAGTCCGTAAAGAACGAAGGTATACCGCGCGGCTTTTGTGTTTAGTGGGACGGTTGCATGGCTAGTCCAACGCGCTGCAAGCCGCTAATTGCGGTATTAACAGCCAGGAGGCGCCGCTGTTATCTCAGTGGCTACTCAGATTTGCCTCACGACGTTGAGTGCACGCCGTACGGAGCCTCCGCCGGGACCACGCACACATGGACAGCGCGTGCTAGCCAAAAGACCACCTGTATAACCTCTATGAATATCAATAATTTTATCGTCGAAGAAAGAATTTCTTTTAGTTTTGTCAACTTATAGCCTATACTGACATCTTACACAGTTAATTATCCACAAGTTGCTGATTGTAGTATCCAGAAACATTAAAACGCTCACAGTGTACAGGCCTACATCTAACGCGACAGAGAGACGTAGGCTTCGCCCGGGAGAGGGGTCAGCCAATTGGTTGTAGTAGATTTGTTTGTATGCAGTGGTAAAATTCTTTTCACGTACACAGCTTCCTATTCAGTCTACAGGCAAGGTCATTAGGCCCAGGCGCCTCGCCGCGCTGCGCCGCGTCTTCTCTCTATTTAAAACTCTGTTACTGCTGTAAAAACGATGCCCGTACGCTCAATTTAACCTGACCTACATTTGACCCGTGTAAACAAACTCTTCTGTGCCCGCATTTCGACCCGACCCGACCCGTGTGTACTTCAATAAACGTATTCTTTATTACATAACATAACGTTCAACTTTGAAGTATGGCGGTAGCGTTAAAAAGAAAATTTCATTCTCGTTTTACCCAAGATGTAGTCGGCTCTGTGTATAGAAAAACAACAAAACACGCTTGAAATATTGACACAAAAGCGCACAATAAAAAAACTAGTTTTTTGCTATAAATAATCCAACATTCTACAATGTCTTATTAGATTATAATAGACATTTTTTATGTCTTTTATATTGACAAATACGTTTGTCTCTAGATATTTGTCAGCAACGTTTCGATAATATTTACGCATGCAAAGTTATACGTATACGACAACAAGATGAAAAATTATATTTTGCATTTTTTTCAGGAAAAATGGAAAGAGATTATTTCGCGAATGCTGTAAATAAATCTACGGGGTACGCATAACGCTGATGATTTATACCTTCCTGAATTTCAGTAAATTATACGTTTCAGACTTGAAAAATTAAAGCAAAAAAAAATTATTATCCTAATTTTCGCCAAAAACTTAAATTATATGTAGGTGATGGCGACGAAGCAGTTGCTATACGAGCGAGCGGAGTTTATTGAAAATAGAAACGACGAGGATAAAGTAATTAAAAGTAAATTAATTTTTGTTTTCGCGTTCCTCCTGCGAATCTGTCTTCTCCTGGGGTATCGTTATTAATATACGTTGATTATAATATGAATATTTGTGTTTGTTGTAGGAAGTGACGACAGAGAGGGATGTGGAGGTGATGCAAGAGAAGAGAAAGTGTTGAACACCGTCCAAGACGGAAACAACAACGGGCAGAAGACTGTAAAGTTACTCTGCAAAGTCGACGCAACCGGAAGTGCAAGTCGTCGTTGGAGAGAAGTTGCCTTCATACTGTACGCGATTTTGAGGCAAGTTTTAACGAAAACGAAAAAGTTGACGACGGTAAGTTGTCACACCGCGCTTGATGTACGTTATAACGTGTTGAAATTGAAAGCGACTCTTTCCTTCTAGTATTTGAATATTATTTATTTATCTTTTATCTTATCTGAATTTAATTTGTTTATTTTAATTTATTTTGATTTGATTTTGTTGTTAAAAATTATTGATTCAAAAATATTAAAAATTTTTTAAAAGAAAAGTTTTGTTGATATTGATTCGACCGTAATATCGAATTGGCTAATATACGTTATCTGCTTAATTCCTTGTTTACTATGAAGTTCCGATCGCCAATGTAGGTTCACTCTTCTTTTATTACTCAAAAATCCTTTAATCTTAATTTATTTTATAAATAAAACTCCTTATTTAATGTATTAAAAACATTTGATTATATTTGTTAACTTTTATTTTATTTTAAATTCAGTTTGACGACTCTTAGGTCGAAATAGCTTATTGCCCGTATCGACTCCTTCAGTCAGAGTTCGATTGTGAAATAATATTTTTATTTTATAATATTATTTCTTGGGTGCTTGGTTGACTGCTATTGAAAAGTTCAGAAATGCATACCTGAAGTACAATACATCACAATCATTTAAATCTTACTTACTATTTTAATATTTTACTTACTAATTTAATACAAATCAAAATTAATTTTATAAAAGCGTAACAAAAATAATAATTTAATATAATTTACCACAACGAAGTGTCATGGCGTCTTTACCCAGAGTCCAAATTAACAAAAAGACAAGATGGCCGCTTGTTGTTCACCTAACTTGATGTGAAAATTTCTTCCATCAGTTTCTTTCAAATAAAACTTTATACAATATGTCCACTGTGTTTATATTTAGTTCTCTTTTCTTTTCACTAGTGTCCTGTTTAAAAGTGTTAGTGGAGTTAATCTTGGTGTTGTGTAGTTGTAAACTGTGATTTTATAATAAGGTTATTTTCTCACCAAAAGTCGAGATACTTATTCACTTTTTATTTTTTTTAAGATATTCTTTTTACTTGTTCTTTCTTCGATTTATTATTATTATTTTATATTATCTTCACTTGTTTTCCATTTTACTTTTTATTCTGGTTTTATTATAATTTTGCTTCTTTCTTCAACTCAGATTTGATCCTTTGCTATACTTTGGCTCTTAGCTATACAGAGCTGACATGTACACTTTTATGTCTAACAATAGAATAAATATTTTTCTTCCGCCCTCGACGAGTTTGACCAAAATTAGCTAAATTCCCATTGGTCAAAACGCCGGGTCACTAGGTCATGTGACTATAATTATTTAAGATTTACAATTTTTGTTTCCTACTCACAATTACTCCCTAATTAATATTAAATAAAACTAAACGTACTTTACATCATGATCTTATTCATAAAATTACAAATATTCTGATACCTCACATGCCATGTGTGAGTGTTATAATAATTGTTTTAACAATTTTGCCAAAATTCTATTTCCTATGCCATTATATACTTTAGCATTTATAAAGTTATTTTACAAATTCATTAAACTATTACACTGCTGTTCTTGATTTCTAAATAAGGTCTAAATTAACGGTTTTGCTATTTTTTACTGGTTTACAGTGACACTATCATTTAATAGTCACTTTACAATGAAATTATGTTGTTTTGGCCTATGTTCTGCCCATTTCTTTAGTACAATCTTTGAGTTTACAAATATTGTGTAGTCTGTTAGCTTAATCCCTTCTGACTAATTATAATTGTTACATAACATGAAATAATAGGAACATAAACATAATTAAACATATTAATAACATGATACTTCATTATAACTAACTCCAATTGACATTAGGCCATTAAAATGAAACTTCAACAACAGTTTACTATATAATATTAAAATCTTTTTTACTATTAGATTATTATTAAACGTCTTTTCATATCATTTTAAATTAATAATATTGGGTTTTATCTCTGTAAAATCAGAAATCATATATGCTGTGTATTAGCACACTAATAGTTATTTTTACTTAAATACATTGATAATAATATGAATTGACAACTTAGAATACTAATGGCTCACAAATTAAAATATGATATGTAGTCAATACTACTACTATCTGAACTCTAATTATTACCTAGTTTATTGTACTTTGGTTCAGTTTGTTATGTACATTTGTGTTCACTGACAATTGCTGTTAGTTGCCACAGTCACTTAATTATCAGCTCTCACTTTTTCTCACTCACTGGTTATTCTGCTCACTCTTAACTCTAAAAATACATAGTTCTTTCCTAATATTATTAATTACACTCATCATTATTTATTGTATGGTACTTCTTTTTGTAGTTTAGGTACTTTTTATTTTATTTCTTTTACTAGGTTACGGAAATGGTTTAATCAAGGGGTTATTTTGTATTAGGTTTTTTATTGTACATTAGGTCTCTCCTTTCGTCGCATTACAACGTTTCTGGTTGAAAGCCGATATTATTTACATTATAATTTCTACTGCCGTGTAGGAGATGCACAGTTACAACTTAATAACGTTATCACCTTTTATATTCTGAAGACAACGGATGTTCAGTACAAGCATTTACGGAATCAACGAAATTTGTCGACAAATTTAAAGGCAAGCACATAACAAAGAGACTAGGAAAGCTTTTGCAAAAATAGTGATATAAAGGACTTTTATGTACGTAAGAATTCGACATTGAGAATGCAGAAAATAAGACCCAATATCTCGAAGTAGCAGAAACGTGGATATGGTGGAAAACGGCAAGAACAAGTTGAACTGAAAGGAAAACTGGTTTAGAGGAAACGAATTTACTACAAAAAATGGAATGTAAGCAGATTAGGTGATCTAAGATTATTTAAGATATTATTAGTTCATCGTCTTTTTCTCTCCTTTCCTCTTTTTCTTCCACCAGGGAATAGGCAAATCGCCTGTTCCAGTCCCAAAGCAAAAGCATCCACTTCACCAACGTTTCCTAATCTCCGTATACTTCTTTGTTCAATATGCATTGGACTTGTTTCAACAATCTCTGGAGCTTGCATTCATTGTTGTGGATAATTACCAGATCATCCTCGCAAGGAGCTATGTATTCAAGTATATTCTGTTATTTATTTTTTTATAATTACCACTCTCTATGTCATCAATATAGATATTAAAATAATGCCGGAAATAAGCTACAGCCTTGGCGCACTCGTTGATATTACTGTAAATCTCCTGTGTCAGATCCTGTCCTGCCGACAATACTCTCCCTGTATGATAGTATAAGCTACTTATAACGTCTACAAGATGTTGACTTGATAATATCAGAAACGGGAGGAGCTACAGACAAATGAAGACAGACAAACAGGACAGAGAAGAATGGAGAGCATCCAGTAAGATAGTTTTACTAAAGAAGAATTGGAGGCATATATATTGAAGGCATGTTGAGAGCACGGAAATCCAGAGTGACTTCGGGACTACAGTTTAACAAATCAATTTGTATGGGTTCCCTGCTATATGCGGATGATTTAGTTCTTATTCAAGAAAATGTGGATGATTTACAAAGAGTTATGTTTCAATTACAAGAAGTGGCAAGAGAGCACTCACTGACTATTTCAGTAACAAAGACCAAAACCATGGCCTTTAAAGGTAAATATCCAGTGAGGACTAAGATAGTTATAAACAACAGCACTTTAGAACAAGTGAGCCGTTTCAAATATCTCGGCTGTCCATTAAGCTATGAATCTGAATATGATATAAGAGAGAAGATAAATAAATTTATGAATATTTGTGGTACGATTCATAGAAATCTTAGAAATAAAACAAGACACCGCACAAGGATTAAATTTTATAAGACAATTGCAATACCCACATTGATTTATGCGAGCGAGGTGTGGGTCATGACAAGAAAGGAAAGTTTCTTCGACTTACTTAAAATTATACATTGCAAGGTACAATAAGGAATGAGGATATCAGAGCAGAATTCGAAGTAAAGAACATAAGTGAAATTATTTCAATTTACAGAAGACAATGGTGGGTTCATTTGCAAAGCATGACAGAGGATCGATTGCCGAAAGCGGCACTGAATTATGAAGCCATTGGTAGAAGAGATGTAGGACATCCGAGGATGAGACGGGTGCCGGAACACGTTTATATAATTTAATGCTTGAAGAAGAAGAAGAAGAAGAAGAAGAAGAAGAAGAAGAAGAAGAAGAAGAAGAATTGGAGGCTGTGACCAGTGTTAGCAATGATCAGGTTTCTGTAACAGCTGAGAAATCGGAAGATGTTTCGTACAAAATTCAACGTGTCTCAGTACAGAATAAACCATAAGGAGTAAACAATTGAATAGAAATATTATAAAGTAATAATCAAAGGACACAATCTTTCCGGTCGTCTACATTGGAAATTGTAATGCTAGAAACTGATGTTGACGATTATGGTATTAGAGTTAACTTTCTGTGGTATATTATTTACTTTATATGAATTACTGGTTTCGGTTTGGCAACACAGTATCGTTAAGTATGCTATTAACGGCGAGCGCAGTCGCCTCTTGGCAGCTATAAAATACCGTTCGGAAAATAATTTATTTGGGGGAGGTGATAAAATGTATCGGCTCCGTGTAAGGCGGAATCCCAAGCGGCCACTGACGCTCGTAACGGTTACCGATGGTCCTGTACTGAAAACGACGACGGATTCCACGTATGCTTTTAAGCAGCGTTGATAAGATACGCACGAAAGCGCGTGCGAAGATTGTCTAGGTCTAAATAATTCACGAGCTCGTACATTTTTTTATCATACAAACATGATAGTTGTATACAGTGGCGTAACCACGGAGGTGTGATCAGGGAATAAATCCTCCCCACCCCAGAGCTATTAACAATTCCAGCGCTATTAACTATTAATCTATAGTACGCCTGTGCCGTGTGTGTAAATAAGGCTTATAAATAATTGTAGGAATAAAAGGAATTACAATACGGTATTTAAAACGTCTTATACACATTATACAATATGTAAAATAAAGTTAAAGTTTTCTCAATAATGAGAATCACTGAAGATTTGGTAAATAACATACGTATTTGCGGTATTAAAAAAAAATAAATAAATAAATAAAAAGCATTACGCACACGCCAGAAAACGAAGGGTTTACTCCACAACTTTGAGACGCAAAGAATTTATAAAACGTACTTATAAATTTATACAGGAATAACCCAGAACTTCTCATTTGTCCCAATGAAAATGAGGAAGCCAACCTTCAGCCTAGTCTCATGGCCGTCCCAGAAGCTAGTCTCGTCCCCTCATAGGAACAGCTCCGATTTATTTCACTGCTTGCATACAAATCAAAATAGATGTTTTTATTGTCACTATTATTATTATTATTATTGATGTATTATTATTATTATTATTATTATTATCATCATCAGTATCGTCTGATGGTGTTTACGCGATTTTATAAATATTGTTTCAAGTGTAATGTGCAACAACTGTTAATCACGTTTGTTAATATTGAAAACCAATTGTATTGAAAATCTACAAAACTAATGGCGTAACGTTTTTCAAGCAGAATCAACGTAAATCGTATCGAGTCATTACCGAATCCTTATTTGAATTTATCATTTGGACAATAATGATAATTATAAAATTGAAGATGGAAATGATTATAACAAAAACAATAGGCCTAATCACAACAAAGGTAACATAAATAATAATAATAATAATGACGATGACTCTTCATCATTACGCCAGCACATGTTCTGACTATGAGTCTGTAATTCGAATAACATTTCGCTAATTATGTCAATCTCGAATAATTCTTGGCCGAATGGAAACGGCACTACGTTGTTTTATGTTTCAAGTAGATAAACTCAGTGGCGGCTGGTGGTTGAAAATTTTGGGGGTTGCAGATGGGTTGAACGGAATAAAATTGTGTTATTCTCTAAACAGAAAATGTCCACGTCTCCTCCCCTCCAAACAATACACAAGGCGAGCAAAATACTGCAATTTTAGTGTCACACTCACGTAACCACAAATATTTATTGTATGAATCATTTTTAAATTTACGATTAAATATTCTGTTGCCTGATTTTACACTTTGATTAAAATTTAAAAGGTCTGGTGTAGGCCTATCTACTTTCTTAATTTCATTTTTTCCTCAATAGGACCTAAACTGAACGCCGTTTTCGTTAAGTTTTTCGACAGAATTCATTCCGTCCTACCAGTTAAATATAATAAATATCTTACACTATGACACTTTAGTACTTTATATGTACTATTATTTACATTTGACGATGAATTGGATTGAAACTAACAACGAACTTACAAATTCCAAACTGGCCCACCACGTATTATTTAACAACAAACAAACTGGTGGCGCCGTAACGTACAAGCGGGGTTTTGCAGTCCCTAATCACACCAAGCGAGCCGATACCCTATACCGATGTAATAGGAACAACCAAGTCTAGCCAGCCAGAGTACTACTCCATTGTATTTCCCCATATACAGTACAAAGCGCGTCACAGTTCGTGCATACACCGCGGCAAGAGCGTTCACGGATTTTAGTATTCCTCTGCACTTGAATAATTATCAAGTATCAGTCGACAAATGATTACTTACGATGATTTAGCTTGTAAACAATATTATTAGTTATTGTTTTATTCATAATTCTGTAATTTAAAATACAATTCGGGAATTATTTGTGGTTGTACAACCGTGCAACCTAAGCACGGGCCGCCACTGGATAAACTACAGCTGGTAGGTCAAGCTATACTTAGAAGCTCCCAATCATGGATGATGAATGGTTTCACCTTGAGCCAAACAGCACAGGACCACAGTTTGTGAACGCCGTGTCAGTCGGACTGTAACCACTATGTCGTCCGGCCACAACTTTAACGATACAGATAGATAATGTTACGAAACTAACCGCATTTAAAAAACGAATAAAAACTATCGACTCTACAAATAAAATAAAATAAACAAAAGTAAATTTACCAAACAGTAGCAGCGTAGGCAAATAACAGCGAACAAAAACATAATATAAAATCTTTAATTAAATTAATTAATACCACCAACAATAACAACAACAACAGCAGCTGACGATGAAATTTCACTAATACATTTAGCGGCCGGTAATCAAATTATCCGGCGTTTTGCACGCAAAACACTTGTCCCTGATGTTGGTTTAAAATATGAAACACCGTTATGGTGGGATAGCGTTGTCTCCATCTCCAGTGGTGTCGCGTCTTGTCCAATGAAGACGAGTCTTGTAGTAGTAATCTGATTAAACGAGACAACTCTGTTTCCCCACTTACGCGAGAAACAGATGGCGTTTATAATACCCGCCGTCGCGCGTTTCTTTGTTTCACCCAGTTAATTATATTAAAAACAACGCCATTTTGACTGACTTCTAATTCGTACCTCTGCGTCTCTGTAGCGTGTGGGAGTGTTTCCGGTGACGCAGGTAAATACGAGGGAAGAATGTTAAATTTTCAGGTCTTACAAGAGTTAAAATTATGTGAGGACAGAGCTTTAAATATACATATATATATATATATATAGTAACAATTTTTTTTTTTTACATAAATCTCTGTATGTATGTATGTTGTTTTACTAAGTCCCACTGTTGGGCTCGCCAATTTTGTAACAAAATCTAAAATTCGGGGTTACAAAAAATTATAAGATAATAAAAAAAATATTTTGTTGAAAGTAAAAAAATTTTATTTATTTATTTATTAATTTATTAATTATTTCTTATGTATTTATTTATTTTTAATTCTTTTAATTATTAATTTAATTATTTTGATAGCTTAGAAAAACCAGAATTGTTTTTCCGCTTAACTAGATTATCTCCTGTCATAATCGATTAGCGGTCTTTCGTTATTCTATGATGGTACTCCTCCAGTGATGTTAATTTCTTCTTTTCTTGGAGTCCAGGTGTCAAATATTATCTGGAATTCCTCTATCTATATTTTTACCAATAAATGAAACTCAAAATTATAGTATTTAAAGAATTTATTAACGTTAGAGATACTAATCGATTTTGAATCGATTAGTTAATCGACAGTTACAAACTCATATCTCAGGGCGATTAAATTCAGTATATAAAATATTAATGTTAAATTGCGGGTTCTTTTAGCTGTTATTTTATAATAGTCAGAGAAAAGGCCAAACTGAAAAGTATAATGCTTACAATAAAAACTGCTTAATTATCTAAAAATACAAAATATTATTGAATAGAAAATGTTAATAAGATAAATTCTCGAACCAGACTCAGGATGCTGTTCTGCCGTCACCGCAAAGGATTTTGGGATTATTCCAAAATGGCCGCCCCCATGCTGAGTGTATACGAGGCGTCTTCACTGCAGAATTCCTTCAAATAAATGCCAATTATTTGTGTGTTCCTCTTCCAAGAAGTAGTGGTTAATTCCTCTTCATCACAGTGTAATTATTCGAGATTAGTGGTCAGTTGTTCGGCACGGCAATCAGTGTTTTCAATGTGTTTTTGTTCCAATGGTTGTGAGGTTTTACTGTGTCCAATTTTGTGTCGATAAAATTTTGAATTTACGTTTATATAGTTCTATTATCTGGATGACGACTTCAAATCTTCATAAAGAGATTAATTTGGTTGATTCCAGGTTAACTCAATGTTTATTTATCATATTTTTACACTTCTCTGTTTTATTTTTTATAGGTTTGGTTATATTCAAAAATTATCTTCTCTCTTTTTAAATGAATTCATTTGTCTGAGCTCGTTCGAAGTGTACGTCTCAACGTGTAACAATCAACTAACTCCCCTTTTCCTCCATACAATCAGTCCTGGCTGAATTAATAATCTACATCGTTTTAACCAGATGGCATATCCGCCTAAATAATTGACTTTTACATTATATGATTAATTACATTTTTACTATTATTTAATTTTATTAAATACTAATTACATAATTATTTTCCTTAGTTAATTCTGCGTTATTTAATACCAAACATGATATACTTCATAGTATTTTTAACTCAAAAAGTCAAATTTACAGTATTTTTGAATGTAGGCCTTAACTGTACTTCCTGTCACCTCAAATGGTTTAGAATTTCTATTATGTTCTAGTTATCATTGAGCAAGATCACTGATTGAATTAAAATGGTTATTTTTCTTTAATTCTTTGTAATTTTATGATTTGGTTAACTAATTTACATATTATCTTTAATTTAGGCTTTCCTCTTAGATTCCAGTGTTATTTTCTAATGATATCTTTCTAATACATTTCTTCAATACCTTTACAAAGTATTGTTACAGTTATAATACACAGTAATTGATTTACATTATATAATTTTCATCAATTTAATTAATTTCCTTTACTTATTTACTAATTACAAGGTTTGTGAGATTTACCATTTGGCCTAGATTTTATGTTAGTTCATTTACAATGTTTATTATTATTTCAGTTTGCTAATACCCTCTCTGACCTACAATTCTTATAACATCTTAACTCAATTACCCTGATTTAATTACAGTAAGGTTTATTATTAATTAATATTATTAAAACATAACAAATATTTTATAACAAAAATTATACTTCATCTCAGACATTCAAGCCTTGAGTTCAATGAACTGTTAATATAAACAAAACACATCTGTTTTTTCATCACCTAAAATATTCCTTAAAATTAATTTTCATGCAGTCCTTGCTGTTTTTGTTTTATTTTAGGGATTTACCCTTGCTCACTCCACTATTGATTACATACTGTTGTATTATTTTTTGTCATTTTGTCTGGTATTGTATGATAAAGAATATCACTTATATGAGATCATCCGGATTCGCTTTTCATTATAAGATTAAATTGCACGGGTACATTTTTACATTTATATCTAGAACCTTTACTTACATATGCTTTACATTTATGCTTATTTTATTGCATTGTACTTTTCTTATTTATTTTCATATTTTTTGGGGGTTTTTAATTTTATTACATGTGGTTGTTTTTCTAACAGTTGTTCTTTTTATTATGGATGTTTGTCTATACTGGGCATTCCCTGACCTGCTCCTATACTATCTGGGTCTTTCCTTACTTTATACATTGGCCTATCATTATTTTTCTATAATTTCTTAGCTATATATTGCATGGTTGGTTTTAATTAATTTTATCTCTTCGAACTATTATTTCCCTACACTGTGGTCCTTGACTAATTTTTATAGTAGTTTTTCTTGATGTCATCTTATTTTTATTTTATACATTATCATTTTTTTAAATTAGAACAATGTGGATAATCTGTCATGCTACAATATACATATATATATATATATAACTTTAATATTTATAACTAAATTTACCTCAAGATACACTTTTTTCCAAAAAGTATATCTTGAGGTAAATTTAGTTATAAATATTAAAGTATTATATACATCAAGAAACGGACTGTAGCAGAAAGTGATTGAAATAATATATATATATATATATATAACTAATTTGATTTGGTTAACTAATTTACATATTATCTTTAATTTAGGCTTTCCTCTTAGATTCCAGTGTTATTACACTTGCATTTTTTCTAATAATATCTTATACATTTCTTCAAAACCTTTACAAAGTATTGTTACAGTTATATATATACGTACTTTACACCGTGTGGAGTAGTAGATCGGTTGTCGCCTGATTTACTCAGCGATCGCTTAGTGTGTAGCCCTATATCAAGTAGAGTCAATCAGTAGCGTTATGCAGAGACGTATTTACGTGGGGGGGGAGGACGAAGGGACCCGTACCCCGCCCTGAGGGTCGAATAAGGTTGACTAGGAATTTTGTTATATCTTAATTTTTAGAGATAACAAATTAAGACGCGTGGGGCCGATAAATGGGGCAAAAGTTTGATACAATTACAAATTACATGTGGAATATCAAGCTAAAGAGAACTTTAACCAAGTCTGAATATAGTGTGCTGTTCTGGAAATTAAAAGAAACTGTTGGCCCATGGTCAAAATTGGGATCAATAATTTTAACATTTGTGACGTCTAAGGGAATTTTAACACACATCCGACTGTTTGAAATTTTTACCGTTTATTGTATGATTGGTCTACAATTCTTTACTAAACAAAAAATAGTAAATGAACTTCGTTCAAAATAGTGAACGAGTTCTAGAGCTCAGGGAGTAAACTAGTACAAATAACTCACCTTGTTTGGTCTTCCCCCATTTGACTTCAAATCTAATATTGTCTCCACTGGACGAAATTCTCTGATACTTTCGAGCCACATCTCCTAGCCATGTTAAATTATGAATATCTATTTACTGACTTTTTATGAATAAATATCTATATATTCTCATTACTAGAAACCTGATTCACCTCGAGATTCATCCATATTTACCAAGAAGCATTTAAATATTGTTAGCAGCTGATAATCGCTAATTAGTCAGTCTCTCTCTCCCCATCTCTCTCTATCCATCTGAAACACACACACACACACACACACACACACACACACACACACACACACACACACACACTTATACGATTTACATTCCAAAATCACGCGATTTAAACAAATCGAATATGACAACACAAGGTGTGGTGAGCTGACAGATTATCAGTAGGAAAGGGCGACAGATTTTATTGGATCAACTGATGAACCTAACTGCAGTTAATTACCGCTAGAGTGCGCTACGTGACGCGACTGGTCCGTAATCATTACTGCCGAATGTCACCGCACACAACTATTCGTTTTTAATTACTGCTCGCATTCTTCTACATAAATAACTACTACCCGTCGCGTCGTCCAAGAAACAATTAACTGTCGAACGTGCTCTCTGGCCCGCTAATCGTCGCAAGCAATAACGTCTTGCCTCCCTCCGTCGCGTCATCTCCATCATACTGATTTTTACGACTACGCGAGAACGAGAAAAGCGATGTTTTGGACTGTAGCCTAATCTATGGCAGCATATTCTCTCGTAACTCCGTGCTCCATAATCGGTTTCGACAAAACAGGACTCATCGACGAGGGTCGATTCTTTTTATCGACGCGAGGCTCTTAGCCTTAGACCATACAGTGCCCCCCCCAAAAAAAAATAAACAAAATCGGGAATTTAGATGCTATGCCATGACACAATAAATATAATATTTTCAACACCTTCGGAGTGAGATATCATTAGATTCGATTCGATTTCGTTCGTGATTACACAATATCTAATTATTATCGACTTTGTACGTAATTATTATCGAAATTTTAAAGTAAACATAAGGAATACAAACGTTTAAGGATAAAAATATAATATTTAGAAGTAATCTAAATGAGAATAAATAAAAATTGTGAGGAAGATACATTGTGGGCTATCAGGAGGTACAGAAAGGTGGAGAAAGAAAGGGGGGGAGAGAGAGATTGAAAAGGAAAGCGTAAAGGGGAAGAGCGAGACAAAGTACGGAAAAGTTTGCTCGCTGGGCAACAAAAGGAGAGAAAAAAAGAAGAAGAAAAATTGCCGAACTTCCAGAAAAAGGGTGCCGAAAAAAGTTAGTCGGAAATTATAAATGACAAATTCGCGGCGGGCGGAGAAGCGGGACTGTGTAATAGCGTAAATAATTATCAAAAGGTAATTAGAAGGTGACCAATGATTAATGGCGACTGCGGAGGGTTGACTGTGTGCGGACAGAAACGCATAAAGAACGGCGCTGCCGCAC
Organism: Magicicada septendecula; assembly: GCA_034769895.1. Taxonomy (NCBI): domain Eukaryota; kingdom Metazoa; phylum Arthropoda; class Insecta; order Hemiptera; family Cicadidae; genus Magicicada; species Magicicada septendecula. The sequence goes on from CM068371.1 coordinate 103,826,986, forward strand.
CCTGTGCCAAATTATCCTCAGAATTTAAGGCTAGGGGCCACAACGCTGTCCGTTGTCCACAACATAAGTTATCCACGCCTCCTACGCTCGACCTAGGCGCACACACGCCGCAACAGCAATTATTACTCTTTCCGTCCGTTAAATGAATTACTCGCCCGACACCGTGCGTGCGAGATAAATTTCCTGACACATCACGCCACAGCTGGCGCCAGTATTTTCCATGCACCATAATTATTTAAATTAAATTGGCCATTTTTTTAAACTCTAAATAAAAGGTTCAGAAGAAGTAGGCACAAACCGACTTACGTGATACGGGGGGGGGGCTACATGAATGGGGAAGTACCGCCGGCTCGAAAGAGTATTACAGTGTGGCAACCACCTTCAATCTCAATAACAAAAAAAGAGAACGCCCCTCAGAAGACTGGTCAAAGCGAGATATTTCCAAATTTTCATACCAGTAGTTTTCAAATCTATTGAATTTCCAGCACCACAATTGGGTAGGTAATTAATTTTTCGACACTTCAATAAATTATACGTTCAGAAAAAATTATAATTTTTTTAATAGTTTTATATACGTTACTATAACTCGGACCAGCTGATCAGGCGACATAGTTAAAAGTGGTTTTCATAGGGACGACTGTAATTTATCCCTCCTCATTAATTATTTGTTTATTCAGTTAGAAATTATTCTGTTTCTTTTTCTTTACACATCTGTATTCCTCAAAGTTTGGCGATACCTCGGTTGGGAACCACTGCCCTTGATACTGAAAAAAAGGCAGCAGGGAAATGGATATTGGAGATATGGATAAGAGACTGCGAGAGATGGCCATAGGCTACATTGATCTTGTTTGACTTCCTCTCTCCCACCCTCTCACTCTTTATATCTGTCTCTACATGTGTGTGTGTGTGTGTGTGTGGGGGGGAGTGTCTATTACTGATGTTAATCCTCAATCATAACGGAATGAGAAAAACAAGTAGTGGTCACTCAGATGTGATGCTGGAAGAAAATCCTGAGGAGCTCATACATGGTTTGTGGGGGGGGGGGAAGAGTAATTGTTAAAGAGGATATCTCAAATAAAAGTTCCATGGAAGGAAATGTCGTTGTGTTGGCATTCATTTCGGCTCAATCTCTACTCGCCTACGGTATTGGAGGAAAAGCGCTGACGAAGAAAGATCGGCCGAGATATCAAGAAAGATCGGGAGTGATCAAGAAAGATATTTTTAGACGAAATAAATTGTAGAGACGTATTTTAAAGAGCTGGGGATTAGCAGGATAAGCTGACCACTTTAGGACTATATTGCAACACTGATTTTTGAATTGCAAATCGTTTTAAATTCAATCAGAACACACGACGTGTACACATTCTTGTATAAATAATCTATGTAATCTATGTTGACGCATGTGTGTATGCGTACGCGAGAGGCTATAAAAGACGACGTGCAATACAGTACGGGTGACAGCAGGCTGATTTATCATTGATGATATATGTACAGTCATGGTTATTTGCTTAGATTTTAGCTCATAATTCATCCAGTATTACAGACTACGAACGAAGATGTAAACGGCTCTGACAGCTCAAGGTTAGCCGGATTACAGTGGCGGTTCGGGTTAGGGACGAAACTGTAACCCGCCGAAACTGTGAATAGGAAGGGATGTGGTTAACCGTACGAGACCTATGTATTATACTCTCGTGGTCATACGCTCAGATATATATTCTAATCGGAAAGTTATAGCAATTCTTTCACCGACCTCCTACTAACCTGCGTCCATTGTTATCCGTGGCCAGCATTGTACGTCATTCAGTATCATGACCAGAGACCGGATTTAGATGATTTCAAAATGTTTTAAAAACGACTTACAAAATTGCAAGCAAATCTGTATAAAATTACCTGAAAACATTAAAACATTTAGCGATACATTTCAACGAAAACGTCTATATTCTTACTGAAATATCGTTATTTACATTAACCATATTACCTTGTCGTAATTTAACAATTTGTATAGCACCGTATTAATTAAAATCGATGATGACGACGATTATAATAAAAATTATTATTTTTTATTATAAATGACACGTATAGTGAAAGAAGTAATTGAAGAAGACTGTAGTATTCTTGCAGAACTGAGGTAGAGACACAGAGTAAAAGTTAACCTGAAGACCTCGGAAACGAACAGTTAGCGATAGACAGAACTCTGTCGTTCCTAAAAGCACCAGCATTAGGCCTACTGTATATGCTCTGAAAATGTCGTTTCGCGTCTCTAGTGTGTACAATTTTCTACTTTCGTTAACTAGAAGGTAATTGCAAACAAAACATCCAGTAGAGTAACACTCCTCGTAGACGTCGTTGCGCTAAAGGCCTTAGTTGCTGAGCCCCAAAACATTAAAAAATATTATTATTATAACAACAATAATTATAATGAGATGCGTACGAATAATACTTTGAGACAACAATATTTCAATTCTGTCCGCATTCAATTGCCGGGTGTGCTAATACAATTTTCTTCTTCTTCCTGAGGCATGGGAACCTTTTGCTGGAAGGATTACATCCTATTACATCTTTTACTTCTTCAGCTTCTCTATTCTGTGACACTGGCTAATAATTAATGACTCCTAGTAACTCCCTTAATCAGTTTGTTACGGAAGCATATTTTCTAAGTATGTTTTATACATGTATATTATATATACGTCTTTTTAAATTGGAAAATAGTTCGTACGACTATGAATCGAGGCGCATCTTTCAGCCTCCAGGTCTATTCAACATGTGGAAACGAGTACTGGGATAACGTCTTTGGTATCAATAGGCGGCTGTAGCGTAGTGCTGGCCATAATATTTTCATTGTAAACTGACCCTGCCTCTTCTCATACTACGTCGCGGATCCAAAAGGTATCATTATTATTGAATACCATGTGCAATACAATTAGATGTTAATACAATTATTCTTATAAACAAAACAGCTGAACATCATTATGTTGTCATTGTCAGGACGTTATAGGTCTACAAGACATTTATTTCATTTTTTAACTTCGACAACTGATTATTGAAACTTATGACATTTGAGTATCCGTGTGTACTGGAAGCTCCAACATTATACAAACGTACAGATGAAATAGTGCGGCATGAAAAGGTTCGCGCGGATCGTAGTGGGGGGGGATACAAAATTATTGGACGAGAACAACGCGTCAAAGAAACGCAAGTGCAATGAAATCTTTTGACACCGCGCATTCAGACACCCGTTTTATGTCTAATTATTTTATCTGTAGTAATACAGTCAGGGTAAAAGCTTAGAAACACCTAATAACGACGTAAAGATAAGAGCAATGGCCATAAAATAAAAAATGAGAAAAAATGAATGAAAATGACAATCTATAAAACTTAAAAATTACACAGAAAATAACAAGTAACAAAATAATGAAGAAACGACATAACATCAAAACCCGGACTTGTCCAATCACACGGCTTTGTGAGGCTCTTATTACAAAGTCGCTTCTTATACAAGACGAGTATCCTGTTTCTTTCGTATTAGCGGTTATAATGAATACTTTATACGTCACTTGTTGGAAGGCCTAAGCAGTAAACGTACAATGGGGACCATCGTCACAGTCATCCCTGCCACATTCAGTACAGCCTACTCACTTAGGCCTACGACAGTAGCGTGTATAGTCTTGTGAGAGTTTAACAAATATACACTAACGCCAGTGGGAAAAACCCATTTAGCATGTACTCATATGTACCTAAGTGTATATACAATTATCAATGTAAACATGAGCGCTTCCACGTGTGTACACCCATGTATATATTAGTCTGGCGCCTGTGTGATATTTTAAACCGGTTTTGTTTTGCAGCGGTAAGAACGTTTAGATGTTCGCAGAACGTGTAATTACGAGAACAGCGGCAGCAAGAGGCGAGATTGAAAAGGCTCGGTCATTAAATTATAAACCACAAAAACAAACGAAAACCGACTCTGCAATTAAATTTCAGTTTTTGTTCAGACGCTGAATGAAATTTCTAGAAAACGGTTCATTTGAAACTGCAATGATTTGAACTAAAAAGTATTTAACTAATAATAATAATAATAATAATAATAATAATATTAATATCACATTAATCATATCATATTAATATCTAATAATGTATTTTTAGAAACCAGCTACGCCGAGATACAAAATTAAAGTTTTACAAAGTATGGCGATTGCTGTACTGTCCTACGGGTGTGACAACAACCAAGAAACAAGAAAGTAAAATACAGACTCAGAAATGGCGTTATTAAGAGGAGTTAAACGGTGTTCTAAACTTGATCGTACAAAGAATGATGTCATAAGAGAATAAGTACAAGTTTTTAACGTGAATGAAACATTAAACATTAGTGAAAAAAAACGCTTAGAAAGAACGTCAGATTCAAGACTGGCCAAACAAGTCTGGAAATATAAACGTAAAAGACATGGTGTGTGGCTAGACCCAGGAACAGATCGCTGGATCTTTGAAGGCGGAACAACCAGCACCTTGCCTATACCGTGATGGGAAGATTCTTAGAGATCTCGATAAGTTAACATTTATAGTACAGTCAAGAGAAAAAACAGAGACGAACTAAATTATAAAACTAAAGAAAGTATGAAACCGTATTACAAATTTATTTTTTCATTACATTTTTTATATTATATTTATATTTATTTATATATCAATTTATTTATTTTTATTTAACATATTTATTATAAATTATAACTGTATTTTTAAATTATATTTATGAATTATAAAACTAAAGAACAAAACCAATTACCCAATTACAGTACTTCTGTTATGAGCGTCTGTAATGCTCATGCATTCTGTTCCAATAATTTGGGTTCATCATTGATACTTTTTTTTACGTATGAGCCACTGTGGACTATGTTTGGTTCCTTGCCTTTTTCACCTCTCTTCCTCCTCTCCCACATCTCCTTCATTCTTGATCGATGTCTCGCCCTCCTTTCGTCAGTCCAGATGGCACCTGTCCTCTTCTTGGGATTTTCCTGAAAACCGTGGACATTTTTTAATTTCTTTTTAAGTGGTAAGCATTCTTCAATGTATTCTTGAGTAATCTGGAGTTCTCCTATGTATTTTTCTGTATCTTTGAACCACGTGTCTTTGGTCATTTTGAACTTTCTGAAACAGTTAAAAAGCTTCCCTGTTAGTCTGTCAGGATTCATTCTTTGAACATGCCCTTAGAAAGGAATTCTTCTTTTTCTAATTACGTCTGTGATTTTCTCAACACGCGTGTACAGCTCATTATTGTGGCGTCTTCTGTGCTGTTCTCCATCTTTTATTGATCCCAAGGTTTTTCTTAATATTTTCCTTTCTGTGACTTCCAGGTCTTCCACCATCATTTTCTTGTTCAGAGTCAGACGCTCAGCTGCATAAAGTGCTTCCGGGCGAATTACCGTTGAATAACGCCTAAGTTTGGCATTAATGGATATTGGTTCCTTGTTATGTGTCCTTGGTTAAATGGTAAGCAACTTTTGTCTTATTAACTCGTGCTTTAATTGCTTCTTTCTCTGAGACATTTTGTTCAATAACTTCTCCAAGATACTTGAATTCGTTAGTTCCATAGATTTACTACTGTTACTACTGGTAACAGCAGATTTACTACTGTTTTGACATTGTTTTATTATTATTTTTTTGTTTGAAGCCGACACTTTTACTACATGTCTCCATCGTTTTTCACACGGTATTCGGAGGCATAAAACTCAGACTGGTATACATTGCTGGTGTCCGAAATGCACTCGACCAAGCCAGTTGGAGCTCAAAAGATAACTCTGGAGTGCAAAGTTTACCGTACATCTCTGTCAACAGCTCCTGCCACCTCCTACAAGAAAGGGAACACAAGTCAGCTGTGAAAGAAGTACGGAAGGAAGTAGAACGACTCGGTTTTTAATGTAATTAAAATTATGAAAAAAAGAATAACAAACAAGGTTTACACGTGCGCAAGACATCTGTTGCTCACGGAGAAGAGTAATACTGTACTACAGACTATTACACAGATGAAAGCGGCGAAAGATAGCTGTCTCGGTTAATCAAATTACGTCTTCGTTATTACCGTTGGACGCGCCAGCTACCGGTGACAGGAATGCTGATGTAATGGAGTTTTTATATTTTAAACCAACAACACGGACTCTACAGTTTTCCGTGCACACTGCAGCAAATCGCTTGCCGACCGTTAATTATGTTAAGGAAATTCCATCCGTTACTGTTTCTCTGTTAATTAATTAAATTTACTATTTTGTATTACGTCGGACGTTCGGACTATTCTGTCGGACTCGGAAAACATGTTGCAAATGGGTATAGATTTGTTAAATCGAATCTACAAAGACTCTGGACTACAAATATCCACAGTTAAGACCAAAGTAATGGCGTTTCGTGGAACTGATCCTGTACGGGCAAAAAGTGTTATAGATGGTACCGGCCTGGAACGAGTCAGCAATTTTGAATTCTTGGACTACAGTATGTTTTATAATACAAGCAACGACGTTGTGAATAAGTTACACAAGTTGCATAAGTTCAACCTTATGTGGGGGACCATCAGGCGAACTCCTAAGCAAGTAGGGAAACACGCCTACAAGGGAATATTCTACAAGGTGATGGCCCTTACCGCACTTCTTTATGGGTCTGAGAATTGGACTTTAACTAAAGGCCAGGCCAGTCGTATCGAAGCGGCTGAAATAAGATTTCTCAGGCACGTATTATTAAATTTTGTACTAGGCTTATGTTTTAAGTATTTTTGTATTATTCTTTATTACATTTAAGCTTCTATTACAACGAAACAGATAATACTCCTGATACTTCAACACAGCAGAACGGGTTCAACGTACACAGTATCATAGCCATATTTCACACATTTGTTTTTTTCAGCATAGATCATCAGGCCGTTACTTCATTCGAAAAACACTTACTCTATTCTTAGCCAAAACAGCTGTGAAATTAGTCTATTTTTAGCAATAATAGTAAGTATCTTAAAAGCTTTGATATTCGTTTACAGCTGGTCTTCCAAATTTAAAGGTTTTAATTACAAATCATAAAAAGGACCGAAAAATTTGACTTTTTCAAAATTGTAGATTCAAATGTTAAGTTTATAGTGATTAGTTCAAAATTTGTAGTTAGGTTAGGTTAGGTTACGTTAGGTTTACGGAACATGTACCAGTGGGGGCTCCAAAATATTGATGTCGCAGAAGCATGAAGTTGTTAACGATCGGGCAAAATCATGTCATCTTGGATCTGTAAATCTTCTCTTCTCGTTTACATGTCACAATTAAACGTACAATGAAACAGATAGTATACTCCCGATACTTGACCTCAGTAGAAAGCTTTCAACGTGCGGTACGATATTCTCTTGTTAGTAATGCTCTTGATACTTCACCTTAATAGTACGTGTTCAACGGATGGAATGAAAAGCTCATTTTTTTATTCTTATTATCATATGAAGGAAAATCATCATCATCATCATCATCGTCGTCGTCGTCGTCATCTGCAAGGATTAAACCAAGAATGGTTTGTTCCGGTCTTAAAAAGGCAGTCTAGAGCTGGTCACTCCAGGGCTTCCTCGGACGTCCCACACTTCTCCATCCCTTCGGCTTATAGTTCCATAGGTGTTTGGGGATGCGGGAGTCGTCCATTCGGCAAAGGTTTTCCACCAATTCAGCCAATATTGGGCAATCCTGTCGAGTATACTCATAATATTCACAGCTGTGGTCAGCAAGTTTTGGTCCGTACGGCTAGTCCTCATTTGAGAAAATTAAGTAATGAATATGTTCCCTGCAAATTTTACTAGCATATCGCAGGGTATAAAGGAAAATAATTTTATAATAACACGCTCACACTTCTGTTGGTATGTTCGCGTACGTTTTGTGTTTACAGTTTCTAATGACTTGAGTTCCAGCTGGCGGAAACTAAGCGTTGAAAAGATATTCATTCCTACCACCGTTTAGTAGGTCAAGTTATTTTACGCTTGCATATACTCGCGCGCACGCACGCTTAGTATAATTTACTCGACGATTTCAACTGTTTCCAGCGCTGTTTTCTGTTTTACAGACTGTTAATGACCCGTCTGTTTTGTTTCCTTACATGAAGTCGTTTGCGAACAACAACAACAACAACATTGAAATCGCAACAGTTCTCTACAGTATTGGTTCACTGGTAATTCAATATGTTTAATTCGTAATTTAATTCTGTTTCGAACTCGAAGAGAATTCTTTTTTTCGAGAAAAGGTGATAATGTTGAATGAGAACCCCGTACCCCCCCGACCACTTATTTACGTTTCCAGTCAAGTTAGTTTTATTAGCAGCCATCTTAACGCCTCGCCCTCGACGAGGCCTTTCGTGTTTCCACCATCTTCAGGTCTTAAACGAAGGTCGTTTAAGACCAGGAAAGATGTCGCTTAAGACCTGAGGTCGTTTAAGACCTAAAGATGGTAGAGACACCGAAAGGGCTAGTCGAGAGCGAAGCGACTAGCAGTTTTGCTATAAGTGGTTACTTACTTACGTAACCCAAAATGTAGGCCTACATATGTAAACTTACATAACCTCTGTGAATATCAATAATTTGACTGACAAAAAAATGAATTTCTTGTAGTCTCTATCAACATATTTATTCATATCTTAGACAATTAGTTACGCACAAGTTGCGGACTGCATCCAAAAACGTTAAAACATTTACACTGTATATACCTAACGCGACGGACTTCGTAGGCTTCGATCGGAACAAGGGTCAGCCGATTGGTTGTAGTCGAGTTGTATTCTGCGGCAAAATTCTTTTCACGTATAGCCTGTCAAATTTATGTTCGCGTAGTTCAGCGCATAAGGTCGGGTGCTTGGCGTTCGGTTGCTTCCAGTAGTAGTGGAAGACGCTTATGGTTGACCGACCTTTCGCATGCAAGCAACATTACTATCCACACATTACGCAGACCACATCACTCTACTTATGTTTATACTGCCTATTTTCGCAATAGGGAGATATATATGGTATTAATATTGTATAAATACAATCGCAAATGTGTGAAATTCGTAGTTGGATACATTATTAGCCGCGCTATGAGGCCGTGGTCTAGAGTTTATGTCGACAGACGTTTTGGCCTCACCAACGGAGGCATCATCGGTGTTGGTAACAGTTGGCACGGTGGTCGCCAATTCACCCCGGTGATGAGGTAGAGACCCAGACTACCTCATCACTGGCGACCACCGTGCCAACTGTTACCAACATCGATGATGGCAACCGTTGGTGAGACCGAAACGTCTGTCAACATAAACTCGAGACCACGACGATAACAGTCCGGCTAATAATGTATCCAACGATGTGGACGCCGGCCGTTTAAGTCTTACAAACTCTGTGTAATTAATGTTCATATTCACATTACGTAGAGTTTTATTAAAGAAAGCCAATTTTGTTTCCTTCTTGCGTTGGGAGACAAATAATATTGAAATTTTATAAAATAAAACTTGGAAACTGTATATAATATTACAAAATTTTACTGTTGGTATTTAACACCGTATTGTAATAATGACTGTCGAAACGTTCTGAGAAAAAAGAAAGTCTTTCAGACGAGCGGGAATAACGGATGAGGGGGCGTGACGTTTGTACACAACGGTAAGGACACATTGAACAGGTTTTAATACATTTTACCAGGAAAAAAGCGATTAATTTGCGACCGAAGAGAATGAAAACAAAAACCGTATACATTTGGCTAATTGAAAAATATAAGTTACGGCGCGCGTGCATTGAACGAACTCTGATATTTTAATGGTGAAATATTTATATATTTATTTAGATACTGAACGTACTACAGTGTTTGGGTTAAACTTCAAACAAACAGTGAAGTTTGCAACGTTAGTAAAACCGCGGTGGATTCGCTTCGAACTGTGTTGTATACATTGAACCGCTGTGTGTACATACTCAATAAAGTATTCCCTAGTTATTGTATGCAGTGTTGTCTTCTCGTCAGTGTATTGCGATTTGCCGCGCGCGCGCGCGCGCACACACACACAGACTACGACGCAACGATTACGTTACTTGACGTCTCATTATCCCTGTCGCTCCTGCTCAAGTTGTCGGTGCACAATAAATTCTAATTTTTTAATTATTGTGTTAAAAATTATTTTTGAATCTTTTCGAATAATTCCATTCCTAAAATATTTTAAAGAAATATAATTGATGTGGAAGTTCTTAAGATCGCATGCGCGCGCACACGCACACGCACAAGTTATTATCATGAAAATAATAAGTAGGCACTAAACGTTTATCATCCGCAGTGTTAGGGCCTATATTTGCCCGGGGGGGGGGGGGGTCCAGTGTCGGGTCGGCTTCATACAAAAGAAAAAGAAACAAGTTAACACTAATCAACATTACTATCTTTAAAGTGGCTGAAATAAATCCCATTAAAGTAAGCGATAATAACACAATAAAAATACGCGTTTTGAAACATTGTTTACACGATAATTATTGATTGAATTGATTTTCCTGGCCTATTTCATATTTCAAACGTATACGCTAATGCTGTGTAATAAACATGTTTGTATATTTAAAAAACAGTTACTACTATATTAGCGTACACAGCTCAATAAATAATAAAACAGCCAAATATTAACAGAGTAACAAAATTCGTTAACTTTTTCACCCCCTCTGGGAGGGGTCCGGTCCCCTTCGTCCCCCCCACGCCCCTGACCATCTGACGCGCGATTCACAGAATTATTACGAATATCAGAAACTGAAGATATTCACGAACAAACAACTGTAGCCCATCTAATATTGCAAGTGAGATACCGGTACAAGACAATTCACTATGGTGCAAACATCACTTGACGTAGAAGATAAAAAAGCCAGCTGAATTAAAAAAAAAATAGATCTGTTAATCACATTACAATAATTTTTGCTCGTTATGTTGGTATCACAAAAGCGATAGTTTTATGTTGACAAGACACCGCTTTAATTGTTTCAGGGGAAATGTTAAGTAATTCTGATGGACTTACATCAGAATGTAGCCTATTATGGTTATTCAGGGTGCCACTTTACCGCACACGATGTTAATCAACTAAGAAAGAATATTCACTTTAAAAACGTTTTACACAACTGGTATTACTACACTTATTAATAAGTGAAATGATACAGTTAAAACCATCATGCCGACAGGGTTGTACGAGTCAAGAGAAAAATTTGAAAAACGCACCTCATTTGGACGCAACAAGATTTGTATGCGAGGAACAGAAGAAACTGAAATGCGTGTTTGTTTAGCCGTGACGAAAGCCTAATTTTCTAATCAACTGGAAGACTAGCTTCTGAGCTACACTCAAGCAGGTCAATGCAAAAAGTTTGTATGCGCATAAATACAAATTCACGAATAGCGTCTACACCATAGGTTTGGATAGTGACGAGGCCAGACGTTCTGAACAGTTTTTCAGAATTACTACACACTGTTTTACAATGTACAAACAGAATTTACATTCTTTAAGATGGAAAACTTTTTGAATATAAGAAACTTTAAATAATTGTAAACAACAATAAATAAACATAATTGTAGGCCTATAATTTTTAAAATTTAAACGTCCAGTGACTTCGCGTCATTCTGTTTATTATACTTGGAAGTATACAATAGCTAACTGAAACCACAGTTGGCAGTATAATGACATATGGGGGGGGGGACACGGTTACAAAGCAGAAATACGAAGGTAAAATGACAGTCACTGAGGTCGATTACTGAAGAACGAGCTGTAGAATTACAAGAACAAATCAAAGTAACAGTGATTAACAGGTCTAAACCATAAATTGCCTAAAAGGAGTTATTAAGTGACATGCAGCCCATCGCCCATTTAACCCATAAACAGGAAACTTGATATATAAGTTATATACACAACTGAATCAAATAGGCTGCTGATTCGATATCGCGAGGCAATAAAACACTGATCCGGGGGTTCGGGGTTAGAGAATTCGACTCGATTATCCAGTGATTCAAATAAGCGGCACGTGCTGTAATTACAGTTCGATAACAATGTACACCCAGTACAGAACGTTCGATTACAGTACGTTCACCCATAACAATTTGATTCGAATTTATATTTTACACGTACGTGTAAGGGCGCAGAAACACAGCTCGTAGTAGAACTCGGTGAATTATCAAGTGAGCTAAACGCTGTGCCTTGAAGACATATATAAAAAAAAAAGAAAAACAGAAACAAGTTGGAACGTGCTTACCGACTACAGACAAAGACAAATGGTGGCCGGAAGTACAAGCAACACTTACCTGTAACAGAGAGAAGGAACAAAACATTACTCAACTTTACAACACACACAAACATTACATTTGTTATATACTAAGCAGTGTTTTTAACACAATGGTGGCTAACATTATCTACCAGCTTAGGTACGTTACTAAAAACAGGTTCAATAATTATTTAAACGATATCAATCGTGCTGATTCGAGTAATGTACACGACAATCGATACACAGTACAGCAGGGCGTCGATTATCGGGAATAATCGACATCTACATTTTCCTGATTAGGTGATTTCTGGACAATCGAACGCCACATTAAACAGTGCTATGTGTGGAAAACATTTAAGGCAGTATAATGCACATAATAAGTAAATACTTGAAATTTTTTTACATTTTATTTTTGCAAATCTGTCCCATATTTTCCATTGTATTACTCGACTGCACGCATTCAAGAAGAATATTTTCGGTGTTGTGATTTTGTTTCAGCATTTCCATCTTTTGATCCTCTTGATATAGAATAACAAAATCAAAATACAATGGCTGAATGGTGATGTATACAAACAACGTGTTACACGCATGACGCCAAATTTATGTAACGTCTATACAAAATTATTAAATACGAACCTCCATTTCTCATTTTCTCTAATTTTAAATATCCCAGAACGTTCATAGGTACCTGAAAAATAAAACGCGGAAGGATACCCGAATTAAATTTTACAAAACTGTGGCTGTCCCCACATTCCTGTATGCTAGTGAGACATGCACTCTTGGTAAAAGGGACGTACAGAGGATTCAGGCAGATGAAATGAAATTTCTAAGAGGGACGCAAGGTTGTTCCCTCCTGGATCGGAAAAGGAACGAGGATATTAGACGCGAATTAAACATCGTATCGTTGCGCCAGAAGACTGAAGACCACAGAAGTAGATGGTGTGAACACTTGAACCGCATGCCTGATATCCGTCTACCCGTGGCTGCCTTGGGTTATCACCCTACTGGGAAGACAGATGTCGGTAGACCGAGGAGAAGGTGGGTTTCGGAACAAGTCTATGGCCTAATCCTTGGTGAACGATCTCCTAAAGAGAATCGTATGTTTCATATAAATCTGTTCAAGCCGTGTCATCCCGTAACGGCACAATTTTTAATGAAAATACGTTTATACCTTTATATCTTGGGATTTTTTGACTGATGTAATATTGAACATACAAACAAATTGTTTCTTTTTAATTCTCATTACTAGTATTTAACTACTATGGCTTTCCGCATCAGAGACGTTTGTTTTTGTTGTTATAATTTGTCACAACGCAGGTGTCTATCACGTGGCTCCTACGCTGGTTCGCCTCACGGAAACATTTGGTTTATAACATTTTAGAAAATGTACCGGATAACTGACGTTTCAGTTAATCGACAACGCACTGTAACTCACACGCATATAATTAATAAACTTTTATGAACTAGTCATATGTGAGATCTAGGTCACACTCTAGGTCAATAAATAATGTAGGAAATCTATGAGAGAAAACAGTATGACGTGGCAAGTGAGAGTGGAATCCGTTCTTTGCAAAGCGTTTCGACACAACAAACCACCACCAGAACTTTTGGCTGTTTTCATGAAGTAATTTATTCGGGCAGTACGCGCTTCTGCCAATACCGGACGCGGGCCAATTAGCGAACCGATTGATACCCGAACTGCTGGCCAACGCTACGATATAACTTTTGCGAACTGCAGCTACCAGCTCCCCGATAGGGGTGCGGTCTGGCCCGTTCGCGGATCCGTCGATTTCAACATTTGGCCACGAACGAACGAACGAAAGAACGAACGAGCGAATAAACGAACTACTAAAATAACGAACGTTACGAACGAACTAACGAACGCTCTGTAAAATAAAACGTGAACTGTCGCGGTGAATATATCCATCCGCGGCTAGTGTCATAACGTGTACCACGACCGACCCGTTCAAAGAATTGGCACACCGTATGGCTAGGGCGTAGGCAGAGAGGGGGGGGAATTTGAACGCGTGGGAGCTGTAATATACGGCTATCAATGCAAGAATTAGAAGAAGATCTGGGATTCCGCGGACTTATGTTTCCGAGATACTGAGGAAAAATCTGAGAATGAAACGTTTGGCAACAAAATTTGTGCCATGGATGGTGTCGTAAGAGCAAAATGAATTCCGTGCCGAAGTTGCACAAGATTTGCGGAACAGTAAAACAGACTTCCTCAACCAGAGATCGCAGCAGGTGACGACCAGAGATGTTTACGGCTACAGCCCCGAAACAGAAGCCCAATCTTTCCAGTGTGAAAGAAAATTATGATACGCCAGTCACAGCTAACACGAGTTTACACAACAGAATCTCACAGCTGACTGAATAGTATAATAAGTTAATTAATGTACACATATTCGTCAGAAGGTCCCGTCTGATTGTCTATCCAGTTATCATACAGTCGCACGTTCGGTTGCCGTAGTCGGATACTTTCGTTCAAAATAGTCGGATACTTTTCGGTCAGACTTCGTAAATCCCTTTCCATTCTTACTCTTCTTTTTTCGAGAAAAAAGCAAGTGTGCGAAACGAACCGGCGACCACTTGTTCAGAAGCCGTATGCGTTACTGTTGAAACTACTCGTGACCCTTTAACAACGTATTTCGGCATAATCATTTTCACGAAAAAACGTGTTCGTCTATTTTTAAAATGAATTCACGAATACAATGGAGAAGGGGACAACAACAAAAGCGTTTAGAGGTCGAGGTAAGAAAAATTCAGAACGGCATTTGTTTGTGCCCAGAAATACAACTAAGTGACAACGCCAAGGCGCGCGGCGGCGGCGTCGTTCTCCATATAATGATGACAAAACGCTTGACACACACACACACACACACACACACACACACACACACACACACACACACACACACACACACACACACACACACACACACACACACACACACACACACACACACACACACACAAGTCTAAAGCTTGCACGTTTGTCTTTTCTTTCGTTTTGTTTCTTCTTTCTCCGTTATTGCAAAAGGTAATGAGACTAATTACACCGGTGACAACAGACAACGACGACGGGAGGCGAAGTCATGACAAAGTGATGACGATGGGCCAAATTACAGCGAGCGCGCCCGCTCCCGCTTCGTCGCCACCTCGCACCACTACTTTCAAGTTATATATATATATATTTATATATATAAAGCAAAAACAAAGGCGACGAAGTGAGTGAGAGAAAGGGGAGAAGAGAGAGAGAGAGAGAGAGAGAGAGAGAGAGAGAGAGAGAGAGAGAGAGAGAGAGAGAGAGAGAGAGAGAGAGAGAGAGAGAGAGACATTAGCACGGGGGAGGAAAGAAATACCGTCATTATAATTAAAACGCGGAGACCCGACGCCGACGTCGACGCGTTCCCTTCACGTTACCAAAAAGTGTTCTTCACACTTCTCCTGCTCATACTTCTTCTTTTCGTCGTGTTTCCCTCTTCTCTCTCTTCTTTTATTAATATCGTCGGTACGGCTGTTAAAAATGTGTTTCGCTGTTGTCATTTTTTACTCTAATCACAACCAGAGTTTTTAGTTGTCTTTTTTGTTTTGTTTTACGCGTACATAAAATTAAATGACAAAAAGGATAATTATCTATCTGGCGTGTCGTCAGTAGGCCTACTACGGGTAAATGCAGTTTGGTTCGTTAAATTACCGTGACCGAAGGACAACAAAATAACGGAGTCCAAAAATTCGCTCTTCATGAAAATAAAATTAATTCAGGCCACCTTGTGTTCCTTGTACCGCACAAAGAGTCACACTAAACGAAAGGGTAATCAGTTTTCTACAACAACGGTAATTAAACCGATTAAATTATGTTTTTTTTTTGGTTGGGGGGGGGGTGAAATGTAAATACGCAAGGCTGGTTCAAAGAGACCAGTGATATATAAAAAGCTATACAATGTCAGTCCAGTCTCTTTACTGTCAAAGCGTTTGAAACGTTAATAACAACATTTACGTTACGTTTGTTTAAAACAGTGTACTGGTACTGACTTTGTCACGTTCCGCATAGCGACTACAGGAAAAATCTGTTCACCAGCGCAAACTGGAGGTAACTCACTTACTGTAGCCTATAATTACAGGCTGTTATGTATAACTAACAATCAAGAGTAGGCTATACGGGGTGAAATGTAATTCGTACACCCGAAGTAAATTTTTATTTCACTGAATTTTCCAGCATTGTAGACCCTTCCAACGAAACAGCATTCAACGCAACAAACGCAGCAATTTTGCAGCGAATGAAGCAGCATTGGAACGCGACGGAGCATTGTAGAATTTTCCAGCGAGTCACGATTCCTTCTTTAGTCAAATGTCAAAGTTCTTCGAGGAGCGGGAAAAAGTTTAGCACATTCCTTTTATTTATTCCTAAAGCCGTAAAAAGCGGATAAACTTATCATTGTTAAGATTATTCATAGCCGAGCTGTTAGGCCGTGGTCGACTGTTGTTATTAGTGACAAACGTTTCGACCTCACCGTCGGAGCCCACCTTCAGTGTCGATAGTTGTTGGCAGATATTCGCTAATTAACCCCAGTATTGAGGTAGACCGAGATACTCGCCCTAGTACTGATGTAGATATTGGCGAATATATGCCAAAAACTATCGGCACTGAAGATGGCCTCCGATGGTGAGGTCGAAACGTTTGTCACTAATAACAACAGTCGACCACGGCCTAACAGCCCGGCTATGAATAATCTTAACAATATAGACCGTGGAAGCTTGAGAACAAACCTGTCATTGGCTTACACTTGCAGAAGACTGGAAAACATTCCAAGATTGTAAGAATACCCCAAGAAAACGGTGAGGGATCGTAGATCGAGGATAAACCGGGATGCGGATGCGGTACCGCGATCAAACGACGCTACAGAAGTAAGAGTGATAAGGGCTATGCATTAATATTATCCATATAAAATGACGGAAAATAACGCTCAAAACACGAAAAAGTCCGTATGAACATAAACGGCGGCCGAGAAAGAGATGGAGCTACGATGCAATACGAAAATATAGTGAAATATGCGCCAAGTCATCTGTAGGACTTAAAGCGTTTGGAGAAAAGTGGAACTGCGAAAGGGACGATGGATGGACTGTTTTATGGTCCAAAAAGAAGATGCTAATCAAGGAAACGTTGGCTGGAATCTTCAAAGTCCAAAAAGTGTGGATGAAAGAAAAGTGTATATAAAATTAAAAAAAAAAAAACGATATAAAAGAACGCGGAAAAGAAGAAACAAAAGAACGTATCGACATATAAGAGATACGCATGATACAATGTTGACATGAATTTACTGCACGATAAAGGGAACAGAGGAAGGGTAACTGAAATAAATAAAAAGGACGCTAACAAAGCCTGTTAAAATCGACCGTTCCTTTGGTAGTAACTGCGTTAACAGAGGAGGCAGCGCTGTTGGACGTGATGATCATGTACGTATTAACATGTAGGCCTACATACAAAATTATCCTGTACGCAGTACTAACGCTTTCCTGGAGTCACTAACTGAAGTACGATCTTAATGGTGATTAAGTAGAAAAGTAGAGTAATGTTGTAGTTTATGTTCACATTTTTAATTTTATTTATCAATAAAGTTTTCTTGGATATGTAGCAAACCGATTCTTACTTAAAAAATGGTCTTCGTGTCTTTATTGGAGTCAAGTATCAAGTTGTCGCTGTCCTTTCTGACTATAAAGTGTAATCTAGTAAAGATTACTATAGTAACCTAGTGTCTGATTACATGAATGTGATCATGTAACATGAGCACGACGGGATTGTTAACGGGGATAGGTGGAAAATCTACTTTTATATCACTTGAAGGTTCAAGTGTATGCAGCGTTGTAGGTACGATACACTTAAAAATCACTCCTTTGTCCCCCCCCCTCATATCTAAATCCATCCACGGTACTGCCGTCAAGCAGTACAAGCAGTATCAACTGCCGCACCAAGACATTTCCGTAATGGTACTCACCCCCCCCCCGTCCCTAAAGATTAGGGTGTTCAGATTTGGTTATATCCTCTCTCGAGCGATCTTTCGAGGCTCCTGTAGTACGTCAGTGGTTTAAGAGTTGACTGCGCTGCAGGGCTCTTCTGATCCTATCGTGTACGTAAGCGGACCATGCATAGTTCTCCCCACAACCTCTTTCAGTCGTTAGCGTTGATCCTGAAAACGAGGACAGGGAAAACGCAGTGCTTTGCGTTTCCTGTCACCAGAACATTGTCGACAGTCTGGACCTTTCGATCTCTTGCTTATAAAGATGATTTTGTGTGCGCGCGCGCGTGTGCGTACAGCAGAGATGGGGAGAGATAGCGGACGGGCAGATAGAGAACGATGGAGAGAGTTTCCAAATCTAGTGGTTATGGTATATGTTTCGTGGTCTTCCAGATTTCAGTCACTATATTAACTGACATTATTGTTGTCTTCTGTAGGCCTACATGAAGTCGTTAAATTTTTCTTACAACTTAAGATACATACGTACTCAGATCGAAGATGGCAGCGAACTGTGCTGTGACGATAATTAATGCGTCTGACCACCATTAAGCAGCATAACAGTGCCGTGAGTAATTTCACGTAGCATGTTTTTTTAATTTTTTTTATTTCAATGCACGGCCATGTTACGCGATTGCAAACAGACTGTGAACAAACACAAATCACACATGACTGTCAATATTTCATTAACCTTTGTCCGGTGACCGGTGTTGTTGGGCGCTTTCCCAACACATACACACACACACACACACACACATGTACAAGCAAGTATCCCCGGGGTCACACGACATGAAATTAATTTTCCAACCATTACGTTTAACTGTGGTCAGCCATCACCGCTCATTATCACGTCCCATTCGCCCGCTCGCGCGCACACACACATAGACGCACATTTGCACAGCACATGCAATAATAAATAATACATTGGAAAATGTATTTCAATAATGTGCCGCCGCCTCCCCTCAGTCGTCTGGTACGGCAGAAAATTTGATTAAAACTTTCCAGTCAAATGAGAAATGTCTAATTTGGGTATACTATTAATTTATCGGCCTCGCAGCGACGTAATGATGGAAAGTTTTTTAACGCATCGCTAAAAACTAACATAATACTTACGACTTTATTTATCTATAACTATAAATGTGTGTGTGCTTTTTATTTGTCATAGAAAGTTTTCATATAGACCTGTAGGTAATTCTAAGTTACTTGGTGTTAGGCACATTTCGTTAAGTTACGGTCTCTTTTCAGAGTTTTCACAATTAAAAATTTGTTATTTCTTTGGAAGTTGCTTTCTTTAATGTAATAAGCTGTCTGATATTACGATAAATTACTCTAAGTCGGTCTGTTTAAATTTATTACATAAAATATTTCAATAATATATGTTTGGTATGAATTATGAATTAATGATTATCGAATTTGATAGCCTAATACCAGATTTTGAATTAATTTGTGTATGTTGTAATTTTAATTTTAATTCGTTTCCCGTATAATGAATTTATACTAATAATTTTCCATTATTTATTAATTCGAATTTTTCATAACAGGCCTACTGTTGCTACATTTACACGTAATCAGATTTTATATATAATTAAATATATCCATCATCTCTATATAAGCAGTCCGATGAGTTTCTTGCAGTATTATTTATAATATATATATGTATAATAATGTATAATCAAATTATAGTTACTTCCGTAAGTAGTTGAATTGTATTTTTATCGTTTCAATTTACCTGGCGTACGTTGCACTGAGTATATCAGTGTCTTCAGAAGTTTGTAAAAAAAACTTTTTTTAAATTTTTGTTCAAACCTCTGAAGATATTGATATATTCAGTGCAACGCACATCAGGTCAATTGAAACGATCAAAATACAGTTCAACTACTTGTAGAAATAACTATAATTTGATAAAATATGTTATATTATACAATAAAAATTTATATTCCATACACATATTCGGGATCCACTTTCAGCCTCTTATTTGTTTACTAGTAGGGAAATAATACTTTATTTATTAAAATAAATAAACTATTTATTTATATATGTATGAGGATACACCACATAAGCTGTTTATTGAATTCTGTGTTCTGAATATTTCCACGAACCTGCATGGTATTTCTTTCTGATTCATTTGTTGAATCTGCGGCAGATTTGCTCCAGCAGTCCACCTTTGTTGTCTTTGAATGACTTCTACTCGTATTTCTGTTTTTAGATCCCAAGTTTCACAGCTATTGATGTCTTCTAAGGCTTACACAGCCGGAGTCAATGTTGTTAACTGAATATATTAATTATCATAAGATATTAACAACATTAACAGGTATAGGTTTAAATACTGTCAACGGTAATTTCATGTTTGTACCAACTTTATCATTTTTCAGTACTATATTCAGCTGGCGGATAGCCTTTTACCTTATGCAATTTTATTTGAAGTATCCCTATCGTTTCTTCCATCCACGCTTATGTACACGAAAGAGTCACCTGTCATTGGACGGTCGGTGGGCAGGTCCTATAGCTATGCATCTTCTCTGTCGCCATATCCTGTGTTTTAATAGTAAGTCTCCATTTGGCACACTGCTCCTAATGCTTTCTAGCCACACAGTATACACCTTCGACATCCGAGTCTGATCGTCAGCGACCAACAAAGTGTAGGGCCCGTACAGAGGTGTCTTCTCAACAACTATGTCTACTGTATAGCAGAAAATTTTATAATCCATTGTTTTCATGATTTAATATAAACCTTAAAAAGCGTCGGAACTAAAAGGCATCCCTGTAGAAGTTATTCCTTACGAACATCAAAATCAGACGACACTCTTAATACTAGAATTTTTTCTAGTTAAAGTAAATCCACGACAGCAGTTATACTGTACGTATGACTTATTCCTATATAATTATGAATTATATAGTATTTCATAATAACTCACTTAACAGGACGCTGTCATACGCCTTCTGCAGACCAAAGAACGTTAAGTACAGATGAAATAGTTAGACATGAAACGGTTCGCGCAGATTGTAGTGGTCGCAGGGAAGGCAGAGCAGGATGTGGGGTGTGAGGTGACAACCATGACACACAACCATGTGATGCACCATCCATCCCGCTGTTCTGAACACAGAATAATTGGTCCGAAGACAATACGTCAAAGCTACGCATGCGCAATGAGATGTTTTCACACAGCGCTACAGAGGACAGACACATCGTTTCATGTCTAATTATTATTTTGGCTGTATACCACTTTGTTCGTAGCAATTTGTTTGTCAGTTACCTACATCAAATCTTATAGGCCCTACTTGCTAAAATGTTTCTCGCACTGTTGGCTAAGTTAAAATTGATTAATACTAAAACCGGAGGTACAGATTCTATATTTGAACGTTAATTACACATGTTGAATGCCATACAAAAAACTATTATAAATTTAAGAGTATCCTTTATTAAAACCTATGAAACAATAGCTAGCTGTAAGTGTAATACACTTAATCCCCTAAAAAGTTGCAAAAACGTGCGTATTTATACCGTTAACAATTCCGGTGAAAGGTTAGCTGGATGGAAACCGTTTTACTCCATCACCGATGGCATTCAATAGGAACGTTCCATACCGCCGTCCGGTGAGCTCAGTTAAATAACTGTACATAAATAATAAAGATTGGAAGCGGGAGTTAATGAGCAGAGAAGGGAATGTACAATGCGTCTGTGTTGGGAATGGTGGAGGTGGGGGATGAATAGGTTCAAATTGAACGGCAGAGGGCGCTCGGTTGAAACAATCCTATAAACGCAAGAACACACACTTACACACAGCATTCTGACAGAATAGGTCTATAAAATCATCCCCAAATTCCCAGACGGCACCAGTGGCAGAAGCACCCGCACCTATCAATTAACTTAACATTAAATAACCGTCACTCGAGAAGATAAGGGGTGAAGGATGCCTACTGCGCAGTCTATTATGGCATACACCTATACCGTTTTTCTTAAATCCTCCATTGCTCCTTTCTAAGGTGGAAAAAGGCAGTGGCGTATCTAGAATTTTGCCTTGGGGGAGGGGGTCCGATCGAGTCTGCTTCATACAAAACAGAAAAACACGTATAATGAACATTACTATCTTTAAAGTGGTTGAAACACGAGCGATAACATCCTGAAATCAATCATCCCATTAAATTAAACGGCAATAACTTAATAAAAATACGCATTGTTGAAATATTGTTTAGAAGATACATGCTGACTGAATTGATTTCCTGTATTTCATATTTCAAACGTATACGCAAATGTACTATTTTAGCGTACAAGCTGAAAAAATAAAAAAAGTTTAAAAATTAAGAGATTAAAAAAAATTGGCCGTCACGGGACGCCCGGCAGATGTGAAACATCAAAGTTGATGGTAGAATTTATAATTAATGAAAACCAATAAAGAAATATGGAGTAAAATAAATAAAAAAAAACATAGAATTTCGTTAATAAAATCAATATATATTTCTTATTATTCTAATTATAATAATAATTACAGAATATAAATACAAGAGTTTCGTTAATAAAATCAATACGTTTTTCTTATTATTCTAATTATAATAATAATTACAGAATATAAATACAAGAGAAGTAAATATTTTTAATATAGACTGTTTTACAATGCAGTTACGGAATATTATTTGACGTATCTTCTGTGATTTCTGTAATAGTAGCTGTTGAAGGTGTTTTAGACGGTATTAAAGAAATGATTGGCCGATGATAACTGAAGTATGTAACAAAAGTAGTAGACGTGATGTTATCAAGGTATCTTGAAAATACAGCATCGATTGTCGTTCCATATCTAGTTGTTGGTTCAGTTGGCTTATTATTGATTTTCAAATCAAATGTTTGCTCAAGGAATGTTGTCAAAGGGATTGAATCATTTGTTGCAAAATGAACACTAAAATCTCCTGCTAAAATCATCGGAAGTTCGTCTAAATTATCTCCTAAAATCCTTGAACCTTCGCGACTATATATGAGTAAACGACGGTGTAAAAATTTTATGATTTCTGTGACTTTTTGATTTGGTGAAATATACACAACAACCATAAGGAATTCTCTCCCATCATCCATTTTAACTTGAGAAGCACATATATCACCAATAGCTGCTTGGGTAACATTAAGTTCACGTGCATTTCGTATTGTAAGTTCTATATTCGTCGTAGTAATTCGGATCAATAACAATAATATTAAGGCCAAAGAAATACAAAGTGTGTATACAAGCGGTGAACGCGTCAAGTATACTATAGTCGAATAGAAAGGCACACGCAGTACACAACTCACACAGAGAAGCAACGAAGTGTATAGTATACGCGCACGCACACACAAGGGAGTCGAGAGCGGTGGCGTAGAGGGGGCATGACGGCATAAGAGAGCGTCATGCCGTTTGCCGTCACGGCATACGAGTCGGTTTTACTGCCAAGGCGCGCCAATAGATGTTTCACATCAAAAATTCGCCGACTTTTTTCGACCGTTTGGGGTGGGGGGTCCGGTCCCGTTCGTCCTCATCAGTAAATAAGCCCCTGCAAAGAGGTTGCGTGAAACCAACCGTGTTAATTTTTTCCCACCCACTTTGATTGTCTCAACAGGAACTTTCAACACACGGTCCACGATTTAAATAACATGTTAATGTTAGTGACTGTTGTCTAGATCTCTTCCGAACTGTTCTAATTTTCAAACAATTTCCGTTTTTCTTTCAAACAAGGAACGAACTAGAGTTTCTGACAGAGAACACCCTGAGAAACACCGGCGCCCTGAGAAAAGTTATTGTTGCAGCACGAAGAATCATCATATACGACCGCCTCCCCTCACCACAGGCTAAACATTTTTCAGTGCGCTGTGTGTCCCTTGTGTAGGAAAGCAAGGTCAGTTATGGGCAGGGAACGTGTGATTAAAGGCAATGGTCTCGGCAACAGCAGGGCCTTCTAGTGCACTTAAGTGGGAAACTGGAAGACGAATGGCAGTGTGCCAAAACGTCTTGCGTATTAAACAACGAAAAAAATATATATTTCTGATTATTGAAACCGTAGGCGGTTTAAAGAGGATAGACTCAATGTGGAAGGTTCCGCAAAGCTAGACTAAACTGTAGCCTACGTGTATACGCACGTGAACAACATCGCTCACTCCTATTAAAATTACTATTAATTTAATAGTAACTTCTATTAAATTAACAATATATTATATTGTTAAAGCTATCGGGCTGCTCTAATGTTAAACTCCGTATCTATGCTACTGTCTAATGGATTTTAACATTGTAACATTAAATCACAGCCGAATAGGCCCATAGTTTTAACAAGCAATAGGACCGACACGGGCCACCAAAATTAACAAGAAAATATCTTATGGATATGAACTGCCGGGCTGTTAGGCGTTGTCCAACATTGTTAAAATTATGTTTGCTACCGAAAAGGTGACCCACGGTAGCAACCCTATCAACATAAACTATATAAAAACTCAACAGATTAACGACAAGAACATACGCACACGTTTCGGCCATCGCCACGAGGGCTCTTCAGTGTGACGTGAAAGAGGTGGTAAGTCTCCGCGGGCGCGGATTGTGGTTCAATCTCAGACCTACAGGGAATAGAGATGAAGGGAGATCCACTAGAAATCTCTTCAAAATGGACGCCGGAACAGTAACAACATCAAATCCTGGAGAGAAGAAGAAAGAGGACGAGGAGGTGGAGAAGGAGAAGACGAATTCAGCATTGTGTGCGTTTTCTTTGTAGGAAACTATTGATGTTTCTCGCACAATTTGTGTGTGTGTGTGTGTGTGTGTGTGTGTGTGTGTGTGTGTGTGTGTGTGTGTGTGTGTGTGTGTGTGTGTGTGTGTGTGTGTGTGTGTGTGTGTGTGTGTGTGTGTGTGTTTTCAAACACTTTTTGCTACAGTCTATTTCTTGATGTACATAATATATTTAATATTTATAATAACTTTACCTCAAGATGTTTTTTCCTTATTTGGAACATGTTTCGGGACACTTTGTGTTCCCATCCTCACAACCTTCTTAATTTTGAATCTTGTGAAGTACTTGTGTGTTGGTTGGTTGTTGTTATGGTTTCCTGTTGGCCTTTGGCACTTTAAATTGGTATTATTGTGTGTGATTGTGGTGGAACAAGGATAACAAAACTATTTAAAAACACAGACATCAAAATAGCTTACAAAACTAATAAAAATAATTTACAAAAACTAAATAACCCACACAACAAAGATAATACAACAACCAATGGTATATACAAAATTGAATGCCAAGATTGCAATAAATATTACATAGGACAAACAGAAAAACAACTGAAAAAACTTTATTTTGAACACCTAAACGCATACAGGAAACCAAAATTATATAAATCTAATTTGGCCACACATCCAATAAACACAGGACATGAATTCCCAGACATAACCAACATTACACTAATAAAACACATACCACACAAAGGCACCATAATGAGCATTTGGGAAAATTTACAAATATACAAACACAAAACAAACTAATACCTGAACAAATACAAATCAGTACAAAACATGACACAATTTTCAAAGCACTCAACATCGAAAATACACAAAATATTAATATATACACCACAGTCACACACAATAATACCAACTTAAAGTGCCAAAGGCCAACAGGAAACCATAACAACAACCAACCAACACACAACTACTTCGCAAGATTCAAAATTAGGAAGGCTGATGATGGGAACATAAAGCGTCCCGAAACATGTCCCAAATAAGAAAAAAACATTTTGAGGTAAAGTTATTATAAATATTATATATAATATATATATGTATATATCTTATATAGGTATTATATACATATTACTATACGCATACATTACTCAATACGGAAACTGTCCAATTCTTTAGTGTAAACAATCGTACAGTATCGTCGAAATTAGGTTGATCTTTTGGTCTGACTAAAGCCGCGATAGTACTGCAAGATATTAGGTGAAACATTTTAGAATAAAAAAAAGAAAATAACAAAAAAAGGAACGTAACCACGTCTACTCCCTGTTTATTATTTAATTACAGTTTTAATTACATTTACAAGATAACATTTAAACAACTTTCCATTATTTCTTGTTGTTACTGGCAAACAACTGATAACAACGAAACTACTGTACCAACTAATCAAGCGCTTATCAGCAGTTCGGTTCGTTACAAATATGAAAACTTACCCTTGTGAACTTTTACTTCCAGATTAAATTGAACATAAAAGAACTGAAGGAAGAACTAGCACTGCACTATACGAAGATATGAGCTAATTAATTTTATGTTGTAGTAATTTTTTAATAAAAAAATTCATCTTTAACTTTTCCCTTCTGGCTGTCTACAGAAGTAAACCACCTTTGTTAAAGCAGAAACAGCCGGGAAAGTAATAAACGTTGTGATACAGTCGGCGGTCTCGAGGCTCCTACATAAGAACTCCTAAACAAATTAAAAACATAATAAAAATAAGGACAAACATGTTGGTTTGCAAGCACCACTTAGCTTCCTAAACTTCGTGATATTTATTTTTTGTATAAATCTCTGTTTATAAACCTAATGTTTTTATAATATTCTTTATGGAAAATAAACATTATACTTTAGTAAAAAATGTTTCCTAACTAATGTAAAATTAAATTCAGTTTTTGTTAACAGAACTAAATTTTGTGTTGTTACCGCAATTAAGTAAATTTTGTTATTATAAGCAATAATGCAATTTAAAAAAGCAGTTTCGTACATTAAAAATGCGTTTAATTAGCCGTCGGAAATCGTTGTAGCCTATTTGCTACAGTTGAATGTAAACAGCGTTCCTCGTTTAATTGTAAAATTATTTTTCATTGAATTTTCCGTACGCTGTTGAATTTTCAATCACCATGCGCTACAGTAGCCAATTATATGCTACTGAATATGGTGACATTTTATTTTTACTAAACGAGGAAATAAATTATTCACAACTAAGAAAAAAACAATCGATTTAAGCATTCAGCCGCTATACTTTTCCTAGGGCTTTGGGACTTCACGATTCCTGACTGATGGCAGTTGGAGTCGGTTGCAGTAGTCTCGTGCGCTCTCTTAGGCCGGCCGCACACTGGAGCGACATTTTGTTTCGCGACAGAACCGCTTTGACGCATCGTGTAGCAAAGCGTCGCTTCGGTGGACTGAGGCTTGAGACATTGGCCCGCAACAAAACAATTTCTCGTCAGCTGTTTTTGACCTTGTGTGTGGTTCGTGGGTTCGTAACAGGCATTATTTTGTATCTATTTCAGTTTCAGCTGCACCTACTCTTCTTTCATTTCATACTTAATAGAAATTAATAATAATAATAATAATAATAATAATAATAATAAATACAACAATGTACAATTAGAACGGTAGGATATTGCACGCACTTTCCACGTAGGACTAAGTGCAAGTACAATATAAACTCGCGGCCTTCTGTGGCTAGAATCCAGCGCATGCGCAACTCAAAATGTCGCAAGCCGTTTTGTTGGGAGACATAAATTGAAGGAGCTTCGTCTTTGGTCACGACAGTGCTCCCGACTCATCTAGACAATGTCGCAGCCAGTGCGTGGTGCTTTATACATCCTAATGGCAGTAGAGTCACCTGCGACGCTTTGCGGCACAATGCGCCAAAACGGTTCTGTCGCGAAACAACGAAATGTCGCTCCAGTGTGCGGCCGCTGCCTTAGGAATGAAACCGCTTTTGAGGAATTCCGTTTGATGTGTCGTACATGTTCGTATGCCAGGAACTCACCAGTCACTTGTTATCGGTTATTGTTCTCTCAATCAACATAAGCACGCATGCGTTTGTACTTCCAGCGGGGCGTTTACTCGTTTCTTTTTATGGAAGTTACTCCAAAGCCGGGAGAACTTTATTTGGCTGCAATGAGTGTAGCTATGCCGCCTTTATTGGACTGCCGTATTGAAATTCAATATGTCGGTTGTACATACGGTATGCAGCGTTCCAAAGTGGGTTTAAAGTTCTGAGTGTATTTAAACTTTAAAAGCCGTACACTATAAAAACGGGTAGTAGCGGTGGCGGCGGTAGTAGTACTGCTGTAGTGGCTGTTTTGTATTTATGTGAATTCGATGTAGTGTCGCAGCACTATTTTGTAGTAATAATGGACATATCGGGGATGCGATATAGCGCGCCACCCCCATTTCTCATCAGCGCTTTTATTACTTGAGTTTTTACGTAGCGTCGTTAACAATATATTTTCATTTACTACGAATTCTTTGTGGATCGTTAATACGCTACTTGTGTGTGTGTGTGTGTGTGTGTGTGTGTGTGTGTGTGTGTGTGTGTGTGTGTGTGTGTGTGTGTGTGTGTGTGTGTGTGTGTGTGTGTGTGTGTGTGTGTGTGTGTGTGTGTGTGTGTTTTAGTATTAGAGTATTGAAAAGAGTTAGTATTTATGGATACGTACATACGAGGAGTAAGCAACAAGTTAGTTGCCCTGGCATAAAATAAATAACATGTGGGCTATTTGTGAAAGTTCTTTTATTTGTGTTAAATACAATTGAAGCTCAAACTTTCTATAACATCGTCAAGTTTATTTAAACATTTGTTGTGACGTTACACGAGTTTTTCGACACCGCTGCTGAAAAATTCCAGTCCAACATCTCGGGCTGATTTTTCATCAGCGTGGAATAGCCGCTTCGCAAGGGCCTCTTTCACAGGACCGAAGAAGTGGAAATCACACGGCGTAAGGTCACGACTGTAAGGAGGGTGTTCCCATTCCTCCCGCTCAAATTTTTCATGGGTTTCCTTTGTGACATGTGTCAAATTATGCGCACAAATTTTCTGACATTGCACACGCTCATAGATTATGCACTGCATAATATATGTGAAACAGCCAATTAAGCTGCAATTTTGTCCATTGTGATTCGCCTGTCTGCAAGCAACAATTGATGAACGTGTTCAACATCGTCATCCGTTGTCGAAGTTGATGACTTTCCCTGCTGGTAGTCGTCCTCGTGGGACCACTTTCGAACAACTCAAACCATTTCCTGGCGTGAAAATGATGTGTCGCCATGCACTTCCCTCAACTGGCGACGAATTTCAGCAAGCTTACGCCTCCTTCCCCACAGAAAAAGAGTTGCTGCGCGGATTTCTAATTTGGACGCTACTTGCAAATGACATGACGTGTTTCGCGGCTAACAACGGACTGACCGTTATAACCAAGTGGAAAACGTTACTACACACGACGGAAACGGAAGATTATCAGTGTTGCCAATAATTTTCTTCAAAATATCCCTTGTAGAAAAAAGGATTTGGGAAAAGCACTTAACTTTGTGACATATACATATTGCCCCTCGTACATACATATATATTCACAAAATTACTTAGTTATATTCTTATACTTACTTAATCAGTATGATAAATTAAAAAAAATAAAACTTTTTAATGGACTCTTTTTTAAATGAAACTTTTTTGAATGAATAAACTTTTTTACTTATTTTTAAAATATAGGTAATAAGGATATACTTTTATGTATATCTTTAACAAACAAATAATTAATAACTCGGGCAACTTTAAACAAAATGGTTCGATGAAATGTACACATTAGCGAACAAAGAAACAAAAAACAAATGTTTGCATCGAACCAGTATGTTAACGTAAAACGTATATTGTGTGTTTGTGTGTGAGCACGCGCGCGCGTTCAAGAAATGGTCATATAGTTACCTGGAATACGTCTCCAGCTTAATTATTTGGATAAATATATTGGGAATACCTTAATCTTAAGGCTTGAAGGACAAGTGGTAATAGTAATGATGGTGGTGATGATGATGATGGTGATAACTACGTCAGGAAAAGTCAAAGTAGTAATACGTCCAGTGAATTCCTTTATTCTGATAAAGAGAAGAGCATTACTTTTTCAGTTAGTGTTAAAAACTCACGCCAAATCTGATTCATTTTTATTTCCTTTGTTTTTATTTTATTTTTATTGTAGTTTTTAATTGAAATTGTTCTTTCACACTATATCCTATTACAAGACAAAATTAGGTCAGCAAGCCCTTTGACTTACCCGTGTTACTATCCCATTTCGCTGTGTGTATGTGTGTTTGGGGGGGGGGTGAGAGATACACAGGGGAGAATATTAGTAGCAGTAAATCCTTTTCTACCTAAATTTTGATACGTGATGTTACTCGTACGTTGCGAATTTTAGAGATACAAATTACTAAAGTAGGTCTACATTTCGAACGTATTGTTTTGGTCGTGTGGGCGTTGTGCTAGCCACAATGTAGGATATACCTTACGGCTACGGGATGCAGTCTGGCCAGTGTTACCAGTTCACTGTTGGAATGTGGAATGTATAAAGCAGGCGGCTTCAAAGTTTAACTTGTTTGACGGTAACTTACACCGTTGTTACTGAAGTAGAATCCCCATCGTGACACAGTCAGTACATGTTCAGACGACGTCAACACGTTATATTGTTCTCGGAACACCTTCAGGATCACAATGTTTTTTATTCCGCCATAGACTCATTAATGTGATAGTTCAGTGGTTCCCAAAGTGGGGTCCGCGGACCCCTAGGGATCCGCGACAATGTTTCAGGGGTCCGCAGACACTTTTAAGAAAAATTAGAATATACCGTAATTTTCTCCGATTTTTTATGCTCTAAAAATCTAAATTTTAGAATCTTAAAACAATTAGTAGAAGACTCCAGTATTTTCTGGGGGGGGGGGGTTCAAACTAATTGTAATTGTAAAAGTAATTTCAAACTAATGGCTTAATAATGTCTTTAGATCATGCCGTGTAGCAGATCTGTTTGTCAGCCGAGCTGACTAGACTTCTCTTTTACAGTACAAAAAGAAGATTCATTGGCACAACTTTCAACTGACAGTTCATTAAAATTACAGTTTTCGTAATTACAGCTAGCTGACTTCTGGTCATATGTAATAACTGACTACCCTGAACTCGCAAAAAAAGCTTTGAAGCATTTAACTGTTTCCTTCTACTTATTTGTGTGAAACCGTATTCTCCCTGTTCATGTATTTGAAGTCACAGTTAAGAAATAAACTTGATATCGAGATTGAAATTATCAGACATTAAATCCAATATTGCACAGATAATTGTTCAAAAGCAGCTTCATTGTTCACATTAAAATATGTTTGATATCATTAATATTATAATTTTGCAAGTTAAGAGAATTTTGATTTTTTTTAATAAAATTTCTCGTAAAGAATTTGTATCATATTTACTGTTTTTTTATTTCATAACTCACACGGGGTCCGTGAATTTTAAAATTATTTGGGGGGGGGTCCGCGGACTGAAAAGTTTGGGAACCACTGGTATAATTTATCAACTCTTTCGTACTATACACTTAAGTAATTCTGATCCTTGGCACTAGTTTTGTGAACTTCCATCTCTGACCATTTCTAGGTTGTACAACCCCGGATTTCTTCTTCTTCTTCTTCTTCTTTTTCTTCTTTAGGTTTTATAAACCTGTTCCGGCACCCATCTCATCCTCGGATGACCCACGTACGTTCTACAATGGCTTTATTGTTCAGTGCCGGTTTCAGCAATCGGTCCTCTGTCATCCTTTGCAAATGAATGGTCTTCTGTAAGCTGAAATAGTTTCATTTATGCCCTCTACTTCGTGTTCTGCTCTGATATCCTCATTCCTTATTCTATCTTGCAATGTATAGTTTACAGTACTTCGAAGAAACTGCATTTCAGCACTCTGAATCTTGCCGCATTCCTTTTTTGTCAAGACCCACCCCTCACTCGCATACGTCAATGTGGGTATTGCAATTGTATTATAAAATTTAATCTTTGTGCTTGTTTTGTGTTATTTGTAAGATTTCTACGAACTGTTCCTCAAATGTTCGTTGACTAATCTTCTGTGTTCGTAAATTTACTAATACTTGACAGGTGTCTTTATATTATAAGTGTTTAATTCCAACGTTGATGTAGACAACTGTAGAATCCACAAGTGTTTTGCACTGATGACTTGATAACGGTGGAGTCACCGTCCAGCACTACGGCAACTGTCTACACTTACTCCATTTGTTAAACAGTAAGTACCACTGCGTTCAACGGATACGTAATTGTTGACAGAATGTTTAGCATTATTATAAGTTTGACTACTGCGGTCGTGTGTAGTGTTTGCAGTAATGTCCACTAACTTAATGTACGAGAGAACCTTTGCACGTGGCATACCAGTGTCTAATCCACAAAGGAAGAGTATTCCTGCTCTGATCTGAGGTTGAATAAACTGTAATGTCTTTGATAGCGGGACTTCTTGTACACGATAACACCGACGTGACCTGTTCTTCGTATACAGGTATTTATTTGATGAGAAAAATATCGATCGATTAATACTGACTTTGAAAAGTGCACAATATACAAAGACGTTACACACGTAATGTTCCGTCGGACGCATTAAAGAGCGCGCGTACTGTAATTGTAGGACGTACCGTTGATTGCGTAACCTGATGACTCGTCAGCTAACGTGTGATTCACGTCATAACTGTAATTAGACGAACTGTAATTATTCTACAGACTGTAATTAGATCACTGTAATTAATCTACAGGCTGACACGAATAAACAAGCAAATACTAGTATAATGCTGCAGGTGCAGTACAATTACTTGAGATGCAGATCAAGTCGATGGAGAAGTTGCAAAATGGTGTAGGAAGTGGGCAGACATGAATGTCATACCAGAAACACGAGTCGTCAGAACGGTTCTTCAGAATTGTTACACTATATGTACAGACGCATCAGCTGACTGTTTTGTATTTTGGGTAGTTAACGTGAGGCTGAAATCGTGTTTGATAATAGGCGTATAATTTGCAGTTTGTTAAATTTCTCATTAAAAATTTCAGTTTTATGTACACTTTTATTTCTTTTTAACAACTTATTTAATTTCATAAATAGCCTGTTTATTAAAATTTTTAATTGTGTGCATATTGAAAAGAGAAAATGCTTCAGAATTTCGCTATAAATTAAATCGCCGGATACAGTTACACACTCAAGCTCAAGAAATAATGTTGTGCAGTGAGTTTAGTATTGGAAGAACCGCATAGTGCTAGGAATGTTATTAAAAAAAAAAAAACTCCGCTATATCATATTTTCGTACTCGTGAGGTAAGCAAGTAAATTATATTTACTATATAAGATTGTCTGCTTACTTAAAAAGAGGATGCACTATGTCTTTAAACTTTTTATGGCGAGAACCACTCATCACATTAATATAAATCAAAACTAATATAAAGTTTGGGTTTGGATATTTTTCACATTCGGTCCGCTTACACTAATAAATTACCTTTAATGAATGCGATTTACTAGACACCTAAAAAATTGAAGTTACGAAAACACAGCAGTCACTATTGTAATGTTTTAAAAAAATTAGATAGAGTTGACAAAAAAAATTAATTGTCATCGAGTAAACATAATAAGGCTTAATAAAAAGAACATAAATCTTTTAAAGTTATCTTTCTTAATGGCAGAGAAAAAGAGAGTTATGTGGGAACAAAATTTTCTGCGGTAGGTGAATATACACATAAGTTGCATTACGTACCCCGCATGTTTTCAGAGTGACATTCATGTTTTTCACTTTGTATCATTAAAATAATTCATCTGTTCGTTGACGAACCACCTGAATTTATAGAGAGGTGCTCCAGCACATTACAATCTTCATTCGCCATAAATGTCCTGTGTTGGACGTATCTAACCATCACATAAACGACAAACTCGGCAGTGAGTTGCGAATTATTTTTACACGCGATTAGAGCCCGTTACCGAGTTATGTAAAGGTTTGTTGTTAACCTCGGTGCATCGTGTCAAAGTCCGCTGTAACGCATCAGTCGGCAGGTACGGCCGACATTAACAAGCTGAACTTCAAACAACTGTACTTTGGAACTCTTGCCTCGGGTCAGACATTCGGTGGTGTGCAGAGGTGAGCAATTAAAAAAAGCTGGCTTGACGTAAAGAAGAATTACACATTGCACGGTATGTCTGCTGTAAACATATCCGTCACTGCACGTGTTCTGCATTTACTCGTTTCTTTTTGCGCTGACATTGTGTGCGTGGCTTTGAGTTGCAGTTTGAACTGTGCATGTGTACACAGCTCGCGGCGATTATAGCACAGTTCCCGTTGTGAGTGTAACACGATATTCAGCGTTTGACTTTGCACTGAACTCTGAAAAGTATGCTGTATTTATCCGTATATGACTCGCTTGTATTTTACTACAAACAAACGCGAACAATGACGGGGACCGTTGCCTTTGGAGATTCACCGATCTGACAGACAGACTTTGGGCTTCAGACCGGAAAGAAGAGTCGAAGAAGACCACGTCACTGAATATGTCTTACGCGACTCAAAGCGTAGCGTTTGACGTTTTTAATGGTGTACCGCAGCTCGGCCGCTTGAGTAGTCTGAATGGCATCACAGTTATGATAAATGTAGGAAAAAGTTATGGTTATATCAAAAACTCAAAGTTTAGCCATTATGTTGGTTGTAAATTGTTAATAACCGGACGCTGTGCAGAATTATAAATATCTACGATACTGGATAAGCGAAAGAATGGAATCGAGTCCTGAAAATAAAAGTGAACTGAATATAACTGAATAATTGCGTGTTTTTAAATAAGAAAAATGTCAACGATGGTTCCACCGCGTTGTTAAGAAAATATTTTAGTATAAAGCGATAGGCTTTAGAAACGTGAAGCCTCTAAGGACTCGATGGATTTAGATGTTATATTAGATGTTTTTAAGATCGCAAGGCCAAGGTGATGGTGGCGATGATGATGATGATGACGATGATGATGATGATGACGATGTGATGACGATATGATGACGTCTGACGATGACGACAACGTTGACGGTGCAGTGGTGTATCTAAAACTTGGTCTCGGGCGGGGGGTCCGGTCGAGTCGGCTTCATACACAAAAGAAACAACAAGTTAAGACTAATCAACATTACTATCTTTAAAGTTCCTGAAAAAACGTGTTTTACCATCCTGAAATCAACCCCAGTACACGTTAATACCACCTTAATAATATACTGAAACATTGTTTAGAAGATATTTACTGACTGAATTGATTTTCCTATACTTCAAATTTCAAACGTATACGCAAATACTGGGTAACAAACCTGTTTGTACATTTATAAAAAAGTTACTAGCTGTAAAACACAGTTGAAACAATAATAAAAGAGCATAAGAATTAAGAGATTAACAAAATTCGTCAATTTTTCGAGCCTCTGGGGGGTGCGGTCTCGTCCGTCCCCCCCTAAATACGCCCCTGTGACGATATTGATATTAGTTTTCAACTTGGATTGAATATTAGATGTTTCTTATTCAGTTTTTAAGCCTACGTGTAGTTTGACTTCTGAAATAAATGATAATTTATAATTTGATTAATAAATTACTTGCTTTCGTACATTTGCGAGTGCTTGTACTGCGTCTCTCGCATCCCGCACACCAGAGGCTTCTGTTAACAACTTTATGGCCAACAAATCGCTAATAAAAAGACAACGATTAACGTCTGTGCCAATATGTGCCAGCCGTCTTGTAGGAACACAAACGTAACTCATGAGAAAAGCTGTTTTACGAGAAGTGACAAAAATGAGGTCTTTCGGTGTATCACTAAATGTCTACAGATAATTAATTGCCTTCAAAACGTGGACAATGTTTTCAAAAAGACAAGATGTCTTGAAAAGGCGATTTTAAATTTTCATTTAAAATCTAGTTACCATAAATCTACAATTAAATTTTCAAGTTGCCATACCATGAGAGGTGCTTCGTATTGGCGGTAGGCCTATCTAAAATTGTTTTGTCAACATGGATTTGGCTCCTGATATATTCATTTCTTTCAGGTGCCTAGTCGCCCTCAAGCCTTTCTCCAGAACTCCACTTCCACTGCTTGGAAACTTCGGGAGTTTCCCAGATTTGTGTACTAACTTTCAGAGCCATAGTCGACTATGCTTTATAAAATGACAGACGGAATCATCGCTTGAGTTTTGTGGGCTATTATCCCACCACTGACCTCCGAAATCAGCTGCCCTATCGCCATTCTTCCTTGTTTTTTTTTTTTTACCGCTGATGAATTCGTCACTTCTACCATCTTTTGTCGATGTCACCCCAAGATAAATAAAAGGAGTACTATTAATAAATTACAGGCCTCTTTGAAATGTTGTTCTTCAAAATTCTGCCTCTAGATGTTTCAAAATTCTGCGGATCGGAAAAGTAACAAATGAAGAAGCCTTGCGCTGAATAATATCAGAGAAACCGTTATCACACGAAAAAGATAAAAATTGACAGCTACGTGATGAATTGGCTGAAAATTGGGCAAATATCCCGACAGAAAACGCGCGTCAATGGATTATTATGTACTCACTAAATTTCTTGTACGGCGTTGAAATCTATGGAGTGATGAGTGCAAACCTTCAATTTGCGGAAGGGTAGAGAGATAAAATCCCCAGGACGGGCGCGAGATTAAAGGGAGCGGACATACAAACTCATCGACGAATGACGAGATTTAAAACGAAAGCACAAGAAGGATTTAGGGAAAGTCGAAATAGAAATGATAGACGACATACGTTTAACTGTTGGAAGAGGCTGGTTCGAATCAACAGGAATATATTATTATGGTCTGTTAATTACCTTAAGATGGATTTATACAAATATTCACGGGTTATGACACATACCTGTGTATAAGGTCACCGATAGGCTTCAGCGAAGTTAATTTAGTAGGCCGTGAATATTATAAATCCCTGTACAGGAATACTGGAAAGAATTGGAACGGGACGAAAGTTAACGTGGTCGTACAGGCAGACAATGCAGGACCAAAGGGTTTCGTATACGTTCACGAATGGAGAAATATAGTTTAAAGCTTACGAAGAGTATACCAAGGAATATGCGCGTATTTAGCACGTTTTTTTAGGTTTACAGTTTTTGTGGAGAGCGGAGCGTGATTACATAGATTCATCGCGCGTTAATAAAACGAAAATCATAACTGTCTCAAAGTAGGCCTACTTTAGCATACATATCAGTAACAAAGTAACCTCTGTGTGTGCTCCTCTCATTCAAGTTGAAGGATCCTACACTTGCATTTACGATGAATACTACAATTACATTTACATTTACATTTACAATACAATGAGTGCTACATTTATCTATGTAGCTATTTATAATATAGGCCTAGCTAATATAGGTGTATAGTTACAGTATCAAATCCATTAATGAACTAGAAGGTAAAATTAAAAAAAAAAATGTTTACAATTGGTTTGTTTAATTGTTAATAATAATAAAACTGAAAATTTAAAATTGAGCGATATACCTAATGGGTCCACAAATAAACAAATTTACAGCACTTACTTATTATGAAGCTGTTGCCTACCTTAAAAGTTCTAAAATGATCAAAAATAGGCCTACAAACGAAACCGAGTTATGTAATACCATTAATATGATTTTAAAGAAACCTAACGCTAAGAAAAATTGTAAGAGAATGTGGCAATTTAAATATATATAGACATTTATCTTTAAGAAATTATATATTAATAAGAAAATATACATAGCGTATATATTTAAACTCATTGACCAGATTACTTCAATCTTACAAAAATCAAATATCTATAGAAAAAC
This sequence comes from Magicicada septendecula, assembly GCA_034769895.1. Classification (NCBI taxonomy): domain Eukaryota; kingdom Metazoa; phylum Arthropoda; class Insecta; order Hemiptera; family Cicadidae; genus Magicicada; species Magicicada septendecula. The sequence continues at coordinate 103,864,784 of CM068371.1, forward strand.
ATATGCAGGGAAATATCTGTTAAGTAGTATCTCTTGTGAGTACTTAATAGAGAGACACCACCCACGAGACGTATCATTCATTAAGTAGTTCACATACATTTCGCGATTACAATATTAAAAGAACGTATATCTAAATACAAAAAAAATTAATATTTTTTCGTCTTAAAATATAAAAATAGCAAGTAGGAGAACAAGTATATACTGAGTCGAATATTATGATTTGCTATAAACGTTTAATCTCGGTGTTCAGTAATATAAACTGAAACATTTAACACATTACGAGTAAGTAAAGTAACTTGGCACAATGAACGGTAATCGAATATTATGAGCAGCTAATCAACGTAAACATTACAATACAAAAATTTTAATATTTCATAAATTTATCTTGCTCTGAACGTGTACATACACGTAAGTAAAAATTATAAATAAATAATACATTTATTTAAGATGGATGTAAATATAAAGTAAACAATGCTATCGAAATGTACATATCTGTAAATACATACTTACGTAAAGGAAAAATATTGCAAATTATATGTATGCATATACGAGTGGCAGTAACAGTAGACTAGTACTCTATATATCGGAGTGTAGGTCACCGATTTCGTGCTAAAGTCAGCACTTCAACCTTGCCTGGGTCACCGTAAGGTTGACCACGTGGAGGGGCTTTATTTTCCAATATACTGCGTCAGCTTTACGGATCTATGAAGCCTTTATACTGTGTATACGTATATATATTTCACGTAACGTATTTGTATGCATTTTCTAGAGACAATTCCTTACCGACAGAGAGAGTGTTCACATGAATGTGTACTTAAATATATGTATAGGCATACCTGTTTTATATATTTATGTGAATTACTCATAACTGTAATACGTTTTTATTGTTACCACAAAATGCATTAGCTTTAGCTCTAAGTATAAAAGTTGTAATTTATAAATTTTATTTTTGTATTCTTTTTATATATATAGCCTAAAGGTACCATATAATGTTATTATTTATATTCTTAAAACGATCGGTTTCGGTCACAAACCATCGTCAGGTTATATAAGCACATTTGTTCACAATATTATAAAACACTATTATTTATGAAAACGAATTTGTAGACATTGTTAATTTTGATACATATGTTGTCTAAAGCTTCCTAAGAACTGATTCTGATATAGAGTGTTCATGTTTACATATTATATCAGCTGATTACTGAATGTTGATTTTGTCGTAATATTTCAAAAGTGATATGATTTTTTAAGTCTGTCATAACGTTTAATAGACTTTCATGGCCCTCTTCTTTTATATGTTTGTATATTCGGTATTGTTCATATATATATATATTTGATCTTATTTTGTCATTGCATGTTTTCAATACGGTTAAATGTTGTTGTATTGGACCATATTCACAAGACTGTAGTTTTATGTGTTTTGCTACTGTTGAGTTTGGATTTGAGTGTTGAGAATGTTTTATATATGAATATATATGAACAATACCGAATATACAAACATATAAAAGAAGAGGGCCATGAAAATCTATTAAACGTTAATGACAGACTTCAAAAATCATATCACTTTTGAAATATTACGACAAAATCAACATTCAGTAATCAGCTGATATAATATGTAAACATGAACACTCTGTAACAGAATCAGTTCTTAGGAAGCGTTAGACAACAACATATGTATCAAAATTAACAATGTCTACAAATTCGTTTTTATAAATAATAGTGTTTTATAATATTGTGAACAAATGTGCTATATAACCTGACGATGGTCTGTGACCGAAATCGATCGCTTTAAGAATATAAATAATAACATTATATGGTACCTTTATAATACATAAAAGAATACAAAAAATAAAAAATTGAATTATATAGGTACCATTAATAAAAAACAATAAGTGTAAGTATAAAATACATCACATTATCATTAGTTATAAATTTTGTTTCACACGATCCCCAACACATACACACACACATTATATATTATATATGTAATATAAATTACTTATATGGGTTAAAAGCCACACGTTGGTTGCGTCAGTTTGTAATATAAACGAAATCCTCGTCTATTTTGTGTATAGTATTTTCTTTTTATTTTAAAATAAAGAATAATTTATTTCTATTTATATCCCCACGTTTGTGTGCCAATTTGTAACTATAAACGAAGTTATACCCTTAACTATTTGATTTTATAATAATATTGTTAAAATATATAGTCAAATTTTCTCGTTTATTCCCGTTAAATTGACTATTTAAGCTTATTCTCGTTCCTTATTCTCGTTTTTTCTCAAACTCAATTATTTCTTTATTTTACTCCTTTTATTTTGACATTGATTAATCATATGGGCATTCAAAGTCCTCTTCTAACAGTGGTGGCTCATTAGGTTGTAGAGCATGAATAATCTGAATCTCAGGGCTAACTTAAAAGTATAGTTAAAGTATGGTACAAGTTATAAATATAACATAAAATCAATAATTATGAATGAGATTTGGTAATTATGTGTTGTGAATGTCTTTTGAATAATGATAGGTTCCTTGGACCATACAAAATAACAATTGAAAAGAGAATTCTTAATATTAATATCTATCGTATACAAGTGTACAAATAAACATTCACTTTTATAGTGTTTATATTCTTTTGATCATATTATGTGGTTGTAACTCGATCATTAATGTAGTAATGTAGTTCAAATATCGGGCTTAGCTTTGGAGCAATCTCAACAATCTGGTAGTTCTCTTGTGCATTTATTGCTTAATTCTTCACTCCTGGACATCAGATTTTTTGTACCTTCGATTATAACATTATTCTTCTAGTTTTTTGAATGGTTTTCCTGGATCATCTCATCTTTCATCGGTCATTAATTTGTATCAACGTTCAGCAGTAATTTTATTATGTTCTGCCTTGTTTTTAGATTTTTTCCAATAATATTCATTCTTTTTACCAAAACACTAATTACTTCTGTGTCAGTCATTGTTTGTCACTGTCATTAAATTATTTCCTCCCTGAGTTTTCATTCTCTATTTTCCAATTATTCAGTTATGATACTATTTCTCTTTTTGTTTTGTTTACTTAAATGGATTGCGTTTATGCATATTTTACCGTGAATTTTGATGGTACATTTGTTTTTCCTTTTAGGTGTATTTTTGTCATGTTATATATTGCCCCCGACACAAAAGTGATTATTTCGGAATACCAAAATTTTTGTAATGATGAAATAATAATTTATTCTCCGAAAAATATGTCTATACCTCTCATTTTTCTATCCACTTCTATACCTTATTCTTACTTAATTGAGTTTTCTATTTTATTCCTTACTAATTCGTTATCTTTGATCTGATATTATATTTTCTCTCCTGGCGTGTTATCCCTGGAATATTTAATCTCCCTAACTATTTTCACTAACATGTGAGTTAGTACGGATCGGAGGTGCACTTTCGGCTTCCATTACTCCGCCGGCCATTCTTCACCTTCTGAGTTCAGAGGGACGTACTGTCTGCTCAGGTAAATGATTGCTGGAGCTTATCTCTACAAACAACCATTATATAAAAACCTTAAAAAGTAGTCGACTTGTGACTAATAAAAAAACACTCTTGGGATTATTCACGCTGTTGGTGTTCAGATCTGATTATTTTTCCTTCTTATCGATTCATTCGGATGTCCTGTAGCTATTTGTGAGGCAATGCTGTTGACAGATATTATTCGTATATTTCTTTTTTTTTCTTGATTAATCTCATTCCTAGTAAACTTCAAATAGCAGTTTGTTCTAATTGTTATTATTCTAATGGTTCTCATTGTAATTATGGTTATTAAAGTAGTGATTATATGGTAGTCCTTGTTTTTAACGTCTTGTCTTATTAATTACCCTAAATTGGTTCATTTTATTTAATGATTAGTTTATTTTATTGTTTTTATTATTTTTTTCTTAGTTGATTTGCTTTTTTGTCAATATCCTAAAAATCCGTCCCTTTATTTTCGATGGTGTATTAGTGCTTAATCTATCCGTGGTCGATTATTTCAATTGCCGTGACTATTCGAATTATTATTGTGAACAGTATTATTCCGGTCCCTCTTGTTTCTTGGTCTTTAGGTCATGGTTTCGTAAATACCCATTTGATTGGAGCATTGATGGGCCGTGAGTCGTTCTTACTGCCTCCTCCCATTTAAATTGTTATCATCAGTATTATTCTGTCCGTCCGGTTGATTGGTTACATTTTCTTCTACGTCGGAATCGACCATTGTTTGAATTTCTGTTATTATAATTATTACCATTATCACTACCATTAATCCTACCACTATTCACGCATTGCCGGTTATCTTTACAATCAGTCCCTTTGTCAATGATGTTCATACTTAGTTTATCCGTTGTCAAATATATCAGTTACCCTTGTTGTTCGGATTACTATTGTGCTCTTAATTATTTCTGTTCTTGTGACATCTCTCTCTATTACCTTGTACTGCAATCTTTCTGATACATAATTTTCACTTGTATCAAGGCCTACTTCAATCACTTTATCATTTTGTTTATTAAACAAATATGTCAATGGTATATCCATCTTAATGCTATCACTGATATTTTGTTATGCATTTTTATTTCTAGTGTATTTAATTTAACTATGGATTTTCTTAAGGTTTTACTCCCAGTTTGGTTGCGAGTCCCTTTGAAAGTTTCTATTAAGCTCCTTCTGTTATTTTCAAAATTACTTTTTTCTCTATGTTCAGTAATTAGGGTGTTAAGTACATTAACTAGTCCATTGTTCATCATCTCCAACTCTTCCCGTGTTTTTATTAGTTTCTTTTGATGCATTTGTCTCATTTTCTTCGTCTTCATTTCCATGTGCTTAATATTTTCTTTGTTTCTGTTATATTTATTTTCAGATAACACTGCTCTGTTGTCTTATTTATTTTCTATTTCCTTCCTACTATTTTCTACTTCCTGATTTACTTGTTTCGTGTTTTTATCGTTTGGTATTTCTTCTGTTCCCGGTTTGCTATAATTTTTTAATTCTTCCTTTATCTTGTTATTATCTTTGTTTCTGTTATGTTTATATTCAGATAACAATGTACTTTTGTCTTCTTTATTTTCTATTTCCTTACTACCTTCAGAATCACTGTCTAGTGTTCCTTTCAATTTCTTGAAACCACTATTTAATGTTTCATTAAGCTGATCTACTTTTTCATTAGTTTCTTCCTTTTGTATTTCATTACTACTATCTTCTATTTTCTGACTTACTTGTTTCACGTTTTATCATTTGGTATTTCTTCTATTGGTCCTATTAATTGGTTATTATTATTTATTATTTCTTCCATTATCTTATTGTTATGACCTATCTTCTTACTTAGGGGTTCTATGTTTTTCTTTATTGGTTCACTGTTTTACAAGTTCACCGGATTTATTAGTATTTTCCTCCATTTTTTCCGTCAATGGTTCCGTATTCTTTTTGTTATTTTCAATAAATACTTCCATTGTCTTTTTCATCTTGTCTGCTACCTTACTCCGACCTTCTATGAATTTATTAGTACCTTTTAATTCTTCTCCGAATGGTTCCAATCTTGTGCGTTCCTCTTCCTTTATTTGTTTACGCTCATTCATTTCTTCTTTCCTCCACCGTCCTGTTTGTTTATTGAATGATTCTGTATTTCGTTTTATCCTTTCCTTTAATTCTTTATTATTATCTTCAATAGTGTCATCACTATTCTCTTTCATCCAATCGTATATTCCCGTTTTGTGTTCTCTCATTTGTCTAATATTATCATTCAATGTATGTCAATCATCATCAGTCATTCATTCCATATATTTATTATTATTTTCTTTTGTTGTTTCGATGGTATGTTTCTTATCATTTTTCGATCTTATCTCCCACAGTCCATTATAAATTTCTTCCACTGTCTTACCTCTTCTCTTTGATATTTCAATCGAATCCCTCATGTGCTGTCGGTCCAGATCAGCCGTATTTATTAATATAATCTATTTCCATACTGTATTTTTTAAACAACACTGTCAGCCATTCCTCTACGCTTTCATCCCTTCTTTGTTCTGACATTTTCGTTCCGTATTGCAGCTGCTTGCTAGAATTAGGTTATTTATTTTTGTTTGTTTTTTGTATGATCGCCAGCTAGAAGTAATAACCTAGCCCTCAAGTTGGTCGCCAATTTGTAACTAAAAATAATTAATAAACAATACGAAGAATAAAAATAATGTATTAGATTTATGGGTTAAAAGCCACACGTTGGTTGCGTCAATTTGTAATATAAACGAAATTCCTCGTCTATTTTGTATATAGTATTTTCTTTTTATTTTAAAATAAAGAATTATTTATATTTAAATCCCCAAGTTGGGCGCCAATTTGTAATATAAATTACTTATATGGGTTAAAAGCCCCACGTTGGGCGCCAATTATGTATATTTTAAAAAACAACTCCCTCCTTTCTCTATAATTTTTTATGTTAAAATAAATAGTCAAACTCCTATTCTCGTTTATTCTCAAACTCAATTATTTATTTATTTTACTCCTTTTATTTTGACATTGATTAATCATATGGACATTCAAAGTCCTCTTCTAACAGTGGTAGCTCATTAGGTTGTAGAACATGAATAATCTGAATCTCAGGGTTAACGTAAAAGTATAGTTAAAGTATGGTACAAGTTATAAATATTACATAAAATTTAATATTTATGAATGAGATATGGTAATTATGTGTTGTGAATGTCTGTTGAATAATGGTAGGTTCTTTAGATCATACAAAATAACAATTAAAAAGAGAATTCTTAATTCTAATAACTATAGTATACAAGTGTACAAATAAACATTCACTTTTATAGTGTTTATATTGTTTTGGTCATATTATGTGGTTGTAACTTGATCATTAATGTAGTAATGTAGTTCAAATATCGGGCTTAGCTTTGGAGCAATCTCACCAATCTGGTAGTTCTCTTGTGCATTTTTTGCTTAATTCTTCACTCCTGGACTTCAAATTTTTTGTACCTTCGATTATAACTATTCTTCTAGATTTTTGAATGGTTTTCCTGGATCATCTCATCTTTCATCGGTCATTAATTTGTATCAACGTTCAGCAGTAAGATTATTATGTTCTGCCTTGTTTTTAGATTTTTTTCCAACAATAATCTCTCTTTTTACCAAAAACACTAATTACTTCAGTGAAGGCTTTGGCTATGGTATTTTAAGGGTCACAGGTTCGGTTTCACCATTTCTAATTCACATGATTCTGTTGACCTTTATTTTTTTCTTCGTCACTATATTATTATAAGTTTCTTTTTTAACGTAAGATTTTCTATTTTTTAAGTATTTACTTTGTTTGGTTTCACTATATTGGTTATATAACTGGTTCATATAGATTATATATCCCCTTCAATGCTCATTATAATTATGTTTCATCACTTTCATTATACACACTTTTCCTTTTTACCGTATTTTACTGTTATTCTCACTTTCGAGCACTGTCACACAGTACAACTTTTTTAATATTTTAGTTTGATCTTATTATATTTGTAAAATTTTATATCATTCACTTTCTGTAGTTGCATGATACAAAACAACTGTCTGAGGTGCGCAGACCTCCTCATAGTAAAATAGGTTTATTCACAATGTCTCATTTCTTACATTCTAGTTTTACACATTTATGTATTATATTTCTATTTATAAGTTACTTTGTACATTTTTTTTTTTGTCATTTGATCTCCACTTCTGGGTATTTTGGTCATCGTCAGTCATTGTTTGTCACTGTCATTAAATTATTTCCTCCCTGAGTTTTCATTCTCTATTTCCCAATTATTTAGTTATTATACTATTTCTCTTTTTGTTTTGATTACTTAAATGGATTGCGTTTATGCATATTTTACCGTGAATTTTGATGGTACATTTGTTTTTCCTATGAGGTGTATTTTTGTCATGTTATAATATATATATATATATATATATATATATATATATATATATATATATATATATAATTTATTTACCTCAAGATGTTTTTTCCTTATTTGGAACATGTTTTGGACATTTACTGTTCCCATCCTCATCCATCACAGTTTTGGATCTAGTTGCATATTTGTGATCTTGTTGGTTGTTGCAATGGTTTCCTGTTGGTTTTTGGTATTTTAATTTGGTACCATTGTGTGTGGGTTGGGGAATAAACATAGGACATGAATTTCCAGACATAACCAACATGACACTAATAAAACACATACCACAAAAAGGCAGAATAATGAACATATGGGAAAATTTACAAGTATACAAACACAAAACAAACTAATACCTGAACAAATACAAGTAAACACAAAACACGACACATTATTCAAAATACTCAGCACTGAAAACGCCGAAAAAATAAATATACACCACATCCACACACAATAATACCACACGCGCGCGCGCGTGTGTCTATTTAGTAGGTACTTAATATATAATAACGTACTCTTTTTCAGAAATTATACGATCACTTATTAACACAGCATAATTTGTATGTATTTAAATGTGAAACACAGATGGGAGAGACGGTGATAGGAGTGATGGAGCAGAGGAGGGAGTAGAGAGAGCGAGAGAGACACCAATAGAACCAAAATTTGTAGAGAAAATGGAAAAAGCGAGTAACAGCAGATTTTGGGAAGCGGCACGAAAGTAGAAAAAAGAAAGAATAAACACAATAGGATTCAGGCGAGTCTTTGTTGTGCTTTAAGGGGTGGTGGCGGTGGGGCAGGGGAGGATAAGAAAGCTTATAGGCGTACACAGGCTTCCATCCCGCTCTTTGTTGTCACGGGGCTGCGTTGTTAAAAAGACGAAGAAGAACATTAGTGGAAATAGTGTGAGGGACGATTTATGAAGATTTACAACACGTACGCAACGTTAAAGAAGCCAGCCCAGAATGACAACTACTACGCCTACGCGTTGCTTTCCTACTTTTTTTTTTACTGTAAATTAATTTTAGTTGCTGAGACAACTTCTCATTACGAGGTACAAAAACAATTAAGACGTGAATAATTTGAAAGACTAAGTTTACTGGACATACAAATGACTAGGTTAAAAAAATAGGGTTGAGGGTACTAGAAGTCGCCGCATGCCTACACTGGTTGTAAAAACCAGGAAAAGGTAATTTTATTATACTGTTTACTGACACGTCTATTGTTATATAGGTTTGTGATTTCTCCAAGATTTATAAACGTGTGTGGCTACCTCCAGTGGCCTGAGAGACATTTTTATGCAGACAAATGTTTTCGTGCAGAGTACGCTCACGGCCGCTAATGATAAGAGAGAAATGTTGATGGTATTTCAAGAACAACTGCTTGACTTACTAGAAGCGGCCACTGATGCCTTGTCGTTTTCTTAGATCTATCTATCTATGTATTAAATCTACTTTTATTTTTTTAATATTATTTATTACACGACTGCTAAAAAGGAGTGTTATGTTTTCAGTGGTAGGGTATGTATGTATGTTTGTTCCACTATAACTTTTTAACGGCTTTACCGATTTTGATGTTCGATGGCTCGATGGATTCCTTACTTCACCAGAAGTGTCATAGGCTATATATCACCATGAGTTGACTTCCGGTTTTGACCGGAAGTGAATACAAGTGATCGGTTCTAAGGATTTTTTTTGTTCGTTTATTGGGCCATCAGGTGGCGCTAGTGGAAGGTATTCTGTAAAGTTCACTCCAGATAGTGCTCGCGATTTAAGACCACGCTCACTAATACTATGTTAGCGCGCTATTGTGTGAGAGTATATATGTGCAATCTGTGAGAAACAGAGAACAGCTGATCTGAAAGTATATATATATATATATATTGGTTTGCTATATATATTTCTCTCTGCGAAATATGGTGAACCTGAAATACATGAAATGACGGATCAACAATATGCCGCAGCAGTAAACTTAATGAATTTTCAGCAGCCCCAATTGTTCAAAATGATTTCAGACAGATTGCTTCCAAGTGAAAATAATACTGAGCCATTACGTGTGTTCGTTACGGAGGAACAGGCACCAGCAAAACCTTTACTCTGAAAATTATTGTACAACAGATTCGTCGTCTTTCTCATTTACCTGCAAGCAGAGCTGTTACGGTAGCAGCACCCACATGTGTCGCTGCAAGATTGATTGGAGGTAGCACTTTGTACTCTACTTTTGCCCTTCCTATCGAAAAAGGCAAGGTGACAGCTCTTCGCCCTCTTACTGACGAGCGTCTTCAAAGGGAACGGCTAAGGTGGAAGCATATTAATTGGCTAATCATTGACAAAATCTCAATGGTACCCTATACTACCCTAAGAAATATTCACTTAAGGTTGCAACAGCTTAAAATGAATGATGCTCTCTTCGGGGGTATCAACATTATTTTGTTTGGCGATCTAATACAGTTGCCACCTGTATCAAAACCAGTTGGTGGTACCTACTGCTTCAAGCAGCCTCATTACTTATCAGCTGAAATTAATTTGTGGACACTGTTTAGTTTCTGTGAATTACCTCAAAATATGCGGCAAGCTAACAACACTACTTTTATAGACATTCTGAATAATATACGAGTCGGCCAACTCACCATGCAGCAGCTAGAAATTTTAGATCGTCGAAGAGTTCCTTTGACAGATGAATTTGCTGATGGCGAGTGTCTGCGTACTTTCCCAACCACTAAACAGGTAGAAGAATATAATGCTATGATGACTGAAAAGTTGAAAACATCATCTAAAGTTTACGATATTGCAGCGGTGGATGTGTCTGTCGAAGCTAAGAATTACGGACAAAAGTTAAAGAAAGACTTCATACCAACGGATCCAAACAAAACTGGAGGTATTCCAAACTCTTTAGTAATCGGAGTCGGAACTAGGGTAATGTTGCGAAAAAACATTAATGTTAATCATGGTCTGGTCAACGGAGCAATAGGCATCATTAGAAAAATTGAGTGGCCTGCACTACGTCGAGATCAGCTTCAACCTGGTGAACTTCCACAAGCCGTATTTGTAGAATTTGATGACAGATCAATTAGGGGAAATACTGCTGGTATTGGAGTAAAGATAGAGCCCACCACTGTTGAATATGATGCTTTGCAAGGCCAGGGCAAAGTAGAACGACGTATGCTGCCATTAATATTGTGTTGGGCTGTATAACAGTACATAAACTCCAAGGCACTACTTTAGACAAAGCAGTCATTGATTTGAGTAGTAATATTTTTGCCAAGGGTCAGGCATACGTCGCACTAAGTCGTGTGAAAACATTAGAAGGATTAGCAATAAGTTGTCTGGATCCACGAAAATTGTTGCATGAACCGCACGATAAAAACTCACTTGAGGAATTAAATCGACTCAGAAATCTGTAGACCAAAGCTTTTTCTTTATCATTTCTAATAAATGAAATTATTTAGTTAATTATATAATTTATAAAACAATTTATCGAAATGTTTGTATTATACTAGTTATATAATAGTATATAAAATAAAGTTATACTATATTTATAAGTTTATAAGTGTTTATAAGTTCATACGCTAATTATACTATGTACATAATAAAGTTTCTAAATAAAACTATGTAAAAATTGAAATTTTTTTTGCACTTCACACATACGCACGCACACACTGCACATTCCCATTATACTCTTTTTAAACACAAAAAGGAATAAAATAAAAAAAATAATTTAAAAAATTATAAAACACGACTGCCAAAAAAATAAATGAATAAATAAAAAATAAATTGATAAAAACACTAAATAAAAATAATATTTAGTAAAAATCACAAAATCTAAATAAAGTCGATTTAAAAAGCCAAAAACAAGGTATTGAAATTCAGCTCTGATCAGATTTAACGAAAATGTTATGAATGATTAAACGCATAGTAATTTTATTAGATTTAAATTACTTTTCGATGTTGAATATATATCAATGCATCATATGAAGACTACAATTATAAAAAATATTGCTGATAAAATTTTGCTCTTCAATTTTAATTTTCAATGCAGTCGGGGGCTGTTTATAAATAGATTTGTTCTTTTCATTAAATTCTTTTCATTAAAATCTCTGGAAGGGGGTTAAACGAGAGGGTAGGATTAATGAACGGGAACGTTTACAAGGACACCGAAGACACAAAAATATGTAACAACCGTCTCAAGCACATAACGATAGAAGCAAGAACAACGGTGAAAAGGAAATATGTAACAACCGTCTCAAGCACATAACGATAGAAGCAAGAACAACGGTGAAAAGGAAATATGTAACAACCGTCTCAAGCACATAACGATAGAAGCAAGAACAACGGTGAAAAGGAAATATGTAACAACCGTCTCAAGCACATAACGATAGAAGCAAGAACAACGGTGAAAAGGAAATATGTAACAACCGTCTCAAGCACATAACGATAGAAGCAAGAACAACGGTGAAAAGGAAATATGTAACAACCGTCTCAAGCACATAACGATAGAAGCAAGAACAACGGTGAAAAGGAAATATGTAACAAACGTCTCAAGCACATAACGATAGAAGCAAGAACAACGGTGAAAAGGAAATATGTAACAACCGTCTCAAGCACATAACGATAGAAGCAAGAGCAACGGTGAAAAGGAAATATGTAACAACCGTCTCAAGCACATAACGATAGAAGCAAGAACAACGGTGAAAAGGAAATATGTAACAACCGTCTCAAGCACATAACGATAGAAGCAAGAACAACGGTGAAAAGGAAATATGTAACAACCGTCTCAAGCACATAACGATAGAAGCAAGAGCAACGGTGAAAAGGAAATATGTAACAACCGTCTCAAGCACATAACGATAGAAGCAAGAGCAACGGTGAAAAGGAAATATGTAACAACCGTCTCAAGCACATAACGATAGAAGCAAGAACAACGGTGAAAAGGAAATATGTAACAACCGTCTCAAGCACATAACGATAGAAGCAAGAGCAACGGTGAAAAGGAAATATGTAACAACCGTCTCAAGCACATAACGATAGAAGCAAGAACAACGGTGAAAAGGAAATATGTAACAACCGTCTCAAGCACATAACGATAGAAGCAAGAACAACGGTGAAAAGGAAATATGTAACAACCGTCTCAAGCACATAACGATAGAAGCAAGAACAACGGTGAAAAGGAAATATGTAACAACCGTCTCAAGCACATAACGATAGAAGCAAGAACAACGGTGAAAAGGAAATATGTAACAACCGTCTCAAGCACATAACGATAGAAGCAAGAACAACGGTGAAAAGGAAATATGTAACAACCGTCTCAAGCACATAACGATAGAAGCAAGAACAACGGTGAAAAGGAAATATGTAACAACCGTCTCAAGCACATAACGATAGAAGCAAGAGCAACGGTGAAAAGGAAATATGTAACAACCGTCTCAAGCACATAACGATAGAAGCAAGAACAACGGTGAAAAGGAAATATGTAACAACCGTCTCAAGCACATAACGATAGAAGCAAGAACAACGGTGAAAAGGAAATATGTAACAACCGTCTCAAGCACATAACGATAGAAGCAAGAGCAACGGTGAAAAGGAAATATGTAACAACCGTCTCAAGCACATAACGATAGAAGCAAGAGCAACGGTGAAAAGGAAATATGTAACAACCGTCTCAAGCACATAACGATAGAAGCAAGAACAACGGTGAAAAGGAAATATGTAACAACCGTCTCAAGCACATAACGATAGAAGCAAGAACAACGGTGAAAAGGAAATATGTAACAACCGTCTCAAGCACATAACGATAGAAGCAAGAACAACGGTGAAAAGGAAATATGTAACAACCGTCTCAAGCACATAACGATAGAAGCAAGAACAACGGTGAAAAGGAAATATGTAACAACCGTCTCAAGCACATAACGATAGAAGCAAGAACAACGGTGAAAAGGAAATATGTAACAAACGTCTCAAGCACATAACGATAGAAGCAAGAACAACGGTGAAAAGGAAATATGTAACAACCGTCTCAAGCACATAACGATAGAAGCAAGAACAACGGTGAAAAGGAAATATGTAACAACCGTCTCAAGCACATAACGATAGAAGCAAGAGCAACGGTGAAAAGAAAAAGCCAGTAATTTGAGAAAGTCGAGGAGAAAACTGATTCCTATCACCACTCAAAAGAAAAAAGCTAATTTCTAAATCTCTCGGCATATCAGAGTGCAGCTTACTAGCTAGCCAAACAAACAGAAGAGTAAGCGAAAAATAGACTGCTCTAATATTATATTTCCAGTAATACAAAACTCGTCTGTACTCTATTGATTTATGTATTTTATTTCTATTTACCTTGCTATACACGACTGAGGGATTATTTACTTTCACAATTTTATCGAGCGTCAGACGATACTGTCTGTACACTGTACTATCGCGTAGAGAATTCTTACGTGGGAGGAAAGCTTTACATACTCTGATTTGCTTAAACCGGAACATATTTTATTTATTTATTTATTTCAGAAATAAAGATAAAGTAAGCAAAAAACAAAAAATACGATAATTTCCGAATTGTCAAAAGAATGAATCCTGACAGACTAACAAGGAAACTTTTTAATTATTTCAGAAAGCTCACAATGCCCAGTGCGTGGTTCAAAGAAACAGAAAAACAGATAGAACTACTCCAGACTACTCCAGAAGACATTGAAGAATGGTTACCACTCAAAACGAAATTAAAAAATGCCCAAGGTTTTCAGGGAAAACTCAAGAAGAGGACAGGTGCCATCCGGACTGACGAAAGGAGGGAGAGACATCGATCAAGAATGAAGGAGAATAAGCGAGTAAGAAGAGGGAGGAGAAGAAGGGAGGAAACAGTTGAACTAAACGTAATCCACAGAGGATTTTTGGAGATTTTCGAAAAAAATCCGAAATGTTAAGTTTTCGAACTGAGTTTACTCATTACAGATTATTATAGCATCAATATCTGGTACAGTGTAGTTTCTAGTTGATCAGCTGCATTAAGCAACTCGTGATAACGGTGAATGTACAACTGCGTCTCGTATGCTGGCGGCGCGTTGTCACTTATAGAGCATAGCAGGAAGCACTAGCAGCTGGCTGGCTTATCTACTGCACATAGCAAACTAACTTGTACTGTATTAATGTGTTTAGTCTAGCGACATGGCTGGCAGCACCGTACTTGTACTTGTACTTAGTGTCTCGTCCCTTAGCGCATTGTGGCACACTGCAGTTACGTACTTTACTGTGGTACGGATATTGGAAATTTGAAATAATTTTCCAATACGTATTACAAATATTACAAACTTAATTTTTATTGTTAAAAACAAGTTTACACAAGGCGATGGCTCTTCCCACACTTCCTTTTGAGTCTGAGAATTGGACTTTAACGAAAGGCCAGGCCAATCGCATCCAAGCGGCTGAAATGAGATTTCTCTGGCACGTGACAGGGTATACTCTTCATGATCATAGAAGAAACACAGATGTACGGCAGGAACTGAATATTATGAGTATACTCGACAGGATCGCGCAGTATCGGCTGAATCGGTGGGAAGATCTTTGCCGAATGGATCACTGCCGCATCCCCAAACAACTATGGAACTATAAGCCTCGGGGACGAAGAGGTGTGGGACGTCCGAGGAAGCGCTGGAGTGACAAGCTCTAGTCTTTGCCTAGTTGACACCGGAACAAACCATCCTTGGTTTAATCCGTGATGATGATGATGATGAAGAAGAAGAAGAAGTTTACAGAGGACAATCAATCAGAAGACCCCTAAAAAGTGGTAACTAAGGAAATAATTTTGACACTATGCAGGCTTACGATACGTGTCCAGTTTTCTGGCGAGATATGAAGTTCTTATTTTTGTAAATACATCCATAAAATATTTCACAACTTATGTATGCAGTCATTTAAAGTGTGGCTTATGATAATATTCATATTTATATTCTGCAATGCCCGGTTTTTCTTGTGCTTGTAAAGTTGAGAAAATGGATTATAACATTATACGTAAATTATTTGCCCCTTCCCTCTGCAAAAACCAAACACACAACCATGTGATACATCATCAACGCCTCTGTTCTGAACACAAAATAATTGGTTCGAAAACAAGGCGTCAAAGCAACACGTGCGCAATGAGATCTTTGACGCTGCACAACCAGACACCCGTTTCGTGTCTATTTTAGCTGTACGTAGGTTGATTGGACACCGGAATCTTAGCTACTTCATTTGCTAAGCTGTCATCTTTTTCCTTACCTATTTCTCCATTGTACCTATTTACACTGTGGGTGTGTTTATGATCCAAGTTTAGATCTTAAATAAACAAATTTTGGTTTTGACAAAGCTTTCGTAAGTATATCAGCGACTTGTTCATCACTTTTAACATAATTTACATCAATTTCTCCATTTTGAAAACAATCACGTACATAATTATATTTCACATCAATATGTTTTGTCCTTTGATGGAATTCAGGATTACTTATAAGTTTTAATGCACTCATATTATCTATATATAAATCATATTTATCAGTCTTACAATCGCATTCATTAAAGAACTTCTTTAACCACATTATTTCAGTTGTTGCTAATGCTGCACTTACAAATTCTGTCTCGGTTGTTGATAATGATACAGATTGTTGCTTCTTACTTCGCCAAATAATTGCAGCATTTGCATACATACAAGCTACGCCAGAAGTTGATTTACGTGTAACTGTATCGCTAGCATAATCAGCATCACTATAATCTTTAAAGTTGCCATCCTTACAATATAGTAATCCAAAATCAATCGTACCTTTTAGATAACGTAAAATTCGTTTAACAATTGACCAATGAGCTACACGTGGTTTGTCTAAAACTCTAGATACAACATTTACAGCAAAACTTATGTCCGGACGACTTACAATTTGCAAAAACATCAAATTGCCGACAGCTTCACGATAAGGTACATTACTTACAATAGTTTTTGATAAATATTCATCATGATTACAATCAATTGGCGTTGATACAATATTAGCTTCTGACATATTAAACTTTTCTAAGATTTTGTTAATATAAGTACTTTGATGAATGAAAACAGACCCATCATTCAATCTACAAATTTCCATTCCAAGATAATTAGTAACTTCTTTAGTACTAGTAATTTTAAATTTTTTTCTCAACTCATTCAACAATTTATCAATCAAACTTTCATTTGAAGCTGCAATAAGTCCATCATCAACATAAATTGCTAACAAGATCTTATTATTATTTTTGTTATATATGTATAAACATGGGTCACCCGTACTTTGACAAAAATCTAAATTTACAAGAAAATTAGTGAAGTGCTCAGTCCGGCATCTTGGTGCTTGTTTTAAGCCGTATAAACTTTTCATTAATTTACATACGCGTGAGCTTCCATCATCAAAACCTTCAGGTTGTTTCATATATATATCTTCCTTTAAGTCACCGTATAAAAAAGCCGTTTTTATATCAAATTTACCGATATGTAAATTTTCACAAGCAGAAATACTAAGTATCAATCTTATTGTATCAAAGCGAACAACCGGACTAAAAGTTTCTTTATAATCTATATCTTTCTGTTGTGAGTAACCTTTAATAACCAACCGCGCTTTATAACGTTCTGTACCATCTGGATTGAGCTTCTTCACAAAAACCCAACGATTTTAATCTTTTGGCTTTTCCACTAATACCCATGTCTTATTTTCATACAAAGAGTTCATTTCGTCCTGCATTGCAGCTTGCCAACTATCTTTTTCTTTACTTGTAATTGCTTCGTTATAATTAGATGGTAACTTTTCAGCAATAAACGTGATGGGACATCCATAATATTCTCTAGGTTTTAATTTTGTTCTATCGCGCAATTGTCGTCCAGTTTGATTGTTATCGCCATTTGAAGATTGTAAAGGTTCTCTTTCTTCAAACTCATTTGATTCATTTTTAAGTAAAAGTTCATTATTTTTAGGAGTTATAATTTCATTTTCTTCAGTTCTTTATTATTATTGTTCAAAGAAATCAAAATAATTGAATCAGCTAATACTCTTTCAGGTTTAAAAAGTACATCTCTACTTATAATGACATCTCGCACTTCCGGAACATATACACGATAACCTTTACAATCCTCATGATATCCGACCAGATAACCCCTCATCGATTTTTTATCAAGTTTCTTACGCTTTTCTTTTGATATATGTACATAACACATGGTTCCAAATATTTTAAATCTATCAACAGTAGCTGTTTTCCATTCCATAAATCATAAGGAGTTTTATTATTTTGTTTTGTTGGGCCTGTTCTATTAATTACATGTACAGCAGTATTCATTGCTTTTGCCCACAAGAATAGAGGTAAGTTTGAATTTGAATATAACATTGATCGAGCAGCCTCTACAATGATTCGGTTATCGCGCTCTGCAATTGAATTTTGTTCAGGCGTATATGGAACATTAATCGAATATTTTATACCTTTACTATTTAAAAACGAGATCACAGCTTTATTATCGTATTCTTTACCACCATCAAAATGAATTTCTTTAATATTTGTTACAAATTGATTCTCAACCCCGATACCAAAATGATTTTAGTTTTTCTATTACTTTAGATTTTTCTCGAATAAAATGAATTTCTCTATAACTTGAAAAATCGTCTTTAAAAGAAACGAAATATAACTTTCTACCGAGAGACTCTACTTCTATAGGACCACAAACGTCAGTACAAATTATTTCGCGAGTTTTAGTAGCACGATCGATCTTTTTGTGAAAAGGCAATCTATGATTTTTGCCGTAAGCGCAACCTTCACAAAAGAAATTTTCATCCGTAAATTTTATATTTAGATTTTTCAAAAAATTCTTCACACGTTTTACATTTTGATGGCAAAGTCTTTCGTGCCATAATTGTAAAACATTACCGTTGGCAATGCTCGATCTACTCTTTTGTTCTACCACGTTACATTCTTTTGGAATTAAAGTTTGAATGTCTAATTTTAGCAAACTACCAGGCTCATATTCGGAACCAGCTACAAGAATTTCATTACCATGCTTTAAAGTACATCTCGTAGCATTATGTGTTATCTATACCCCTTTTACCCGCATATTTAACAGAAAACAGATTATACATTGAATCAGGAACATATAATACATTATAGATAGTACCTTCTACTCGTTCACTATTTTTATAAGTTTCAAAGTCAATATTACCTTTACCATATGCAGACATTGTCATACCGTTGCCCATTCTTACACTGACTGGTGTTGTATATTCTTCGAACGTTGAAAACCATTCTCGATGCTTCGACATATGATCCGTCGCACCCGAATCCACAATCCAGAGATCATCCCGATTGCCACAGCTGCCTTTGTCACCTATTAGGCTATCCTCGATGTTGATTTCTTCTGTCCAGAAGACGAGTTACTTCTTTCTTGATTATTCGACCATCTTCGCTGTCCATTATTCTTATTCATGAAGCAATTGTTACTTTTATGACCTTTTCTTTTGCACGTATAACACCTGAAGCAGTCCCTTTTTAAATGACCTTGTCTTCCACAATTATAACACTGCTCTTGTTTCAAATCATTCTTCTCATACTTATAAGAGTCATTCTTCTGTTCCTTATGACCGATTTTCAGATTAGCTAGCAACGCTGTCGTCTCTTCGTGTACTTCCTTTTGCTCTTATAATCTAAATTCTTCTGCCATCAAGCGCTCAGTCAAATTTTCGAGATTCTTCTTATCGTCAGATACCGAATCCCAAGCACTGTGAAAATGATTAAACTTTTGTGGCAAAGATGTTAAAACACGAGTAATCACCATAGTCTTTTCAAATTTTCCCCCGAGATTTTTCATTTTTCTAGCCAACTGTTCTATTTTTGTAATATTATATGTAACACTTTCACTCTCTGTCCACTTAAACTCAAAAAATTGTTTTTGAATCATCGACAGATTTTCATCAGATTTTAGATCATATGCTATATTCAATTTGTCCCACATCTCCTTGGCAGTAGAACAACTCATTATAAGTTCGAGAGGCTTTCTCTCCACTGTTGAAACAATTAACTTTCTGGCAATTTTGTCCGCCTTCTTGAACTTTTCCAACAACGCGTCACGATCTTCTGCACCTACAGCTGGCTCGGCTAATCTTCCTTCGCAAACATCCAGCACATCATCATCCTCTTCCATCAATGTGCGTACTACGAAGCGCCATTGATGCCAATTATCTTTGTCTCGAAGTTTTTCAATTTTTATATTCGGTTCCATTTTTGCACAAATATTTTATACTTGCACTCCAATTACACACTGCACTCCGATTTATAAATGTGACTGGGCCCATAACCTGTTGAGGTATGGGTAAAAATAATGAATAATTTAAGTACAGGAGCAAACACACGCTTTATTGAAGGAACAGTTTAGTAGCAAGTATACATAAAAACGGACACACGAAATACACATTACATGAGCACATTTAAAACTGGACCTGAACTTGTCGAGTGCATCTCTATTTATAGTCTATAGCAAAACAGCTTCCAGATCTTTCCTTTTATTTAAAACTTCGAGAACATTACTTTTCTAGACTCTCACAGTAAATTCGCATGTGTGCGGGTTGAGGCCCCGCCCAGGCAGCTCGACCCCCCACCGCACAATACAAACTTTCACTTCTACAATGACAGGTACACTTACTTAAAAATGAATGTAGAGTTTTCCAGTATATTCTCAACACACTTCACAGAGACCGTCCAGATTTATTGGTGAGGAATCTACGGCTGATCTTATAGCGACCACGGCTGAGATGAAAGCGTTGGAGTATTTGACGTAGGGACGTATTTAAGGGGGGGGTGCGAACGGAATCGGACCCACCCCCAGGGGATCGAAAAAAGCTGACGAGGAATTTTGTTAATCTCGAAATTTTTAGACCGTTTTATTATTATTTCAGCTTCAGCTGTGCACGGTAATATAGTAATAAGTGTTTTTTTTAAATACACACCGGATTTGGGTATACGTTTGAAATATGGAACATATGAAACTCAATTCAGTCGATAAGTAATCGTCTAAACGATTTTTCAATAACGCGTATTTTCGTAATGTTATTACCGTTTACTTCTATTGATTTCAGGATGTTATCACACGTTTTTCAGCCACTAAGATAATAATACTGATAATACTGATGACTCTTAACTTGTTTTTTCTTTTGTATGAAGCCGACTCGACCGGACCCCCCTCCTCAATAACAAATTCTAGAGAGCCACTGGTTGGACGTCGTTGTGTTTCAATTTTGTAATTTCTATTGCGTGTGCGTAGCGTGCCTCGGTATGTGTGTGTTTTACAGAACGTTTTAATGAGTTCCAGGATTTAAATCCTGAAGCCTTGAAGGTGCTGTCGGCCTTCTGAACCTAAATAGGCCTAAATAAAGAGGCCGACCTTTTGCTCGGCGCCGCGGTGTTCAGCAATTTCTGTCTTACGATCTGTGTTATTCGACACCCCCATCCCTACATTAACTGCCACAGCAAATAGTCGTCTCACACACATCTCATTGGCCTCTTGGGGCGATAGCGGTGTCACGCAACGCGCGGGCTACGTTTTCGTTATTTACATGCATACCGTACCGTACCGTATTAAACCGCTCCAACGCGCCGCCCCGTTATATTATCCGACCCGGCAATTCGCACGTCGTTAATTTAAAATGGTAATTACCGTGTAGTTGGCTCGCGACTAAACTACAACCGTCCAACTCGATTTGTGTCCGATCGTTAAAGCGTTGCCAAATATTTATTCGCGTTTTTGACGATCAAATGATCAATTAAATCTATCACGCGGACCGTTAACAAGGAAATTAGTTTTAGTTTATGTTAATTACGTCATCTGCGTGACAATAAGTAATTGAGTTTCGACGAAAATATTTGGTTTAAAATTTAATCGATTCGATGCTACGCGCCATCGTTACTGTGGTTTGTAAACCAAACAAGCAGAGTTTATTATCATATGCAATTTGAAATAAACTATCCGATGTTTCTTTTATCCTGTCTACCTTCAATTCTTCCTCTCTCCAGTCTTATTATTTCAACTTGTGGTTCTTCCTCTCTTACATCACTCTATCTCTCCACGAAGAAACTTCCGTTGTTCTCTTCTCCTCTTCGCTACGAGCTACCGATTCCGGAGCTTTCCGCAACAAATGGACATCACTTTTTATCTTTCCGATGTTACACATTCTTAATACCATATTCAATCGCATACAGCCACGTTGTGAGTCACGTTATGTGTTTAAGCCCTAACAATACATACTAATTCTAGGTCAGTAGAGAGGATTTATTTATGTGATAAGTGCACGCTCCAACTCCAAACATCTAGACAAACCTGACACAATATACTGTATGTGGGGTTTCATTGGAGCGATTGTCGCCTGCGATGACAGCATGCAACCGTCGCAAGCATCACTGCAATCATACATCGAGTGGAATTCATAAGAAGTGTATTCGTTTGTGTGTCGAATGCTAGAGAACGCATGCGACTGCTGCGTGCACTGTGGACCAGTGTGCCTGCACGATCGCATGCGTTCCAGTGTATCTTGTTTGTTGTCATTAATTTAATATTCACTGGTAATAAAAATAATTAAGTAGTATCTTTAATCATAATCTTGAGCAAGGATTAACCCAAAAAATGATTTGTTCCGGCCCCAAGCAGACAGACTAGAGCTGGTCACACGAACCTTCTTCGGACGTCCAAACCTCTCCGTCTTTTCGGCTTATAATTCATTAGTTATTTGAGAATGCGGCAATCATCTATTAGGTTAAAATGTTCCAAACATTGTAGCCGATGTTGGGCAATCCCATCGGGTATAGTCAAAACATTCAGTTTCTGCCGTATAGCTGCGTTTCTTCTGCGATCTTGTAGAGTATATCCCTCCACGTGCCTGGGAAATCTTATTTCGGCCGCTTGAATACGACCGGCCTGGGATTTCGTTAAAGTCCAATTCTCAGACTCGCAGGCGAGTGTGCAGAGGGCCATCACCTCGTAGAACTTGAGGCGTGTTTCTTTACTCGGCGATTTTAGAGTTCTCCCCATGGTTCCGCGCATATTGTTGAACTTACTTTATTCACCACGTCGTTGTCTGTAATGTAAGACACATTATAGCCTGGATATTCAAAATTACTGATCTGCTCCGGAACAGTACCATCTACAACAGTTTTTGCTCGTATGGGATCAGCTCTATGAAAAGCCACCATTTTGGTCTTCGATGTGGAGGCCTGTAATCCGAAAAATATTGCGATTTGGTCCTTGCAGATTAATAGCTGTAATATCTGGAAATTATTAATTATATAAATAAAAAAGTATCTAGTTTCCTGATAATTAATAAACAAACATGTCATGCGATCTTTGGTATATAGGCCTACGTTATAAGTGAGGAAAATATTAAATACAAGCCGTTTTTAATATGGTGACTAGTTCGTAAAAAAATGAGTTTTCTAGCAAAGGTAATGATTTTAAAATGTAGGATTTTGTGTCTCATCGATTCTCATCCTCCTGCATATTTCTGTAACCATTATGATAAAACACTTGTCCATTTCTTGTCTTGTAAAGAATACAAACACATCTACTTCCTGACGGAAAGCAATGTAGACCGTAGCTTCAGTTAGCATCATCCTATTCGTGTGTTGCGCAAACAAAACTGTCCCACCCCAAAGCGTCGGACGTAAGGATTCACTGTGTCAAATCGTCGCACGCGACAATCGCTCAAAACGAAGCCGCACCTTAAAAGTACAGGCAGAGCGAAAATCACGCTGATATAATACTACAACACGTCATCGCCTCACCATTGCTACTAAATTTTCGACGTAGGTTAAGTGACAGCTGTCGTGGACGCGTGAAATTCAGTAATTAGACGTAGTAACGACGCGCGGGTCAATTATTCGCAGACTTTTTTTTTTTAATGTTTTCTTAAGGTAGGTAATATTCCAATCGGTGTCCTGTCAAAATGGCGAGCTCTCGTTAATTACGTGCTACGTTAATTTGGCCACGCATTTTACGTCCGCCTTCTCTTCTCAGACGTATTTGTCAGGCGTGGCGCACGACTTCGTAAAAACACGATTTTCTCCCGACTACGCATAAATTACGATTAATTATTTACTCTTTGATTGACGCGAAACGTTTAGTTTTGACGTAAAATAAATTAGTGCTTGGAAAAACAATTTCTACAGCGAAGGCCTAGTCTTTGAAAGTTTCGTTTTGAAAGAAATTTGAATTTACGTTAATGTAAGCTTCTCGTTTCAGATTAGTTACACAGTAATCGTTACAAGGTACATAGTACCTAAACGACGGTCCATACCGTCACGGTGACGGTTCATAGTACGTAAACGTCATGTATTTTTTCTGGACCCATTTGAATACTACACGAGCAAGTTTTTTTCGACAGTTTGGTCGTAGTGTATTGTTTGACCTTTAGTCAGACGCTTCGACTACTGCCGCTATATTTCATCTTCTTAAGTGATTGTCGGCTTGCAGGAACTAATCTGCCACACGATTGGACAAGAGCTCCGCCAACCGATAACACCACATCAATACTCACTCGTCCAAACTAAATATGAACTCCCGTAGTTATAGGCTAAACGTTTGGCTGAAGATCAAACAACAGACTGCACCAAACTTTCGGAAAACGAAGCTTATAATGTTTCACGACCTCTCTTTGAGATTTTAACAGACAAGCGGGCAGGTCAGTTTATTAGTTTAGTTAAAATTACTGATTCTTCCGCAATGAAAATAACGATTCTCTCTGTCTATGCTGTCGTAAACTTGTCTAAATTACACCGTACTTGACGAAAGTAAATTCCGTCCATACTAGCAGCACACACTGTCAGATTTTCTCCTTCACGGAACACAGAAGAGATTGTCCACTGACGGTGTCCTTTCTGTTAAATCCTCTTGATATTGTCCTTCATTTTCTCCAACGCAACGCTGGCGATTATTTATGTAATTAGAGCTATGTGACTCGTTTCGGAATAATCGTTCTATCACCAGGGAATTTCGTCGAACAGGTTTTACATGTCTGTGTAATAATAATAATAATAATAATAATAATGCCTCCAAAGACGTTTCCGACAAACATATCTTTCAAATTAAATATTAGTCTAAAACATAGGAGAAGAATGTTTAAGCAAATTAATGTCTTCGTATGCAACTCTTGTTGCAGCAGCATGAGGCCAATTACCACACAACGAGAGACTAGCTTCATTTGTTTCATGCGAATTCTGAAACAGCGTAGTATCCATAGTCGTTTGGATAGCATTGGCGTATCTATAATTCAGCCTTGGGGAGGGCCTCAGTCATATCGGCTTCATACAACAGGAAAAATAAGTTACAATACTAATCAATATTACAATCTTCAAAGTGGCTGAAAAACGTGTGATAACGTCCTGAAATGAATCGCATTAAAGTAAACGGTAATAACACAATAAAAATACATGTTACTGAAACAATGATAACAAGATATTTACTGTCTTTTTACATTTAAAATGATAACTATACTTTTAATGGAAAAAAGGTAAACCAAGAAAACTTTATACAACAAAAAAGGTACGTTGTTTGAGGTTGAAAATGTTTTAAAGTTTAATTCGCCTTGCTTTTTTTGCCATTTTTATTAACAACTTCTTCCGAGTTCACTGAATCGATTTTCCTGTATTTCGTACTTCAAACATAGGCTATATGTAAATTCTGTGTAATAAACCTGTTTGTGTATTTAAAAAAGAGTTACTACTATATTAACGTACACGGGTGAAAAAATACTAAAACCGCCTAAAAACTAAGACATTAATAAAATTCATCAACTCTTTCGATCCTCTGAAAGGGGTCCGGTTCCGTCCGTCCCTCTCCCCGTAAATACACCCCTATTGGAAATGGTTCTGTATATCGTTCCTACTCACTTACACCACATAAGCTTGTAGTTGGAGCATATTAAGAAAAGTAATTTTTTTTAGAGAGAGAACCTACCTGCAACCGGTGGTGAATTACGTGAACAAGTGACATGCCTGAAATGATTTAAGCAACCTCTCTTCAGGGGCATGTTTGAGAATCTACGTGAACGTTGCTAGTTCTGGAACTTTTTTTTTAGATAGGAATTAACATCCAGGTATCGTTTGATTCATAGAATATTTGTATTATATATGTCAAATAATGATTTATTATAAAATATGCTTTCAGAACTGATTGTTCTGACGCATACTGTATATTTCGTGTATTCGGATCGACTAGCCAATTATTATGATTGAAAAACTAGTAGCGTTTCGGGCCTGATACATAACACACCCGGTTGAAATGATTCTCCTTAATGCAGGCAAGAATTTATGCGCGTTCCTAAAGAATCTGTTAAGTGCCAGAGAAGATCGCCTTATGACTGATTCGGCTCGTTGAAAATGTATTCTGGTAGCGTACAATACTAGGCCCATATCGTCGCTCAACGGGCTCTAGCTGCCCCATCGTGAAACGAGCAGATTTATTAAAACAAA
The DNA here is from genome assembly GCA_034769895.1 of Magicicada septendecula. NCBI lineage: Eukaryota > Metazoa > Arthropoda > Insecta > Hemiptera > Cicadidae > Magicicada > Magicicada septendecula. Next base: position 103,891,161 of record CM068371.1, read on the forward strand.
ATCGCTCTACTTATAACGAGCGCCTCTCGCGAGAATAATATCTGGTCAGAACGCACCACATGGTGAAGAAAACTATTTTTCCTTCTTATATCGAATTTTCTTTCGTAATTTGTTTTGTACAAGAGAACGCTAGCAGGCAGACAGACACACATACACACACACTCACACAGAACGTCACAAACTTATAATTGCTGTTTATCTGAGTGCTTCTCGTTGCTCTAGCCTCCAGTCACGACGCTGAACATGCTAATACAGTACACTGTTTATTGCTGCATACCACTCGCAGATAAGGTAATAACACCAGGCACATGCTTCCGTTGCTGCTCCGTACCGCGCTTTTAATATATCAGATGTACGGATTGAAAAGCAAAGAGAAGAATGAAAAATTTAATAACGAGACTCATATCCTGTTTATCGATTAATCTAAGGCTTTTGATAGAGTATACAGAGAAAAAATATGGAGTATATTACAAACAACGAAGAAGAAAGAAGAGGTATCCCACAACGTTTAATAGAAGTTATTAAAAAGCATGTGTGACGACACACGACGCTGCCGGGGATGAAAACGTAAAATAATCAGTAAATTTATGTTTAAGTCATAAGTGCTACAGTCTATCCTTTGATACTTTTAACATTTATTAAAAGACGAGGTATCACGGCAGTGTATTAATAAAACAGATAATACACACACGCAACTTCAATCGTAGAAATGACTGTAGGCCTATTCTTTGCAGATTACCAAGCGAAAATTACAGGCAGTGAATATTCTTTTAAGAAACCAGTACATGAATTATATAAAATAATTACAATTTACAAATATCATCACACACAAAATAAAAATAATGGCAATTAAAGGTAATTTGGGTAAATTAAATAAGGTGAAATAAAATAAAATTTTCCAAGTAGCTTTGTATTATACAAAGATGAAAGAGATATAGGAAAAAAGACAGAACGATTCAACTACATGAATGGCAGAGTATTTAGAAAGATTTAAATAAACACAAAAGCTTGGTAGTTTCACAACTTATTCTTAAACTCTGACAATCGTTTCAAACGATTAGGCTAATTTCAAAGAGCTGGCAAGAGCAATAGCTTTGAGAATAGTCTAATCGGCTGAAACAATTGTTAGAGTTTAAGAATAAATTGTGAAACTACCAAGCGTTTGTGTTTATTTAAATCTTTTCAAGTAATACGTTTCACCAAGTGTCCACCACCAATACGTTTCATTTAATACCAGTATATAGAAAAATGTAGAATAAGGTAAGAAAAGATACGTTAATAACATTTTAAAAAACTATGGCTATCCCAAGTTTATTGTACCGTATAGCAGCGAAACATGGACACTCCAGAACAAATGAAAAAAAGAATCAATCCAAACAGCAGGGGTGAAAATGCTACGGAGGCTTGCAGGCTGCACATAGGAGAGGGAGAACGAGGAATACAGAAATAAGAGAACAAGTTGCCAGCTTAAGTAACCAAATCGAAGAGTGCAGGATAGGAGTATATGGGAACAACGTTTACAAAGAATGAGCACTGAGATGATGTATTTTAATTTTGTATGTATTGAGATGAGATCATGTATAGATTTCGACCGCAGGGACGGAGATCGCTCGGAAGAATAAAAAAGAGTTTGCATGATCAGGTCGCAACTCTCTAAGCTTAATGTTTCGTTGGAAGAAGAAGAAGAAGAAGAATTCGAGGAGGAGGAGGAGGAGGAGGAGGAGGAGGAATAGAGGAGGAAGAGGAGAAGGAGGAGGAGGAGAAGGTGGAGAAGAAGAAGAAAAAGAAGAAGAAGAAGAAGAAGAAGAAGAAGAAGAAGAAGAAGAAGAAGAAGAAGAAGAAGAAGAAGAAGAAGAAGAAGAAGAAGAAGAAGAAGAAGAAGCACGGATTATAACTGCCCGGCAGCACAAGTTATTTTAATTTCCGCAAGAAATAACCGATGCAGTGTTACACGTGACGGGATACAAAAAGCTCGCTTAAGTCGGTCAACCAGTCAACAGCACGGCACAGCAAATACGCAGAAAGTAAACAAAAAAACACCAATCGGGATCACGGATAAGCTGCACGGTAGAAAACGCGACAGAAATAAAGTACCTTGTGTACGTGATCGAGTGTCTTACTGGATACAGAGCGGATAATAATACTGAGGAAAAAATATATACAGAGAGCGGCGGCGAATGAATGATTGCCTTCCTGTTCTTGTGACGTTTGATGCGCTAATAGTTTATACAACTTCTCTCTCTCTCTCTCTCTCTCTCTCTCTCTCTCTCTCTCTCTCTCTCTCTCTCTCTCACACACACACACACACACACACACACACACACACACAATCCCTGCGCTCTCAACTCACACCTTCTCTACTCCGGTTGTTTGGCTACATAACTTAATATTTCGCTAAGCATTTTTGTTTGAATCTACAGGTGTTGTTAGTAATATCTTGATATCTTGTATCTTGCTCTGACAATCATGCCAGCCATCTTTTCCGCTGCTATCCAATAAACTTATAATTCCGAAGAATCGTTATCCGGGCTGTTACCCCGTGGGTCAATGGATGTTAAGTGGAGACATTTCGACCTCACCGTCGTAATCCATCTTCAGTGCAAAATTTTGTTTTGGCAGTTGTTCATAGTCTACCTCAGAACTGGAGTTATATGGTGAACAACTGCCAAAACAAAATTTTGTACTGAAAATGGCTTCAGACGGCGAGGTCTAAACGTCTGCAAACATTCATAGGCCACGGCCTAACAACCCAGCTAACGATACTTTGAATAATGTTGGCGCCGGCTGTGATAGGCTAAGGTCAAACTTATAATTTGTTTTAACAATATTGTGATTAACATAGTTAGTTATAATATATATATATATATATATATATATATATATAAATCGATTTCATCACAGCCATAGTACGTCGTATTTCTTCGTATTTAATACTTGCCTATCGCTTGCAGACCATAATTATACTCTGTAAAGAAGTCGTTTCAGATACCTGATTCTTAGACGATATAAGTAACGGGTCTTTTAACAACTCGATTTTAAAACTTTCATCTTATAAAACTTTGTATATGTTTTTTTTCAAAGTATTTTCCTTCGGTAGTCTTCTCGCACTACTTTTTACCGCTTTCATTTCACATTCGGCTCACAACAGAAAGCCTAAATTAAAGAATTAAAGAAAACTAAAAACTTGTTTTCGTGATTTTCACTCGTCATTTATTTAAAATATACCACGACAGCTGTTTCGGCACACAGTGCCTTCTTCAGATGGTAAGAGCTGAAGAAGGCACTGTGTGCCGAAACAGCTGTCGTGGTATATTTTAAATAAATGACGAGTGAAAATCAAGAAAACAAGCTTTTAGTTTTCTTTAATTCTTTAATATAATGGATTTTCATCAAGTAAAGGCCTCCAGTAACAATTATAAACATTGAACGACAGGACATTAATCTAAGTAACGGATTTAGAGTGGACTGGCTATATTTGAAAACCATCTTTCCCCGAAAAGATACTTGTGTTGTAACACTATGATCTTTTTCATATATCATGTTGTATATGGCGTTCCAAGTCGCACCTGAGGGATTAGGAGACCCTTACTAACACACACACACACACACACACACACACACACACACACAACGCAGCTGGCCCGCACGCCTGGGGTATGACTCATCTACTGGGGCGTCCACTACGTAACTGCAACTTTTATCACATGAATTTTTTAACAAACAAGAGCTTGGCATATTTGTAATCTCCATAAAATTTTAAAGAAAATGACACCAAACACGACGTGGTTGTGATATACTTTAGATGTACAACTAAGTCTAATTTAATTTTCAGTTTACTTACTTACTTCTTACTTCTTGGAGCGGACTTCCAGGGTCAAGTGACCCCGATGTTCCGATGTCCATGGTATACCACAGCAGCGAGTGCCCAAAATCGCTTGTTCCTGAGAATCTGGTCCAGGCCACCATTCTCTCCCATCACGGCCCTCAGGGTCTTCCTGGCTGGATTCTGTACGGAGCATCTGAGCAGAATGTGTCAAGAGTTTCCTCCTCCGGCTGGCATCTCTCACAGGTTGGGGAATCTCTCAAGTGGAATCGGTGCATGTAATGTCCGGTGACAATGTGGCCAATTCTGGCCCTTGCTGCAAAAGTAGCCGTGGCTCTTGCCACGTCGCGGTATAAGGAAGGGTCTGCAGGTTCTTTCTGGAGTCGAAATAGTTGTCTCCCTGTCACTCCTGTGGACCAGCGCTTTGTCCATTCCTTTTTTATCCGAGCAGCCGCAGCTTTCTTGCATCTTGCCAGCGAGTATTGGGGGTGTTTCACTGGTCCCATGTTTGCAGCTTCTTTTGCTATCTGGTCCGATTTTTCGTTTCCATCCACCCCGCAATGGACACGTGTCCATTGGAATAAAATGTGTTTTCCTTTGATCTTTAGAGACGATAGAAGCGCCCTCAAATCCTTGATGCGGAAGTAATAGTCACTTGGGCCTATCTGTGTCAGAGCTTCCATGGCTGATTTTGAGTCTGTGAGAATACATATTTCTCTGTCTTCAATCTGTAGACAGCTCACCAAGACCGTATCCAACGCCAATAGCTCGGCATTCATACTTGATGCTGCATTTGCTGGGACATAGAAGCATTCGCCGATCTTTTGGTTATAGTATCCTGGTCCTGATTTACTTTTGCCACTGTCCACGCATCCATCAGTGTATATTTTCACAAAGCTGTGATACTGGGTATTGAGCATTTCCAGTGTTTCCCTTCGAAGAGCTTCTGGATGGTCAGCCTTGGTCATTTTAATTGGTACGCCAAGTTTAACTTCCGCTTCTATCATCCCCCAAGGTGGTTCGTTGAAGTATGCAGCATTGGGCTCTGGGGTCTCGTTGGGCATGTCTCGTGAGAGAAGATCCACTCTTTTACTGAATGCTTGCGTAATGGTCGTGGCTGCCAACGAGTAGATTGGATGCGTTGGTGGAAGGGTTTGGTTTTTGAGATGTTTGTTCCATATTTGCTTTTTAATATACAAGTCTATTGGTTCAATGCCGAGCTCTATTTCCATAGCTGTAATGGGAGTAGACTTGGGGCAGCCAAGGCAAATTCTTAAAGCTGATGATTGGATGCGCTGTAGCTTGTTAATGTGTGTGGCGGCGGTAGAGCCCCATATCTCACAGCAGTAGGTCATTTTGGATCTGACAAAGGACAAATAAAATGTTCTCAAGGATACAGTGTCCGCCCCCCCCCCACTCTCGACTGGCTACAGTTTTTACAGCATTTAGTCGTTTGCTGCATTGTTCCATGACATGTTCTACGTGATCTTTCCAGCGAAGTTTTTTATCCAAGTGGACTCCAAGTAATTTGGGGCATTCGTTCAGTCGCAGGGCCCTGTTGTCAATTGTAAGGTGCGGGATGAAGCTTGCATGGATATTGCGTCTTGAGAAAAATGCGCATTCTGTTTTTGTTGATGATATCTTTAAGGACCATTTTACACACCACTTGACAACTTGATTTAAAGCTAGTTGCATCCGTTCATTTGCTCTTTCTGGATCTTTGTCTGTAGTAAAGAGCGTTACATCGTCCGCGAATATTACACAAAGTACTTCAGGTGGTAGCACTTTGTTTATAGCATAAAGTGCGATATTGAACAGAGTAGGGCTAATTACAGCACCCTGAACTATGCCGTTATCGACTTTAGTGCAGCTCGACTCCAGCCCATTCACTGAGGTCTTGATCAGACGATTTTTCAAAAGTTTGCCAAAAACTTCAACATTTTGCCCCTTATTCCCATCCTCATGCACTGCAGTTGGATGGTGGAATGAGGAGTTTTGTCAAAAGCAGACTCGAAATCTAGTAGGACTGTTATTGTTGATTTCTGCCTTTGGAAGCCCTCATAGATTTTGTTTGTCAAGATCAGCAGCGCATATTTGTGCTCCTTTGCTTTCTGAAACCAAATTGTGTGTTTCCTAGTAGATTATTGTTTTCTAGTCTCCACATCAAACGTGTGTTCACTAGTCGTTCCAAGAGTTTTCCTAGGTACGATGTAAGCGCGACCGGGCGATAGGAGCTTATTTCCGTTTTTGCTTTCCCTGGTTTTGGGAGGGGTATGATGAGAGCGGTTTTCCATGCTTGGGAGATGTTTCCTGTATGCCAGATAGTATTGAAGAGTTGAAGGATTTTGTCGAGCAGTTGCGCAGAGCAATGCATAAGTATTTTATTGTGAATGCCGTCCGCTCCCGGCGCTGCACTACGGAGTCTGGCTATTTCCGCTTTTAGTTCTGTCATCGTAAAGGGTTTGTTACCCGGGTCATCGGACAGCCATAGCAGTTCGAACCTGGCGGTGAGTTGCATTTCTTCAGGGGTGAGTGTTTTTGGCCACGGAGTTTTGCTTCCAGCTTTTTCCTTATAGAACGTGCTGAAAGCCTCTGCCTTGTCCTTATCCTCTTCAAACCATTCACCCGACTTGATTTGCTCAATCTTTTTGCCAGTCTCCCCTTCAATAGCCCGAAACTTCTTCCACACCTCACTACTAGGAGTGTTCATGTTGATTGAACCAACAAATTCTTTCCAGGATTTACGTTTTGCAGCTAGGATTTCTTTCCTTAAGATGGCATTCCATTTGTTGTACGTTTGTCGACATTCTTTGTTACGCTTTTCCTTCCATTAGGGGTGAGCTGATTGGTCCTCGTCCTGCCCCTGGATAGCTGCTTGTCAGTGAACCAAACGCCAGCAGTTGCTTTCCTTGAGGAAGCCCCGTAAAATGCCACAAACGCAGAACACTACAAACAGCCCTTTTCAGGGCTCACGACGAGTTTCAACTTCGAAACGAGAACACCTTGACAGACTAAAGATAATCATATGGGCAAAGAGAGAACAAAGTATAAAATCTATACGGGAAAAATTTTAAATTGACAAAGACCTCATTATGAGGAAAAGAGGAGTCTGGTACCCCACTAGGGCTTCAGCAAGAGATCTTCACCAAAAACTAACAAGGAAAGCAAACAATAAAGAAGGGCACATCTCCCTAGGACAGTCCTACTACGAAAGAAAGAAGAAGAGAAGTACAAATCCAGCCAAACAAACTTCGCCTCCAAATGCAAGTTCAGTAAAGACCTTCGAAGAAAAGGTTCTCCTGATGCATTGGAATGCCAGATCATTAAAGAAAAAAACAGAAGAACTCAAGAGGGAAATCACTGAAAAGAATGTAAAGATCATTTGTATACAGGAGTCCTCCTTGCCAAAAGATACATCCTTTCATCCTAAATTCAAAAACTTCAGCATGTTCAACTTATCACGAGAAGATAACTTTGGAGGTGGACTGGTTACACTTATCCATGATTCCCTGCATGTGGAGGACTGTGCTATGAAGACAAACAACAACATTGAATATATGAAGATAAAAATTAGAGTAACCAAGGATTGTGTTTTTACTTTAATAAACGTGTATATACCTTCCCAAGGCATTCAAGAAAAGGACCTAGATGTGCTTGTTCCAGATAGTCAAAACTTCATGCTGGTGGGCGACTTCAACAGCAAACACCTCAGCTGGAACAATGGGCCGGAAAACAGAAATGGTCCAGTACTCTTCAGGTGGATCCAAACGCACAAAGTCATCCTCCTAAACCAAAACAAAAAAGCTACCTACCAATCTCCCTCCTCAGGGACATTAAGCACCCTGGACCTGACTCTGGCATCCCAGCATTCGAAAGGTCAATAATTTTCAGTTTGGTTTTAGAAATTAGTAATTTTGCAAATGTTATTTAATTTTCGTTGATAATCACGCACAATTCGACTCATCTTTATTGTAATAAAGTGTATTATGTGTTTATATTATATATATCGAATAACTGATATTTTTTATTTTTCATTGGGATACATTTTTAAATAATTTTTTTATGAATTTATACATACAAAAAAACATTTGTTAATGCAGAAAAAAATACAAATTTTCATATTACCGACGTAATTTTGCACCATGAATGTAAATTGTAAATATATTTTTGTTCATAATCATCAAGATATCACCAACATACTTACTACTTTATAATAAAATCTTTATTAAGTACTGTACTCCAATTCTGCGTTTGCTTTAGAAATCGCTAAAATACTCATATTTATCGCAATTATTCGTTGTTTGGACTCATTTTTCTCACAATTTCACGGAGATTACAAAAATTATAGTTTAATTTCGATTATAAGCTGAATGAAAAATGTTGTAGTTTTGAATTGGACCATATAATTATACCTGAACCACCCGGGTCCATGCCTGGCCGGACCGGGCCGGTTGTGAGTGCGCGTGCGAGAGTGAGGGTCTTCTAATCCCTTAGGTGCCATCCGGTTTGGAACACCCTATAATTATAAAATGTTTTCATGTTTATACGACATAGAAGTGATAACTATCCGATACTTTAAAAGTCGCACAATACGCTCAAAAACCAAAACTTACAAAGACAAAGCACACACACACGCGCGCGCGCGTACTGATTCCTGTAAAATTCGACGTGTAACGCGTATCGCGTTGTTCGTCATCATTTCTCCCTGCGATTCCATTAATAACACACAAACACATTCCGTACCGAAGTAGCAGGATTGTAATAATGAGTAGTAATACGTATGTTTGTTTTGTACCTGTAATCCGACTATATTTATCCGAATAATGAACATTCGCTAAGAGAAGTCTGTGGAGGGGGAGGGGGTACGATTATTAATGGAAGATATTCATCGCAGCATCAGGTTACTAGAGAAGGGCGAGAGAGAGAGAGAGAGAGAGAGAGGGAGAGAGAGATCGTCTTCAGGCAATGAGCGCGCTATTATTATTATCCGTGTGGCGCGCAAAGTCGGGCCAAAGAGCTTCTCTACCTTCACGACCCCTGCTGCTGCTGTGCCATTACTACAGTTGTAGTTGTAGTCATACAATCATAATGGCTGCGGCTCGGCTTAGCATTTATCAATATGGGTTCTCGCCGAACACGTGTATACTGTGACAAAAGACGAGACACTGTGTCGGCGCAACAATAGCACTGGAATACATTGCCACCAACCAACCTGTGTAACAAATGGACAAGAGTAACAAAGTGACACCACGTCAGTAATACTGAGTAACAACCCCGAGCGGTGCTTTGGTCGCTGGAGCACCCCCTTCCAAAACCAAGAATTTTATATGTTCCGAGAAATGAGTGATAGATATAACACTTTTTTGACCAGTGGCATATGTTCGGGGGAGGACGAACGGGACCAGACACCCCCCCACGAGGGTCGATAATTGATAAAGTTTGTTAATCTCTTAATTTTTAGGCCGTTTTATTTATTTTTTTTTTACACTTGTGTACGCTAATATAGTAGTAGTTATTTTTTAAATATACAAACAGTTTATTACACAGCATTAGAGTATACATTGGAAATATGAAATATAGAAATATCAATTCAGTCAATAAGTATCGTTTAACAATATTATTACTGTATTTTATTGTGTCATTGTGTACATAATATTTTTATTGTGTTATTACCTTTTACTTCAATGGGACTGATTTCAGGATGTTATCAAGCATTTTTCAGCCACTTTAAAAATAGTCATGTTGAAGGCAGTCATGTTTTTGTTCAGGCAGCCGAAATGAAATTTCTAAGAGGGTTGTTCTCTCTTGGATCGGAGAAGGAACGAGGATGTTAGACGCGATTTGAACATTGTATCATTGCAGCAGAAGACTGAAGACCACAGAAGGAGATGGTGTGAACACTTGAATCGAAATGCCTGATTAGCCGTCTACCTGTGGCTGCCTTGGGTTATCACTCTACTGGGAAGAGAGATGTCGGTAGACCGAGGAGGAGATGGGGTCCGGAACAGGTCTAGGGCCTAGTCCTTGGAGTGGTGATGACGTTGATGATGATGATGAATTTCATCTTTTGACTGAACGAAATTTCATTCAATTTTCATTCTCCATAAGAACGCCTTCTCATTTCTCTTCCCATTCATGTAGCCTACCTATTGAAACTTCATTAGTTACAAATTAACAGGACAAATATTGTTAGTTTGGTTTTATCTAACTCTGCGTTGTCATACGTGGAATGTAACAACTGCGACCTAATGGCGAAAACGACCGAAGCCTTAGCGAAAGATACCGGAGGTTCTTGCGCCCGTTCAAGTTGATACCGCGCATTCGGTGTACACTACGTTTCGTCACAAAACAAAGAGACACGTCGTCAGGCTCTGTTTTATGTCTCTTACTAGAACTAAAAACGTCTTGTTTTATCAGTGTTGAAAGGACTATAATTAACACACTGTAAGTGGAGCGTGAGATACGATCGTGCAAAAACAATTTTGCCTATCGAGTGTCGCCGGTTTTTGCCTCGATAGTGAACCGCCGGTCTTATAAGTACCCGTCTGACATAGATAGATCTGAGCCGATACATCGAGAAGAAATTCATTTCGTTTGGGGACGAAGATAATTGTATGAGCCGATGATAAAAACAAGAAAACAAAAATGGAATGACGTTACAAAGCGGAATGAAAAATGTAAGGATTTCGCAGGATTAATAGGATTCAATACTTTCGTTTTTACGTTAGCAATTACACTGCTTTCAATCGTTTATTTTTTGAGAAATCTTATCATTTAGTGCATACAAGTGATAAAGTGGACTTTAAAAGACAAGTGATTGGAAAGAGTTCAGTTAAAAATATATAGAAACTCAAAAGTCATATCACACTGTACACGTTATCAAAAAGAATGTGCCACTGAGAAGGGTGTACTTCACGCCAACAGCGAACCATCGTTGTTGAAGGTCGTGGTTGATCAGTTATAATTCATTCGCCGAGACGAGAAACAAAGAATAAACAAATAGCGCACGTGATCAGCGCTGCTGGGCGCACAAATCCATTGACGCCACTCTAATTCTCAGAACACTGGTCAGTAGATAATGGTAAACTGGGAACGCTACTCGCGAAAGCAACGCACCTTGAAAAGGATTGCGACCAACAATGTTCTGCTTTCGAAGCGATGTATTGACCATTGAGCCATCCAGATAACCGATCAAACGTTTGTTTAAGAAACTGTCTTGGAAAACAATTGTTGTCTCAATTATAAATTAGTCTCAACAATATGAATTTGTAAATTTTACGTATTTACCATCTAATTCTACAAAACACGTTAATTTGAAGACAACCACATTTGATCGTCTGTGGAGAATCTTTGTGATAATTTTAATAAACAACAATAAAATTGTTCCCCTCAAGCGTTATCCAACAGGTTATATTTTCCTGGTTTTATATTTTCCGGTTTTCCCTGCTCTATTATATTACACAATGTGGAATGGAACCGTATTATGAGATTGGTTAACAATTTTGTTTCAGATCGCAAAGTTTTTCTTTTTTTTATTATTCTAACGATAACAATGGTTCATGAAGGCGTACAAACTTTATATTTTTCGTTTAATAAATCATGTGTCCCGATGATTTAAGGAAAAATAAGGACACAAGGCTACGTACAGTATGGGAAAGCAAATAGTCTGTGCAGTAGAGACGTTGTGTTGCCATAAATTTTCATAGGAAAATGTGCAGAACTGTGGACGGTTGTTGACTTATGCATCACAGCGAACGTCCCAGTGTGGAAGCAAGCGATGCAACCCTCTAAAATATAGTCTGCATCTACGATGTTAATGTAAACGCTGAATGCTGAACGCCTTGCTCCTTGAGACAACAAAACAATCTATATTGCCATTTTGTTTCATTTATTCACTCAATCTTTAATAACTCAAGTCGATCTCTTATTAACCCGATGCCACTTGTGAGTTTGTAGTACTCTGTTAAATTAAAAAAAGAATATATGAGATCCATATAATTTTAAATATTTTTTTATAATTAAAAAGGAGATCCACATAGCCTACTATGGATCTCTGTGAACAACATTATTTACATTTTGATTTTTGAACCAGAAATCATAACAACTTTTAAAGTAGCTAAGACGATGTGGTTATCGTGATACATCTAGTATCTAAAATCTAATAACTGTTGTGGATCAGAGGAGTCGAAAGAGACAATATTAAAAGAAGCAAACCGTAATTTCTCTTATTGTGGATCGATCGATTAAAAACATTCCGTTGACGAAACACGCCATGTCCATACTAACTTTATAAACATAATACTGCATTTCTAACATTTTACATAATATAATATAATATCAATAGCGTATCTAGAATTTGGTCTTGGGGGGGGGGATGGCGGTCGACTCGGCTTCATACAAAAGAAAAAACAAGTTAAGACTAATCAGTATTACTGTCTTCAAAGTGGGTGAAAAACGTGTGACAGTCTCCTGAAATCAATCCCATTAAAATAAACGGTAATAACACGATAAAAATACACGTTATTAAAAAACTTTTCTAGATTGATTTTTCTATACTTCATACGTATATACACACAAATGCTGTGTAATAAACCTGTTGTATAAGAGTTACTACTATATTAGTGTACACAGCTGAAAAAATAATAAAATAGCCTAAAAATTATGAGAATAAGAAAATTCGTAAACTTTTATCGACCCTCTGGGGGGGGGGGTCCGGTCCCGTTCGTCGGTAAATATGCCCCTGTATAATATATGGTAACACAATGTAATAGTAATTAGTGTCACAGTTGTATTGTATCGTATTTGCTTCCTTATTCTGAACAATCTTAGTTTCTCTGGCACACGCCAATTTCTTTAAGACCCAGTAACTTCCAAATTTTATTTCTCCCACTGCTTCCCACTGCCTTCTTCGCTTTTCTCTTCCCGTTCTCTCCTCCATTCCACGCCTGGTGCGAAGCAAGCAGTAGCTTGCATGGTTAACGGGACACCTGCTGTAAAACATAATTGTCTACAAGAATTTTTGATCCGACAAGATGTTTATCTAACCTTTCGTCAGGACCCGATAAAGCGATTTTCTTTAGTCTTGTCATGCATAAGCTGGCGTAATACGTACAACGCCAGCAACAACGAGCGCAGTTTATACTGAAAAAACGACTATCATCATCATCATCACTGTAATCATGACGACTTTACGTTTCTGTCGAAGTTATAACTGCTCTTCCAAGTAATGATGACAATTGGGGATGATGATTCACTTCACTACTTATTATTAATGTCATTTTTCAGGTGCTGCAGATTCATAAGAGAGAGGATGGCTCTTGAGACGGAGCTCGGGAAGTTCACGCCCGAGAGCGTAGTTGAGATTATGCTCCGAGGCAAGGCGTGGCATCTCTGCGTTTATTCAGTGGGTCCTACTAGAAAACACGGGCCAAACTTGCACCCAACGGGCAGTAGAAGATAAGGGACAACTAGAGGGAGCCCGATAAGGGCGCAATAGGCTTCATCCTTAAGTAATACGCTAAGTGGTTCCAGGATGAATATGAGTACTGTACCTGAATAAGGGGTGAGTTTTTTAGTGGGCGAGAGCCCCACACAACAGGGGATGCGATTTTCTCTGACGGTGCATAAAGGATTTTTTCTCTTCTAAAAATAATAATTATTATTATCATCATCACCATTATTATTATTATTATTAATGGTAGTAATAGTACCGTCGCGCTGTTAAACGTTAACAATGTTGAATATGTTATGGACATTAACATCTTTAGGAAAATCGACTTACTCGTTCTGTTTTATTGCGCACTTATTTTTAACGTTTAATAAATTCTGTCGTCGTGCTTGCAGTAAACAGTATTTACAACAAAAGTAAAACATCTTTAATGTGGTGGTTAGTGTCTGTTACATCGGAGACAAGCGAACGAGACGGTGATTAACTTGCCGTCTGGTGTCTGCAGGACCAAAAATTCATTTCGTATTCCGAGCGTGCCTGTGGCCTACGGACAACGAGAACATGATTCTAATTTGTGAAACGTGTTCCCGCCCCGCGCCCTTTACTGCGGCCCGTCTAAATATATCTACAAACATAAATTAGCATGTAAAATATTATGGGTATCATCTCGGGACCTTGAACCCCCCCCAACGCCGCTTATACTACCCACCACTACTACTAATACTAACCCCTGCCACTCTGTATAAGGATTTAGTAGCATGAATTGTAGTAGTGGTGTGTTAGCGAGAGAGGAAGATAAGGGAGGTTTTGTTAACAATAATGGTCTCCAGCCTGGCCCCCATAACAGTTTTCCCTTCCAAAAGTAAATCAACTCAAGTGAAATCTTTTGTAAATATTTCAGTCAAACGAAAATATAACCCCGTAATGTTCGTCCCTCCCCGTCCGGTCCGCGCCGCCGCTACACTCAAAACCTATCCACCACACCCCCTTACCGTCACACACTCTTCATCTCAGCGAACAATTCTTTGATTTCATATATTGATTTTTTTTTTCTCAGGCTTTACTGTATGTTTTATACATCGGTTGCCGCCGTATCGAGATCTGTATAACATCGAATAAATTTTATATTTATTTCCTTTCAGAAATATAAATGGAAATTTATGTCTTTTTTTACCGAATAATCGTTCAAATTTACTGCCTTTTTCGTCGAATCTGTGTCAAGAGAATTATAAAAAAATGAGAGGAAGGAAATATTGAGCACACATTATATATGCAAAAGGGAAACAAAATTCAGCTGTACGATGGCCATCAAGAGTTGCAGCTTACGCCAACACGTGTCTTGTGTTTTGTGTCTTGTGCGTGAGAGGGTGCACACTGTATCCGAGTTTGGCTGTGGCTTGTAGGCGTCGGAAAACATGTCGCCTCAAACGTCAACTGATCGACAAAACTCTGTTGAAATCATATGACACATTCAATTTTTCATCGTTGCTATGAAAATACAGATTTAGGGAATGTTTCCTATTAGTAATTAAATTATATACCTATTCATTTTATAAACTAACGTTTACACTAATTCACATCCATCTAGGTTTTTAACTATCAACATGAATATTAACATTTTACAAGTATGCATTAAGCGCAATAACAGCGTTATTCCATTTTCATTCTCCTCTCTTTCATACATATTATTTTCGTATATAACCAAATTATTATGAACACGAAAAATAGTTTTTAGTTCTGACGACACTGAATCATTTGGGTAATTTTGTAAGTCAAACTTAGTTTTTACCTTTCTGGGGGCAAAACAGAGAATTCAAGTCGTGTAATAGTAAGCTGCTATAGTGGCGGAGCTGTTTATCAATCAACTAATACTATAAGTAAATACAGTTGATATTCATATCCGGACACCACAGAATAGTTGAACTTTTTTGACATTTGAGCCACGCTAGAAATTCGATGTCGTAAAAGATCTGGATCTCTCGCACAGGGACACCAGAAATTTGACTGCGCGAATGGTTACAAAACTATTCCTTACATTAAATTTATTACGTACGATTTTATTGTTATTCTGTGGCTCTGCAACTGAATTCGGTTCTTTAAGCTATTTACCAACTTTCTTGTACTGGTTTACCTGATAGAACTAAAGGTCTTTTGTGCCTCTATTTCTCGGTTAGAATTTCACGAGTTTCTTGAGTCATTAATCTAAACGTGATGGCTACGCTCCTAGGCTTGGGTTCGCTCGATGTCGTCACCAGTGAAAAAATAATCCTAGTGTTATACGGTAGATCTGTCCTAGAAGGGCAACAGAAACATTAGCCATAACGTAGGCCTATGTACCTTATAATACTTGCCTTATCAGTCGTTCACAGCTGGCGTTAAAACTGTAGGGTCCATATATCTGTAAGATTATCAAAATTTATCAAAAAAACATGGATATGTGGACGGATGTAGCTCGGCAGAACTGCTGCGTGGTCACGGTCCAAAGTCCCTGCGATGTAGCAGCATCCGGAGTGATTGCAAAAGGGATGAAACTCTATGGAGTTGCATTGTCCAGATCGGTAGTGTTAAGCGGCATATTAGTTTTGAATCGTTTTCAGTGGTTTGAAGATCTAAAGTAGATTTTTGGTTTGAACCCAGTCGCCTTCATCGGGAGTGAACCTCTGGCGACGCAAACAGTTTGTCCAGGAGCACCGAAGAAGGTGCGCACCAGTGGAGTCGAAGATCCTACAGGAGACCCGAGAGCAACATATCACAGCTTGTACGCCACACTACCACTCCCGAATGAACCTCCAGAAACACACGACGGGAATTAATCTACCCTAGCTTAGAAACCACAATCACCACGAAATCTCAAGTCAACTCGTGAACGGCGGTGGACAGGACCCCTTCCGGACTGTTCACGATCCCGTGGTACCATTTTTGAGTAGGCCTACGTTACGTGGCCAAGGCGACGACCCCCCGAAGCCCCGAGTGGTGGCGACGCAAACGGAGCAACAATGAAGGTACCGCACCCGGTCCTTTCGAGTCCGTTGCAGACCTCAACATGACTCCTGTTGATAGCCGGGTTCGCGGCACGGAGCTAGCCTACTGTTGAATCGTGAATAAAACTAAAAAAAACTTGTCCACTTGTCACATTTTTTAATTTTTATTGTCACACGTTTTAATTCCCTAGGTGCGGATTTTGTTTACCGTTCCATCGGAAATCTTTCTTAGAGACGATTTCTGTCTCACAGCCCAAGTCTCACCGCGTCAGCCCAAAAAGTGAAGGGATTGTATACGTTTTTCTGTTTTCGCACTGCATTATTTCTATAGTTCTTTTTTCTGTTACAAGTTAGCCGCCAATAGAAGAAATTTTTACAGGTCAATATTTCTTTGCGTATCATTTACCATTCTTTGCAATTCTATATTTAGATATGTAAAACGGTCCACTATTTCTTCGTTAACGTAGCCTAAATGTCTATCCGTGACAACGTTAGTACCTGAGTAACCGGCGAAAAAAGTAGCGTTGTTCAAATGGATTTCGCGGCACGCTGAGCAGAAACAAGGTAATTCTTTGTCAGCTAAATTTTCATTTAGCTAAAAGCGTGCAATGAGCGGCGGCCGACTAATTGGAGCGAAGTCGCTCAATAAATTTCAATGTAACGGACATATGTATTACTTAGCACAGCGTTCTACAAACAGCGGTAATGCACCTTGATACCGGTACATTCGTTCTTATTAAGATTTATTTCGCTGTTACTATCTTTCTTTTTTTGCCGTTACACTAGTTCTACAGAATTGAAAACTGTGGTACGGGGGAGTTGATACGACCGATCTTGCCTCTTCCAGATAAGGCGGACGGAAAACTGGCATCGCGCCGACGTCGCCTGCGACTGCAACCCCGGCGATTGGATTAATTCACAAACAAACGGGAAAACTTTACCGTAAGTAATTGTTCTTACTGAGAATTTATCTGCACCGATCGAGGAGAAAATACGGAACGATGAAGGTGTGAGGAGGAGAAGTAGAGGTAAAATGAAGTGGATGCCTGTTGCGATAGAGTCGGTGAAAAAAACTACCGCTCGCCCACCGATAATTCAAAGTGAAGGGGAGTCAGCGAGGTGCAAGATAACACACACGCTCACACGCCACGCTCAACAGTGACTTTAAATCGCTGTTGCCCTTTTCGTATTTTTCACTTAAATGTGTCGGTTTGGTCGCCGAACAAATATTTTTTCTTCCTTCCTCCGGTCAACGGCTACCTGTTTACTGTCGACGCAAACAATACGACCTTTTGACCTGTGCAAACTCTCTAGCCGTATCACTCTCTAGCGGCCACAGAGGCATTGAATTCGGCGGAGTTACTGTTGGTACCTCCTAACGTACATTTACTGCTGTATTTGTTTATAGAAGTGATTTGCCTTCGTTTTGTTTTGTATATGTTTCACGTCTCCAGCATAATTTTTCTACACGTGTTCACTACAATGCAGTGGCGGATGGTGACGTTTTTGACTGTCGGGGGGGGGGGGGGTCAAAATGTTTTTGGACCAATACATAACAAAAGTAATCAGTCGCCAGCAGAAACCAAATTATTGCACTTGTCGTAAAATAATAGCAAAACTGTACCCTTTGGTTTTTATTCAAAAGATAACTATATTTCCATAATTTACGAGCACCTGGGTAGAAATATGCTAAAAGTACTGTTAATATCAAAAGCTACCTTGTACACAACCTATATTTAAATAGTGTTTGAAATTGAAAACATTTTTAACCCTAAAATTACTGCAGTTCACGTTCCTAAACTTTAATGCTAAATCAATTTTATTATTAAATGAAACAGGCTCAGGCCTACAAAATATCTACAACACCACGTTTATGTATAAAAAGTACGACAAAAACACTGTCTTACACAGAATTCACAGTTTAATACAGATACTTGACCTTTCCACTAGCTTCCTCATCCCCTCAACCCCCTTCATCATACACACCCACACATGTCCGGATACACGCCCTAAACACACGTTCACCACACTTACATTCTTTGTTTAGTTTAGTTGTTCACTGATCTCTTTGACAATAGCTTAATAAGCTGAAACAGCTGTCAGAGTTAAAAAAAAACTGTGAAACGTACCACGCGTTTATATATTTTAAAAACCTTTATAATAAAGAATAAATTATTATACCATGTTTACGTATAAAAGTACGACAAAAACAAAATCAAAACTATATAACAAACCTAAAATGTATGCACCTTAACAGCAACAGAGGCGTTTTAAACAACGGACCCCGCTTCTCTATGAAAAGAAACGCGAAAACTGACAACAGGCACCCCACCACCACATGGCTGCCGCTTCTTTTAAAACCATAAAGTGTGTAAACGTCATCTTTCCCCACTCCCCTAAGACCATCCAGTTAACAAGAGACAGGCAGGGCTGTAGAAAAGTGTCCGATTTCAGGACTACACCGAAAACATAGGGTGATCGCTATTAGCCGCCCCAAAAGTATCTGTCACATAAGGTAACTGTTTACACTTTTCAATAGTATTATTTTCAATTTTAATTACAAATTTAATAGGGGGGCTGCGCCCTTCTGCCCTCCCTGCACCAGCGGCCACTGGCACAATGATTGTAATGTTAATGATTTCGCCATTAATGTTATCCGCGTACAGGGAAGAGGAAACCTTTCGGATTTTTTAAAATAAACTATTATTTGGTCCTTTTATACGGGCAGTACAGACAATCCGCAAGTATGTACAGTGGGATTGGAAACTATGGTTTCTGTAGTCTGTAAAGCGGAATCGTGTTTCCGTGGGATGCCACTGAGTACCGGTATAATTATTTGGTTTACCTACGTAGAAAGTTGCACGTGGCCTAATTGTTTTTATCGAAATTTGGACTAATGAAAAGTAAAAATTGTGGTGGAAAGTGAACTTCGCATTAAATGAAATTTAAAGCAATTTCCACAGATAAAAATAAATCTTCGGTGATTTAAATTACCGAAGTGCGCCCGAGTAAGTCCTGGAACTTTGAAATCCAAAAAGCAAATGGCTAACAACAAAATTCAAGAAAATGCTTTGGAATATGATAAGAAACTAGATCATGGATAAAAATAAGTACGGACAGAAAAAATCACGAAACTTAGGCCTACATCATACAGATAGGACGAAGTGTTTCTTATTTGCTAGCTAATTCGAGGGTTTTGATCACGTATAAGACTGGTAGATTGTGGAAGGCGGGGGATAGTGAGAGAGAATGGCGTAGACAGATAGTTGGGGGGGGGGATAGAACCGAATTGACAGCAAACACTATTAATTAGCTAATTCGCTGTTTTTGTAAACGACAGATTAGACGAGAGAGACGTGTAGAAGGAAGGTGGGAGACAGAGAGGGAGGGAGAGACGCACACACTGGCAGATGGGGTGTGTGATAGAACCAGATTGACGAGGAAGACTATTACGCTTGCGCTGTCTGAGGTTTTAAATTTGTATTCTTAAACTTCTTACGTAAGTAAAAATACGTGTAATGGAGAACGACGTATATGCACTTAAACTGTACACCACAGCTGTACAACTGCACATTCCGAGTGACTGAATACTATTACTTATGGGCAGAGAGAGAGAGAGAGAGAGAGAGAGAGAGAGAGAGAGAGAGAGAGAGAGAGAGAGAGAGAGATAAGCGACACATATACCTGACTACATATCTATAAGTAGTTTATAACGATATCCGTGAGACTAGTAGAAACTACTGCATACATTTCTAATATCCGATATTGCTTTTATACCGAACAAAGTTTGCGTTACAAGTGATTCTACAAAGTAAATACGCTATACTGTGAGTAAAAAGTGTATTTTATGGAGTTTAGTCAGTCCATCGTCTGGCGGATGTGAACGCGTTTTGTAAATAATAACGCTCGCGGGTAAAGGCAGCAGGAACGCATTTTTACATTGGACACCTCTGTATGACGGGTGATGACGGTGGGGGAAGAAGGATAAATGCGAAATTTAACTGCGTGAACCGCGACTGGAACGTGCCACTCGAGAAGCGCCCAAATGCGCGGTCTACGATAATTTCCTTTAAATGTTTTATGTTTATAGGTATTTAAATGCGTGTAGTGATAATTCCCGTATTTCAACTGGTAGCTTATATCACGGTACGCTGTTGTTCCGAACAAAACCCTACTTGCCTAGATGCATGTTTGAAGCCGAAGCCGTTTTCTTCACAACATTGACTTCGATCCTATCCCTGTCGATCAAGAGGGTATTTATGGGGAGGACTAACGGGACCCCCCCCCCCAGAGGGACGAAAAAGTTGACGAATATTTTTAATCTCTTAATTTTTAGGCCATTTTATTATTTTCTTTCAGCTGGTAACGCTAATATAGTAGTAGCTCTTTTTTAAAATATACGAACAGTTTATTACACAGCATTAGAATATAAGTTTGAAATGTGAAATATAGGAAAATCAATTCAGTCAATAGGTATTTTTTAACGATGTTTAAGTAATAAGTATTTTTACAGTGTTATTACAGTTTAATGCGACTGATTTCAGGATGTTATCACACGTTTTTCAGCCACTTAAAAAAGATAATAATGGTGATTAGTCTTGACTTGTTTTTCTTTTGTACGAAGCCTACCGGACTCCGGACCCCCCAAAGCCAATTTCTGATGCGCCACTGCTGTCGCTGTCGCTGTCCGCTGGGACGGTTCGATCATGAACTGAGCGTTGTGTAATAGTCTACAGTGGCGCTTACTTTCTTTGAAATGACGTTCTTCTGTTGCTTGATTAAACAAATGCTGTGATATATTATCACTTTCCTTGTTTTTTTTCAGACCATATTATTTGTTTACATTGACGGGGGTACCTCAGTGGAAGAGGCTTTGCATGGTACTCGTTCGTCACGTTGGGCTGTGGGTTATTTTAAAGTAGAATAAATCCAGCCCCGTCTACCTACTTTGGATTGGAAAAAACGGATCTCAGTCAGGAACAACGCGACATCTTGTGAACAAAGCAACAACACCGCTTCGCGGACCAATTTCTCTGTAGGGGCGGTGTGGTGTGGTTAGAGTTGTACCGTGTTTAGAGGTGTCAATCCTTGAGGGAAGATGACGACGACGACGATTACAAGCATTTTAACGCTTAAAGGAAACAAATCAAATTCTTTCTTCATATAGGCCTACTTAACGTAGAAGTTAAGTATGATGTTTCTTCATAGCTACTTATTTCGTAGACGTTAAATTAATAATGTTACAATTTGTTTTGGTTTGCTTTGTATAGTGGTACCTCTTTGGACCAGTGATTTGGTTGCAGCTTCCGGCACGAGCCCGATGACTGGCAGATGAAAACAGTGCTGGTCATTCTGAAGGGGTGCCTAAACAACTCCTCTGCCCCCTCCACAAATATCATCTACTCCAACTACGCAATAATAAAATGAAATAACTAATTCCTGTAAAACATAAATACTCAATATAAAACCTACAAACCTGTCCCACGCCAATCCCTTGACGCCATTACGACGCTTCCCGCCATCTTTAGCGTCACACGTTGCTCGTCTCTGGTCGCCTATGTCTTTACGTTTGGCACTAAAACACCCCCCACCCTCTCCAAGAGGCTCCTACACCTTCATCAACTCGGACACACTTTCTTTACTTTCAGGTACCACCACCTTCTGATCGGCCGGTCTGCGCTGGCGTGCGAACCCAATCACCCAACACTCCTAGCCACACAGCTGAAGGGGACTTGGCCCAGAACAGCCTGAGTCTGGCCCCAACAAGGACCACTCTCGAAAAAAAAGAGGGGTGCCTAAAAATGGGAGGGACGTACCAACACTGTCATCCGCTAGATGGCGCCCGAATGTTGAAAATGATAACTTATGCTTTAGTAGCACTGTCCCTGGTGGCGATGTGGACGGCAGGTACCGCCCGCTTCGGACACAGGAGGCAGACGCTCTCATAATATTACAAAACAACAAAACTACTACCAGAAACAATACTATTACGATGACCTAAATGACAGAAATTAATATCCATTTGTAACCACAAACGCGATCGCAGTAACAATTTGAACGAATTTTTCAAACCGTAACACGGAAACAAAATATATACGTATTCAGAGCACGACTGATTTACTGTAAAACAGGAAAACTCTCTCTCTCTCTCTCTCTCTCACACACACACACGCGCGCGCGCGCGCACACCACATGTATACCGAAAACAGGCCTACATCCTACGCGACTTGTTCTACAATTTGTTGGATTTCATCCCGCGTGGTTCATTCGCTCCTTTCATCTTCCACCATTATATCTTTTCCGTTTCTACATTTACTTCCTCATACTTAATACAACAGAGAAAATGACAGGCAGTAAACGAAACAAAACAACCGACGGCGGAAACAAAAGCTTACGAACACGCTTCTTCGGCTTTCACGCGTCGTTATTATTTCCTTTACCTGAAGTGAAAACACGATTGTTCTCGCAACAAGGAAAACAGAACACGGATAACAAGTGGGTAAAGAGACGGAGGAATACGAACAAGCACAACATAAAGATTTAAATCACCGTTTACGTTTTAAATTAAGAATAGTTTTTTACATTCGACTCAGCCTCAATTTAAGCCTAATCTCTGAAGTCGTATTTCATGAACAGTTTTATTAAAAAAAATCCAAAAAATTCACGTAAGCTATGCATAAAATTTTGTGTAAATAACTATTAAACAATGAAGTACAATGAAGTACACAGAACGCATCAGTGTTGCCAATCTCGCGGCCCTCCTCTGCTTTCTTCGCATCCAAAGAGTATGAGAGGTTTGGCCACGGTTTTGTGTCTTTCCTAACCGCATCCATTAGCGTTCTGTGGATAGCTCCGCATATTATACCAAATTTGTTGATCTTGCTGTCGACATGTCTATCATAGTTATAACTAGCACCGTTCTCACATAATTAAAATCGTTAACCAGTTCTAACACTATATTGTCTTATATTGGAGAAACTTAAAATTCGATTGTCTTATATACTGGTTCGGGATCATTTCCTGTCTCAATACATTCATATTGTACTCGGTCAATGATTCATATCTACAACGTATATATCCTGAGTTGTAACTTCTTTTCATCATCCTGAATTAAAAATCGATCGTCTGCAAACATCAAAGTATTTATTGACACATTTTTGGATAGGCAATCCCAGAGTATACCAGAGCATTCCATCGTCGCAGAAGATCGTAATATAAATATCATATATAGCAGATAAAATCCTAGACTCTTGTCGTACCTCAAGTTAACAGAAATCTGCTTCAATAAATTGGACTCTTTCATGATCACTCGTTTTGTATCTTTTATTGAATCTGTTTCGTTGTTTTTCCTGTAACAGCGCTCCGTATCATTTTTTAACGTTTATTTATGCATTCTGTTAATACATAACAATAAGCATAATTGTTGACAGAATACACAGCCAATGGAGAGAACTCGTCCAATGACTAGTTGTCTATATGAGTATTTAAAAGTGTTTGACATATTGTGTACAATGTATTTATTGTCTTAAAGTCTATATAAATCCAGCGGAAATGTTAATTTTAATCGTGTTCTCTGCCAACCATTATCTAGTAGATTAAAGGATCTGTGTACTCTTCAAACCAAATCGCAATGGTTTCACTGACTGTAGTCAGGTCTAGTTCGGTAAAGATGTCTTTGTTGCTGACGAACCACAAAGCACGCAGTAGCCTACCTTGGTCTGAAACTTTCCATTATAGCCATGTTGGATATGGAAGTTCCTCAAAGCTGTAAGCCGTATATCACACAGGCTCGAAGACAGTCTTTTAAAATGACAGGTTGTTTTGCATTGACAGTAATGATTTTCTGCCCAGGAACCACTAATGGTTGCGAAACTTGGTGTCCAGTTATTTCCTCGTCATCGAAATATCGTTGGGCCATGTAAGCTGTTTGTCTAGGCGAATGCCCAAGTATTTTACAGAGTCGGCTACCGGGATCGCTTTGCTGTTCAATGTCACAACTGGTGCTGCTCCTTGGGATCTTGTGAAAATGTTGTGTGCTGAATTCATATCATATGAGAGCTTATTGTTTACATCTAAGTCGTACTGAAACCTCGTAAATATTATTGAAGCGTTGGAGTTTAAACAGTGGGTTTATTCTACAAGAAAAGTTTGTTGTAACTGCGTAAGCGCCAAGGGCGCAAACTGCGTAACCATCGTTTTCGTTTTCTCCGTCGATGTCTCTGTATTTTAACTAACGCTAACCCGACCGAGTTTATCAACGGAGTACTGTAGTTTTGTCTTATGAATCATCTGTAACAGACATCTCACTGGCATCTAATATAATTCCATAAACATCTAATATGTATTCTTATTTTCAAAACGATTTCTAAATAACGGGCTGTTAAGCCGTGATTCATCGACATCTCGTCGGCAACGTTTTGATTCCCCCCCCCTCGGGGATCTTCTTCAGGCCGCCAAAACGCGACAGAGCATGCAAAAACAGTAGCGACAGACCTTCGCCGAACTATACCAGAAACTTTTTTCGGTTAGAAGCAACCAAGCAAACAAGTGCCGGGTATCGTTCGGAGAAGATCTGCCGTTACTGTTTTTGCATACTCTGTCGCTTTTTGGCGGCCTGAAGATCTCCGAGGGGGGGGATCGAAACACTGCCAACGAGACGTCGGTGCATCATAGCAACAGACCACGGCCTAACAGCCCGGTGTTTAGAAATGGTTTTGAAAATATTGACACCGCCCGTGAAAGCTTCAGATGTATTCTTATTTATTCTTTGTTCAATTACTAAGGAACTGATGCATTGTTTCTAGGTATAAAGGTCGATCTTCTTAATATTTTTCTCATAACAAAGGCATTGGAAAGCGCTCTCGTTACATGTAATCAACACGCAAATAACGTGCTGATAGTGTTTCTGCTGTGCCAACTAATTGTCCATATATGTCGGATTATACACATAACGTACACAACACATTTTCGTTATTAAATGTACGTTAGCATAGTAATCTCGCTATAGACTGTTAAAATTTATAGCCTGTTACATAATTTATTATAATAGTAACCGGCTCTGATATTAACCCAGATCAAAACGTACGGGGCCGGATTAGCGCCAACGACGACGGATTCCTCTATAATCACCGTGTAACGCACGCGCGCGCGCTAACCTATTAAATAATAAACAACGATCCGGTCCGGTGCCGACCTAGCGCTAGTTTGACAGCGGCCAGACGTTTTTATCGTAAATTATCCGGCGTAACTTTGGAGCGTACGTGCGAGCGCGCTAGCCACCAACACCGCCGTCTAGTTTAGCGGAAAGTAATGAATTCGACGTTTCCCTGATTAATGACCGCGAATGCAACGAGGCGACCTTGTCTCGTCGTCCATCTCTTTGTGTCTATTATGTTTCCCACTTTATCCCTGACATTATTATCAGATATTTTTGCTGTTACGCTTCCTTATCTCCGTGTGTCTGCAACACCTGTTAATGTATAACGTCAGTTTTAGCGCCATTATTTAAACCGTTACAAACAGGCTTCAAAGCAACTGTTATCAGTAGTAATTAATTGTTTATCTTGCATCATTTATGAATACGATCCATAACTTCAACCTTATATGCGGGACCATCAGGCGAACTCTTACGTCTGCAAGTAAAGAAACACGCCTAAAACTCTACAAGGTGATGGCCCTTCCCACACTTCTTTATGGGTCTGAGAATTGAACTTTAACGAAAGACCAGGCCAGTCGTATCCAAGCGGCTGAAATGAGATTTCTCAGGCACGTGGCAGGGTATACTCTCCATGATCATAGAAAAAACAGATATACGGCATGAACGGAATATTATGAGTGTACTCGACAGGGTTGCCCAGTATCGGGCGAATCGGTGGGAACATCTTTGCCGAATGGATGACTGCCGCATCCCAAAATAACTAAGAAACTATAAACCGAAGGGACGGAGAGGTGTGGGACGTCCGAGGAAGCGCTGGAGTGACCAGCTCTAGACTTTGCCTGTTTGTGACCGGAACAAACCAGCCTTGGTTTTATCCTTCCAGATGATGATGAAGATCTTGCATCATGGGAGTTAACGAAATTTTCACAAGCGTAGTTACGTTGTTGACATGTTTCATTTCATCAAACAACGGCTACGGCGACAGAAGACTGACGACGACACGACGAGTCGGCTCCACTGAAGGCGATAAGCTGCAGTTCATGAATACTACTTGTGCTAACGTGGCGCATCAACTGCACTCAGACGGGTAATCTCGTCTTACTAACGGTGCAGTCTGATTGATGCACAGAGACACTGTCGGGTGTCGCACTTTTTTTTAAACACACTATTATATCAAAGGCTCCCGACTGTCACCCTTCTGGCCGAGGCGGTATTACGGTCCTTCCACGGATCAGCTTGCTACATCTTCCCCTCTCTACTACTCCTCTCCTCTTGAATTAAAGAAGAAATTATTCGATTGTATTGTATGCAACAGCATTTTACCGAACAGAGATTGTTAACCCTGTGCAACAGATCACAACAGTGAAGTCGATTTAAGAGACTGCTAAATGGATGTACTTCCACTGAACTGTCTCATTCATAGTATTGATGAGGTTTTTGTTTCCGTAGTGGCAGAATTAACAGACACTCATGCTGTGCAAACCGATACAATATCGGTTGCGGTCGGTCAGTTGTGTTGTGGTCTGTCTACGAATTCTCCTCTGCTACGGTCAGCTGTAATGTTAACCTAAACTGACCATCGATACGGTATTGCAATATGTATGGTATACGTCCAAGGTACTCTCGACGTGTCGGTTTCCTTTCACGTTATTTCATTTTAAGGTACAGCATGCACCTTCTGGGAAAAAAGGTAGAGCAAAAAAAAAAAAAAAACAATTCTGGAAGTATAAGAGACAAATTATAAAGCCGAACAGTAAAAAAAGTTTTACTAGTCAGTTCTTTGAATCAACCTGCAGTTTGTTTCCTACGATTGCATTCAGTAATCCAGTAAAAATTCTAGATTTTGTAATGTGGAAACGTCACCGAAATAGATGGAAATAACATTGATACAAAACACAATAAAGTAGTTAGGAATTACACATAATAACATACAGTGCATACTTTAAAATTTAATAAGAAAACTTAGGCTTCCGGAAGGGTGGACGTGGGTCTCCACGGCACAAGTTCGTTGGAATTTCACAGATCTTTTATGATTTAAGTGGAATTTTGTTTATAAAACAAAATTCTGAAACTAAGAAGGATTTCCCTGGAGCACTATGCGTATCATTCACGGCTGATTCAAAGTAATTCCACTACGTAAACGTCAGTACGAAATGAAGTTCTATCGTTACCGAATTCATTCGGTTTAGAGGGTTATTGACAAGTTGGTCAGAAAAGTATCCTGACAAGTAGCAAAATGTTTGTTAATTTTTTACAAATTTGATTTATTTTATTAGCAATCAGATTTGACAGTTTCTATTAGTTCACAGAGACACAATTCTATTCCATAGGTTCATATTGTTCTAATGTCCTATTGAGAAATGTTTATTTTCTTACAAAAAAAATGATTTTTTTAATCCATTAACCACTACAATTACTTTTTGGATCGATTTGTTTTCATTTGTTTTTGTATATGCGTTCGATCTAATTAAGTTTAATATTTTGTTCCAGTGAATATTGTAATGCGACAAATCAAGGGGACCCACAAAATAGGAACCTTTAGTACATAAAAGCCAAAATAAATATAATTACATTACAATCTAGAACCCCTGAAGTACAATACAGAAACCAAACTAAAAAACCAGTGTACAATAGTTTTAAGTAAACATTGTTAATAAAATTAAGTTGTAAAAGTGATGTGATGACGGAAGGGTAATTGTCAATAGTCAGACAAGAACAACTAGATGGTCTAGTTAAATTCTTCTCATGACAACACACAGTGTAAAAATCAGTGGGAGTGACATGTGAAGATGCACTACAATGTGTAGTGTATACAAACGAATGTAATCGATAGTAAGCAATTACATTAAAATGGAATAATAGTGAGATGAATTATAAAAGTGAAATGGTGAGTAAACAAACCAAAATATAATCAACAATAATCAGGTTAACAATACCAGTGTATGTGTGACATGCATAAACATGGACAAAGCACATGATAACACAAATGTATTCAAAACCTACCATCACAAATTAAGTGGTAATGAAAGTATAATAGAACTAAACTTTAACATTGATAATTAATTTTTCCCCACACCCCTGAACATATTACAATATTACTATGAAAGTGAAGGACAATTGTCATTTCATGGTAATCACAAAAGTGAATAAAAACATTCATAAAAGAATGATAAATGAACCTAGTTAGAAATAACTAAACATTAGATAGGTAGAAAGAGTTGAAAGGAGTTTGTTTTGTTATTATGTTAATTAATTATATAGAGTTCCCAATGTTGTGGATTAACTAATGCAAAGTTAGTTTAAAAGTTGAATTTTATGTTAGGTATTAAGTAGTATATAAGTCATGGAACCATGATTCCAAGTTAAAATGTTTATAATTTGTCTTAGAGTAATAAGAGTATGAGAAAAGATATAATTCAAATGTAATCATTAACAGTTAAGCATTAGTAGTATGTAACAAGGGTCCTAAAAAAAAAAGATTAATGAACTAAAATGTAACATTGTAATTAATGTGAAACCATGACATAGGCCACTGCTACATTCAACCAAGTATTGTCAAAATTAATAGCCTAATAGAAAAACCAAATAATGTAAATTAGTATCAAACAACAGATTTAACAAATAAGCTATCTTTCAGGACTGTAAACATATTTTTTTGGAATATCACAAGGTGCTAAACAATGTTTCAGAAAATGTTAAACTGAACAAAAAGCATGACCTAGGCAGAAGGTTGAATATTAAAAGTAGTAGTAAAGTCAATTGAAAAAAAAAAACAAATCAATGTTAATTAACAAAAACAAGTCATGATTATTAAGTGGATGTTCTTTTTTAGTAATGATACAATGTAATAAGAAACTTAAAGACGTTTGACATGATTTTGTGAAAATCAGATACCTAAAGGGTCATAACCGAGTTTTTGTAAATGAAAAAGTTTACCTATTAATTAATATAAATATGGCAAAAGGGATATCAAATTGTTTGTAATTAAGTAAGGAATACAACTATGTAAATCAAATTAAGCGAAATTAGTTAATAATTAGGGCGTAACTTGTACTGGGAGGTAAAAAATCAGTTATTTGAAATAATACAAAATCCCATAATCCCAACTGTAGCAGAATCAACCAATCAGGAATTAGAAAAATTGGTAAAAAATTCGTTGAAGGGAGAAGAGGAACGAATTACTCAGTTGTTACATCTGAAAGTGAAAAGATTAACTCCGTATAACCGAGTGATAAAATATATTTGGAATCAATTCTGAGTTGACCAAAAGCAAACCAAATATTTTTAACAAGAAAAATGTTAAAACCAAGAGGAAAGAAATACAAATTAACAGAAAATATCCTATCAAGAACCGAAAATACACGTAAGAGGCACTCCATACGCTAATAAACGCAAGATAAACGAAAAAATCTCTGCTTGAAGTTGGTAAGTTTTAACCAAACTACACGCATAATTTACGAATTCACAAACACCAAGGAAACTGCACGAACACTTGAACACACCAACACGGTGAAGGAAAACACAGAATCCGGCATAATTTCAGTGAACACTATAAATAAACTTAAATATTTTAAAATAAAACTGGAAAGGATTAATTTCATATATTTGACCTGGCGAGAAAGCGTCCATTTTTGTTTGGAATTACTAGTTCAGTCTGAAAGTGACGCCAGTTTTGGGTGAAGCCTTCGGTCTTCAAGTAAAACAATTATAATTTATATTCAAACCGTTTGACATTATTTGTAATAGTACGTAAGATTCTTTATTAATATTTGTGAGGTATTGTACTTCTTAAGCATTTCTAACTTTTCAATAGCAGTATAAAAGGACCTTTGAGAAAATTAACATAAATTATAAAACCGAAATCTGAATTAACGAACTGAATCAGAGAGTCGAATGTGGGCCAAACGACTCAGTCGCCCAGTGATTCGTAATACGATTTATAAAGAATAAAGAAAAAATTAATAAACAATTTATTAATTGAATTAAACCAGAATTTATTTATAAAAAATTACTTAGTTAAGGAATTTCAGGTGGAGAAAGGGGAGTTAATTGCTGAATATCGTCGGAAAGAACCAAAAGAGGTGATAACCTATATGAGCCGAGTCGACAACCACGTCGAACTGGGTCTTCACCAAAACATTATTTTGAATTAATTTGTACCAAACCGACGAAGGTTGAATAAGAACAAATAATGATAAATACTAAGTAATTAATAATAATTAACCAGAAAAATAAAGAATTTAATAAGAAATATAATACAATTTAATAAAACTGAATATTGAAATAATAAATAGTAATACAAAACGGCACAAAATAAGAATTATTGATCTGATATTTTATAATATGTTACAAATTGGCGTTTCCAACGTGGAGCTTATTTAACATTCATCATAACACGAGGGATAAATATATATTATGTTACAATATTCATCTTTACTTATAGTGAAGGTCATCTGTATCGGTTTTCCTTCATATAATTTAATTTTAAACCAACAACACGCATAAAATAAATTCAATACTTTCTTAAACAAACATCTTGTCAGAAATGTCAGCTGATCGTCTCTTCGTTTTAGAAAGCAACCGCAGGACTGTGGAATGCCTGGCCGTAGTTGCTATTCTTACACTGCCAGTTAACCGCATAGGTTATACATCCACCGTTGTGTTTTGTGCTCCTGTTCTGTCACGGAAGCTCGACCGACGCGGCTTACTAATATGCGGTGAAGACTGCTGCACCGTTTCCCACTACACAGTCGATATACAACGTCGTGTACCACGTCGATACCAATTTGTGTTACTGCTCGCACCTGATCGATTCTCTGTCAATCCGTCTTTGTGTCCGCCTGTCATTAACCCACACACACAAGAACAAACATCGCCGTTGTATCTCTCCGTCAAACGTTCGCCCGCTCACACACACACACACACACACACTGACCTACATGAAGAACAACACGTCTCGTTTCCCACAAATTCGTCTTCCGCTTCGTTTGTTATCCGTTCTCTGGAAACTATAAGAGCTCTTAGAAAATTTCTGTAGCCTTCACTTGAATGATAGTCATACTAGTTACAAGTCTATTCATTTCCCTTTATTTTATCTAAACTGAAAGGAATCTCTCCACTTTTCACATCTTTGATGAAGAACAACACTTCACGTTTCCCACTGATTCGTCTTCCGTTTCGTTTGTTATCCGTTCTCTTATAGTAAATCTCCTTGGTAACTCTTACTGACGAGGTTTAACAACGTCACGGTATAGCAATAATCTAACAGAAAACTAAATACGTATCTGCACATCGATTACTTAGTACTCCAACTATTAGATTATTATCTTCTACTTCTACCAACCAAGCATTAGGCTAATCGCCTGTTGCGACCTGTTTTTTGGTCTTCCGAGGGATCACCGTCGCTGCCGTCGATATCTATAAGTACATCATTTTGGCATCCTCTCAGTTAGATTATTATCTGAGACAAAAAGTAAAAAGTACTTTACGGAGAGGCCTAAATATAATTGGGTCTACTTTTTTTTAAATTTGAAAACATCTGATCCGTCTTGTGTACTTTCATATTCGATCAAATAACACGTACAAAAACATGTTGACATATAACATATACACGTTCATGTACTAGTACTTTCTGCCTCAATAAGTTAAGCAGATTACCGTTTAAACAGAATTTTAAAATTGTTCAAATTAGCTCTAGCCGGGCTGTTAGGCCGTGGTCGAAAGTTGTTGACGACAAACGTTTTGGCCCCACCATCGACGGCCATCTTCAGTGTCAGAGATAGTTTGACAGCTATCCTCCAATTAACCCCCCCCCCCCCCAACAGTATTGAGGTAGACTAACTCAGTGAATCATTTTCTCGTCAACAACTTTCTACCACGGCCTAACAGCCCGGCTAATTTGTACAGTGTTGAGGCCGGCCGTGACAGCTTAATATACAGTCTTAAAAGGCACTGTAAATATGTTGCTGAGTCGTTGGATATAATTTACTAAACACTACAATGTTCTACACACCGAGTTGTGAACAGAGAAAATATTTCATCGTGAGACGTATTACTTGTAACATACTACGAAAACCTTTTCAGAAACGGAAACATTATTTTTTGTCTTCTACCCGGTTAAAAAAGAGGACAATCAGAAAAGCTGACAACTGTAACTAACGGAAAAGCTATACTACTGACGACAGAAACGTACTACGCCTGACAGACTGTCACGACGTTTCTGCGTTATGACGAGAGAAAATTGACAGGGACTTCGCGCACAGGTTTTTATACAAGTTACAGCCCCCCCCCCCCCCAGTGCGTACACCGGTCGGGGAAACAGGTAAAGATGGAGCAAGCACGTGTCGCGCTCACGATAAAACAATTTTTACACATTAATAGAATTTAAATACAAACTGCAACGTCCTTTTATAAATTTTAGTATTTAAAAATTATGCAGATAGAATTACTTTTTTTTTGTTTCAGGACAATTTTTTTCGTTATATGTAACAAAGACATTTTGTTTTATTGTCATAGTCGGAACACACTTTTCGTTAGAAATGATAACGAAAAGTCTGTTAGTATATATTAGACGAAGCAGGACTCTTCTTCACGTTGGACGTCAAAAGTACAGCGAATGTGTTTAAAAAATTGATTGTTTTTGCGAGGCAAACGTTATTAATATTTAAAGTCACGAAATCAAAAACGTTTTTAATATTACCACATTCCTAAAGGAAAAAGTTACGTTTGGTTTAGGAACTACAAGTGCGTTTTAGAAGTACAATAATCGGTTGTCAATATTTATGTTATCAAAACACACTAGGGTTTTTATAAACTGATTGAATTAGACGGTGATCCAGTAACTTGGAGAGAGAGAGAGTAGATAATTGGATTCATTGTGTACAGGATGATATGATCAAGTATGATCTTCAACCAGAGTATGCTGAAGATAGACGTAAGTACCTAAAAGCGATCACCGGAGAATAGATGAACATTTTTTGTCCTTTGGAAATTAATTGTATACGTTTAATATTAGTTAAAATTCTTTTTGCTACAATCTATTTCTTGATGTATATAGTATAGGTCTATTTGAAATTTATATTTACTTTACGTCAAGATGTTATTTTTCCCTTATTTGGAACATGTTTCGGGACCCTTAGTGTTCCCATCATCAGACTTCCTAATTTTTTTTTTAATATTAGTTGTAATTTTTTTTTTAATACATCTAAATATGTAAGCTCTGTATGATATTATGTTTCTTGGAGTTTTGCTTAGCACTAAGAAAAATTCTCAATAGTACAAATGAAAAATCTGTTTAATTCGAGTTTGAAATATATGTAAATCAGTGGTTTTCAAATTAAAAGCGCCCGAGGTGCCACAATTAAACTCAAAGACACCTATCGGCGAGTCGCATCATAAGCGAGCAATATTTGCCAAATACTATTTCGTAGTCCTTCAGTCACTCGACTGGTTTGTACCCTCCCCGCATATACCCGTGGTGCGTGTGGTACTGAGTCTCTCACAGGTATATGGGACCTACAGTTTAACGCCGGATCCGAACGGCATAGTTGGGGAAGGTTTATACTAAGCAGGATACCTCTCGCTGGTTTGCCACTGCCTTGCGGGGGGGAACGGTCGTATCTAAATCAGATGGCCCCCGGCGGGATTTGAACCCGCGCCGACAGCGTAGCAGCGCCACACGCTAGCCACTAGGCCACGACCGCTCCCCAAATCCAAAACCAAATACTATATAAAAATTAAATAAAATACCGTACCAAGAACCATAAATGTAACATTTTATCAATTGTAACTAAGTAAAAGGAGATAATTTGCACATTTTACATACCTTAACACATATCTTTAGCGGTACAATGTTCACTATGTTCGTATAATAATTAAGATATAAGACAGATAAATTAAAAATTGTATATTTATATAAAATCTTCAACGTGAAACCCGAGGTCGATCTGCTGCAGCCACTAAAGCAGATCTACATCGAGCTGTTATTGGTAATATCAGTACGGAAAGCAGAGAAGTCTTTGAGGCGAATTCCCCAGTTTCTTTGATTAACTCCACTGTGGAGAACACGGTTTCAGAGATGCGTGTACGTCCAAACATCGACATCATTTTCTGCCCATATCTTCGCAGATTTGAAAATCGTTCACGCGGTAGCAGCTTTAACCCTTTGTTTGCCTGGTCGGCAGGAAGGGATCACCTTGTAAATCACAGAATTCTGGTCGAAGGTTGGTTGTTCTTCAGTAATAGTAACAAGAGGATTATTATTAAATAGCGAGACGCGGTTATTTTCATTTCGAATCTTATATTAAACTCCGTCTACGATTTCTTAAATATTTGCACTTAACTCCAAAAACATGTATTTCATCATTTTAAACTCTTCTGCTATTTGCCGACGCCTTGCAAATTGAGCTAATTCATTTTTATCAAAAGAACACTTGAAAATTTTCGAAGTAATCAACGTAAAGTAATTTTTAATAACCATGTTAAAATTACTCCTACTAGCCTGGCTGCTAGGCCGTGGTGTACAGTTGTGGGCAAACGTTTCGGCCCCCACCATCGGGTGTCATCACAGTGTCCACCAATTCACCCCAGTGTGAGGTAGAGACTATGAGGCGGACACCGTGCCAATTATTTCAGACACTGATGATGGCTCCGATGGTGGGGCCGAAAAGTTTGCCCACAACAACTGTAGACCACGGACCAACAGCCGGGCTAGTAGAGTAGTAGTAGTAACGTTAACAATGTTTACACCCCCCGTGAAAGCTTGAGAACTTGCATAAATAAAGCAATATTATTAAATTGGTTTCCCAAAAAGGTCGCCGGCAGTCAGTTGGAAATCACCGAAATTATCGCTATTCTAAACCTATACATAAATATGCGTATATATTCAACTCAATATAAGTAGGCATAATATGTTTAACGTTTATAAGAAAAGTAAAGTAAGGTACACAAAAGGCGTAGTTACAAAATACCACGTGGTATTTGCCTCGGTGTCTCGGTCATACTTACTCGGAAATTTCGTTAACGTTTCTGAAATGACGCCGCGTAATAGGGGGCGCAGAAGAGGAAAGTGTGTAAACTGATAATTTTATAGTTTATCCAGTAGCAGCGCAGCGGTAATTAACGCTTAAACAGCAGTGTTTAAGTAGCAGCCAAACTTTGTAGCCAAGTAAGTAGAATACAGTACAGTATTAGTTAGGCCGCTGCACCTGTTACCCTCTGTATTTACCCTTTGAATAATCTCAGACGCAGTCACGTACCGACTGTTTCGCTCGGCTAAAAAGCGGCGCGCAGCGGTTGCGGTTTACGGAATTTCAATTGAGTTTGTTGCGACGGTGGGTGGGAGGTCTTGATTTTGTCCGTCGACAATAGCCGGAGAAGACGACGACGACATCACAAGCAGGAGGTCAGGGGAGGCGGCGGCGTGGCGGTCGTAGTGGCTCCTCACTCTTTAAGTGAATTATATATATTTCGCGCTGACCCCCAGAAACCTTTTTGTACGCAAATTGCGGCCGACCCTACGTATCGAGTCTTCGGTTAAAGCAAACGCAAACACAGTAAGCTAATCTCGGCTCGCTCGCCCTCGCTTGCTTCCTTGTTGTTGCCGACCGTGACTTGAATAAAGTAGGCCGACGCTGTAGGGGGGGGGGCAGGAAGGAAATCCTCCTCATAAAATATTGAGCCGGGATACCGACTGAGATTCCGTAAAATACTTAACAGCCGGGCTCCGGTCACGTTTTTTCCGCCGCACTCTGAACAACGATATCTCGTGGACGACCCGCCCCAGATTTCGCCATAACACGTCGACGATTTCATTCACACGTATGTTACGTTTCTAACTCCGTGTTTTTAACGTTGTCCTCTGTCAAGTTTGTCTACTTCCATCTGGTATTCTGACAAAGCTCAACACTCTAAATAACAATATTTACGAAATAGGATCTGCAAACGTCCTCAAGAAGGTAGTAAAAATAAATAAAATGCCAATAATACAATCAATAGTACTACAACAATAAAGTAACGCTCTCAAAAAGTCGGCAGGTGCAGTTACGCAAGTTCTACACGTTTCTCGGCTAGCTGAGCAGGTGCACCGTCTCTGTCAAGGCCGTGTGAAGTAAAGTACCACTCAGACTGTTCTAGTATTTGTATCTACGCTAAATTATGCTGGCATGCCGCCAAAAAAATTGAAAATTATTCCGGAACATCTGCAGTTTATATATAAGCGACATCGGCCGCCTTAGTTACATCTGGCGAGATTTTAGAGTGCGGATGAAGTGATTGTACAAACTGATGGCTGTGTTATAATTAGTACGGAACTCTTAACAGTTGACATTATTATTGCGTGTTGACAAATTTAACTTGACTTACTGTATGAGAGTACATTGTTGGTTTCACATTTTATTTGTGACTAATTAAAGCTGGTAATCAGTGACTTCATTGGTGTGTCTGTATTTTGTTTCCACTGTACCATACGACGATCCGTGAGACCGTCCTAACTAATGTACAAATAATAGAGCGCAAAGAAGGTAGTGTGGTTGGCACTACGCTTCAACCCTTCATTATTATGACGGATTTTACCCTAGTATTCGTTTCACAAGACTGAGTCAAACTAAGTGCTGAAGACGCGTTGTTGGTCTGGGACGTTTACGTTAATACCCAGACGTCATATCCACTGACGTTTTACTACACTGAGCCCCTAATTTAATAAAATCAATACAAATATCAAATCTTTGGTAAAAATTTTCCAAGCCGTATTGATGGCACTTTTCAATAATCAGAAAACAGAGGAATGGAATAGAATCTGAATAAAAAAAAAAAAACAATACTGACTGGATAATGCGATTAGATAAATTGGAGAAGACGGAGAGATACCCAAACCAAACACAAAGCTGAAACAAGTGATTATTTCACGTTTCCTCTTACTGCCATTTAGAACTAACCGCGCATATCGTCGCCCACAGAACCAGAATATAACTTATGCACGTAACTCAGGGAAAAGAACCGACAAGAACGTATGAGATTCTACACAGAAGTAAAGTGATTACCTATTTGGAAGTTATTATTAGACAATTGACAATTTTCTAGCGCTATAACAAAAATTCTAAATATGGGCTCAAAGAAAAGAGACTACACGAGGTCTAGACAATTTAAAGTGGCAGATTCAATAGGAAGATATAGTAACGTTCATAGCAATCTGTGATCGGTTTACAATTCTTAAACGAGATCAAACTGGCCGTGTTTTATTTAAACGAGCTCTTAATTACTCTCCCAAATGAAATAATTTAACTTTATTATGTAATTGTTGATAGCAAATTTATAATAATATAACATAATTTATTAAAATATTACTTAAATTAAAAATCGATTAAAATTCTATAGGTAATTACTTTGCTCCATAAATTTTTACGCTGAATTTAAACGACCTTTAGAGAACGAATAACAAAATAGTTGTGAATTTCTATAAAGCTGCGATTAATAATAGAAGTTTAAAGTATGTTACCATCGAAAATTATGATCAAAAACAAATATATCGAAAAACTACTTTCCAAACGCTGGTATTAGCCTGTCAAAGGGAACTGTTTATTGGACGGTTACAGGCCTGGAGGAGCGCATACAATCATTTTGGTATCACGGGCGCGCAGCGTATTTTGGTTTGGCATCGTCGTATTTTGCAGTTTTTATTATCTATTTCTGCTGTGAAAAAACGACACGGGCTTACCCGAAAAAGCGTTTCGCATATTTTGTTTCGATAGAAGAAGGCGAGGCGCGTTTACACAAAAGTATTTTCGCTAATAACGCGTGTAAGTTGCGCGAGAGATGATTTGCTTCATTACAACAGATACAGGCGGCGGTATCTGTATCGCGAGCGAAAAGGAAAACAAGCTGTCGATATTTTTTACCAAGAGCCGACGGTGTTCTTGCCAATTTGCGAACGCCAACCGGCGCGCTCACGCACACGTATGTAAATGTAATACACCTGTTGTCTGTACGCTAATAAAGGAGCGAATAAATTTGAATACAATAACAAAGGACGGCTACGAGGTACCGGGATTACCCTAGCGACAACGACGAATACGTATATATCGGGGATTTTCTTCGTGTCTCATTCTGGGTCGAGAAAGAACGAGTAGACGGAGAAGTTTATTTAAACAAACTGAAGGAGAATGCTGTATCGTCGATTACGTCTGCTTCACAACCGTACGCCGCGCGCCGTGTCGAATTCTTTTAAGAAAAAACTGAAGTAGATGCACGCGTTTCCGTTAGCCTATACGTAGACCTTTTTTAGTTTCTAATTTTTGTGAGTGATTTACGCAGCCCGCCATTCCACTCTTCCGTAGATCAATATATCCAGTTTCATCCATTTTAGTACGATTTTTTTTTTTAATTATCACATAGTTTAACAGAATCATAGGTTAATAAGAAGCTGTTACAATAATGAGAGCCTTCAACACGGCTGATGACTATGGTGAGACCCTTGCAATCATTAGACATGTACGAGGGTAGTCTTTGGTGGCTCACAGTGGTTCATGTGTCGGTGGGCAACGTTGTTAGTTATCCTTACAGGCCCTACACACGCTCCGGCAAACCTGAGAGGCCTGCCACAATCATACATCTATGGCCACAATGCGCACGGGTTCAAGGCGACGGGTGCACCCACACGCTCACGCTCAGATCTGCCTCAAAACGGATTCAATCAGTAACACACCGACATTTTGAGTACCCGCAGACTCTTAATAATTACTATTTTAAAATGTCATGTGAAAAGGATCTGTTTATTATTTTCAGATTCCGAAAACATCCGAAGATTGGAGAAATACAGCAAGAGACTTTGAAGAAAAATTGGAATTTTCCATACTGTGTAAGTAGTTTGGATGGAAAACACGTCAATATTATTCTTTCAAACGGAAGCGGGTCGAGTTTTATAACTATAGGCCAACGTAGCAATAGTGGATGCAGATTATCAATTTATAACGTACCATTTCGGAACAAACGGCAGAGTTTTGGACGGCGGACGTTTACAAAACACAAAATTTGTTGAAAAGCTTTAGAATAATAAATTAAAAATCTCGGGTAAAAACAGCTTATAATTTTTTAATCTCCTCTTACATAAGGTCTTCCAGAAACTTCTGTTTCCTTTGATTCCTGGAAGAATACATTCAATGGATACATTGAATTTGATTCAACGGATACATTCTCTCACCAACCTATTTTGTTGATCACAATAAAAAAAACCCTTCGAAGCACAGTATATCAAATGTTTTCAAATCCGCTGATATGTTCCAACATTCGGAACCACAAATTTCTCTACTCCAGTTTTCATGAACGTTTTCTTCGTAACCCTGCTCACGCTAATGAGAAGCAGAAGATCCTTTAACACGCACGCTTATCCTGTCACTATTAATGACCTGAACCAGAGACACTTTTTCCTACAGCAGAAACGATTTATAACAAATGTATAATGGTCAGAAAGTTTGTCACATGGTGAATGACCGACCTTAAATTATATAACGTTAACCTATAATTTGATTATGTTTAAATACGAGTATAGCACAAAAAATATCGCATAAAGGACTTATAGTCGGCTTTTGTTTACTTACTGATCTAAAGGGAGATGTTTGATTTTTCGCAAACGCTACGCGATTTTTAAAACTGCTTAATTATTATTACAATTGCTATTTCTGGCATTATTGTTCGCTATCATTATTATTAGTGCCATGATTGAACTGCGACGTTTCCGCCCCCGGACCCTATAATTAATACCCGTCTTTGTGGCGTTTGAACCAGTCTGTGTGTGTGTACGCGCGCGCGCGCGTCTAGGTCAAAGGAGTGATGTACACGAACAATATGCAACGGACAATACCGCTAATAAACGCGGGACACGTACCGTGTCACAATCAGGTCAATGGGACCACGAGCAGGTCAGACTGGGAAATATGAAGATGAAGATTAAGGGCGAATACCGCCGGTACATAAGTAGTTATTAACACGTCGAGAACGTGCAATAGGAGAACGTCCGTGCACAGCAAACCCGACCCAACTCGGACGTGTCTCACCTACGTCACGACGATCACGTCACGCTTACGTGTTTAATTCTATGAAATTAGCGTGCAACTGTACTACCGGTAATTAATTAGAATAGAATTACTGTTAACAGACAAGGATATAAAATCAATATGATACATTCCGGGATCAATAATTAACAATTTGACATCATCCAATCTCTACCGAGTAAACAACTCAGGATTCTCAGATCTCCGCATTTTTTATCTTTTTTTTTAAACTTATTAATGAAATAACATGTTGCTTGTTTACTCATTAATATTACCATTAATAATAATATTATAAAGCTTAAAATTTACGAATAAGGATATCAAAGCAGAACTCGAAGTAAAGGACATAAATGAAATTATTT
Organism: Magicicada septendecula; assembly: GCA_034769895.1. Taxonomy (NCBI): domain Eukaryota; kingdom Metazoa; phylum Arthropoda; class Insecta; order Hemiptera; family Cicadidae; genus Magicicada; species Magicicada septendecula. The sequence goes on from CM068371.1 coordinate 103,931,976, forward strand.
CAACTTGCAGAAGACAAAATTGGTGGGATCATCTACAAAGGGTGACAGAGGATCGATTGCCGAAAGCGGAACTGAACTATAAAGCCAGCCATTGGTAGGAAACGTGGGTCGTTCGAGGATGAGATGGGTGCCGGAACAGGTTCACATATCCTAATCCTTGAAGAGAAGAAGAAAAAGAAGAAGAAGAAGCTTAAAATTTACAGTATTATTTTATTACATTATGTACATTATTGTGTCACTAAATGAGCACATTTGCGACATATTTCACGATGAAATGTCTTTTTTAGAAAACGTTATGATTTTGTGGGTTAATCATATTTTTCCGCTTCTAATTGTCTTTATTGCTACATATAATAAATAACCTACGGTCAGTTCCATTCATAAAATGTCGAAATTAGATTCTAATTATGGTCAGGTAAATTTATGGCTACAGTTATTTAGATCTAAAGTTACAGCGAGCTAAACATTGCAATATGGGAGTCCCGTCCCGTTCCTCCCCTCCCCCCACGTAAATACGCCCCTGGTTTACACCGAAATACTTACTGTTGTTAGGTAAACCTACGATCTCCATGGAAAAAATTGAAGCCATGGGTGGATCCCACACAATTAAAATTTGTCAAGCGCTAACAGAAGCACCACACAAACCGATAAAAGTAATTACTTTAAGAAGCAGTCTGAATATGTAATGTTATATAAATAACTAGTGAAACTATCGACGAGACGACGGCGTAGACGTTTCCGAGAAGTGAGTATAGTACACCAGCAACGCGATTCCCCATCTCAAGGCGATTAATAGCACAGCGAAACGTGCGACAAGCTTATGACGAGAACGATTAAAGAATGTAATTACAAACTGTACATCGTACGATCGATCTCTAGTCAGTGGAAAATCGAGAAACCTTTTTCACCTTCAGCTTACAATGAATACGTTATTAAGAATAGTCCTACCTTCCTTCTTGATGAATCGATTCCACGAACTTTATATTATTTAATTTTTTTTAAATTCTTTTATTTTTTGTTGCTGTATTCATCGTTTGCACGTCCCACTAGCGGATTTGTAAATCGATACAGTTACAGACAGAACAAACTCTCAGAAAGCGAACTCGATACGGACACACGAGTACAGACGTCTACACGGGTACGCAAGGGATTAATTCTTTATACACGTGGACACAAAGTAACTCCCCTGTTTCGACCACTACAGTGTTTCCCCCTTATTACACCATTAATCTCGTGTTTCTAATGCAACAAAACGATCCCACTTTAAACTAGTTTCCGTATTTAGCTTTCACGATTCGAGGCAAGGAACCAATAAGAACAAAAATAATTATTAATGATCGAATTCTAGAACGGCTGACCCATTTAATTTATTTGGGGAATGATACTGGCTATGATAGGAATTATGATTTTGATGTTAGGTTAGTTAAGTTCCAGACGTCTGTGGGACTATCAACCGTATTTTTAGAAACAAGGTACGTCGAGATACAAAACAAAGTTCTACAAAGTTATGGCACTGCCTGTACTGTCCTATGCGTGTGAAACAACACGGTAAAAGTACAAGGCCTCGGAAATAACGTTCTTAATTGGGTCCTTAAATTTTTAGTGACCGTCAATCAGTGAATGTTTTAGTGGATGGTTAGTGAGGATCGGTCAATAATACAACTTTTAGTTATTTTGCGTCGACGTTTCGACAATATTTATTGTCATCTTCAGGACCTGTGTATGAAATACAATAGAAATATCAAACATAACGAAACAATTAAACATTTGGGTGAACGTGTTGGTGATGTGAGTGTGTGCGTGCGTATGTATGCACATTTTTTATGTGAAGACTTATGATAGTTTGTTTACATCTTCAAATTATCTTTAAGAAAGCGAGCAAATTATAGTATGAGAGAAAATTGTAATACTGTATAAATTAAGTTCTCTCATACTATAATTTGCTCGCTTTCTTAAAGATAATTTGAAGATGTAAACAAACTATCATAAGTCTTCACATAAAAAATGTGCATACATACGCACGCACACACTCACATCACCAACACGTTCACCCAAATATTTAATTGTTTCGTTATGTTTGATATTTCTATTGTATTTCATACACAGGTCCTGAAGATGACAATAAATATTGTCGAAACGTCGACGCAAAATAACTAAAAGTTGTATTATTGACCGATCCTCACTAACCATCCACTAAAACGTTCTTAATAGGAGTTACAAGGTGTTTTACACTTGACCGTACAAAGAATGAGGACATAAGAGGAGAGTTACAAGCTTCAATTTGAATGAAAAATTAAAAGATTAGGCTACAAACATCGGTGGAAAGAACACTTGAAAAGAAAGTCAGATTCCAGACTGGCCAAACAAGTCGGGAGATACGAACCTACAGGACACAGGCGTGTGTGGGTAGACCCAAGAAGAGATGGCTGGAGGATCTTTGGAGACGGAACAGGCAGCACCTTGCCTATGCCGTGTTGTGGAGATGATGATTAGCATTCAAGTCTAATGAACAATGCGGAAATTAATCAAACGAATTAAGGTTGGTTAATTCCATAAAATATGTATAAAAACATAATGTAAAAACATTTGCAGATAAAACTAAAATTGTAGCTTTCCAAGGAGGAAATAGTTAGATCCAAAATAAGATTAACGACTAAACACTGCAGCAAATGAATGAGTTTAACTTCTTAGGTAGGCCTAATTTTACAAGTTCTGCTAGAGAGAGATAATATAATACATAAAAATCAAACAACGAATGGAACCATATGGAGATTGCTAAAGAACAAAGTACGATCAGACAGTAAAATTAAATTTTAAATGCCCCTGTTTTATTGTTCGCGTTATGGAAAACGAAAACCGTAAATAAAATAGTCTTCGCATGTATGGTCGTGTGTTTAAACAGTTGAAATTAAATATACTAACACCAGAGAAACCGGCAACTACAACTTTAATTACAGTTCATTAAAACAAAACAACAATAAACAGCTTTTACAACAACCCTTCAAGTTTACGTTTGTCCAACGCTGGCCAGGTCTATCGCTTAATTAACAATGCTGCAATAAACAATACAAACCGCTAATTGGAGATACCCGTAGACAATAATTTACAATAACCAGTTTACTCTAACCACTCTGTCGTACTGAATCGCAATCTCAAACTGACTAATAACACATCTTCATCACTTCGTTTCGCAGTATGCGACTGACAAGGTGACCGCTTCCGAAACAATTTTTCGTGTGACGCGACGAGAATAATCGCGTAGTCGAAAGCGCAAATTCGACTGTCAATCGTGTACACATCGTCCCAAGATCGATTGACGCACACGCCACGCTAGTTGCCTACCTCAGAACCGTATGAGAATATATACATAAAAGTATTTTTCAGTTGAAAATTTTGTAAATAAATGTTATAAAAGTTTAAAGGTTGTGTATAGACCGTATACCGTGTAGGGTGGCTGTTACTCTGTATACCGTACAGGACGTATAGGCTACTGGTGCTGTATACAAAAAATTAGACAAAAATCTAATTTTGGAAGGTTAGCCAGTAGTTAGTGGAACAGAACGTATAAAGCGGTGGTCCCACCGTTTATCGCGTGAATAACGTAATTAATATTTATGTGTTCACCGTAAGACAGTCCTGAAGACGATAACAGATTCCGGTGATCCAAACGTTAGAGTCTTATGAGAACTTCGGCTTGCCAAGCTGTAAGGCCGTGGTCCAAGGTCGTTTGGTGCAAATGTTTCGCCCGTGCCTTCGACGGCCATCTTCAGTGCAGAAGCTGTAAAGCCTTACAGACCGGCAAGCCGAAGTTCTCATAACATTGAACCCGCCCGTGAAAGCCTCAGACAGTTAGAGAGTCTGTTAGACAGTAACATTAGTATAACTTAGTATTTTCAATACTATGATAACAATGAGTATCGAAGTGTGAGAAATGGCCGATTTCAAATGAATCGATACTCACTCGAGTCCACTGTGTATGATTTCAAAAGAAGTACAATATTAATACGGTTATGAATTGGAAAGGTAAGAGAGAGCATCCCCAAGGAACACGACAGTTTGGAGGTAGGTCATACGTAACTTAATATCGTAGGAAGACACTTGGAATAACTGAAAAACTAAGTAAGTAAGTGGCTCTTTTACAAAGAGTTAACAACGCTGAAGAAAAAAAAAACATTTCTTAATTACACGCTACACAAACGAAGGCTGAAACACGCCAACGCTGAAGCGCATTTAGAGAATTAAAATCATTAGTGTGTACAACGCAATTGTGCTATCGCGTTACAAACTAAATTATGACGTTAGTTTATAATGAAACAAGTGCAGCAAAGGTTTATACGAAGAAGCTGTAAAAGCGATCCATCGTTACGAGCGCTGTTCAGAAATTCATTGTGTTACTCTGCGCGAGGAGTTTTATCGTCGGATACAGTTGACGTCGCGTCGGGACGCCTACTACAACAATTAAATTTGATTAGTTTAATAAGAAGCCATAAACAGTGCGGCGCGGAGAGTAGCCTATATACAAAGTTTGAGACTCGACCAAGAGAGTTAATTAACAAACGCGAGACCAGCCAGTTGACCTGCGAGCCTAAGCTAGCTCGGCTGAGCTGTGCAAAAAATGACGGGCTCGACTCCTCTGTGTCCGATGTTGACATTCGTCTGAAGGGAATTTTTAATTATCTTTTAATTGAAAATGTTACCATTCGAAGTTTGTTTTGAAACAGAAAAACGCCCGCCCGGCCGCGCGGGGAGCGAATGATTTTCATTTGCCGCATTGTTATGTATACAACCGAGCAAGTCTCTAACCTTAAAAACAAACACGCAATGTACAGTTTGTTTCATTCGTCAGCGGTGGTAAGCCTCTAAAAAGCTGAAACCGATTAAATACCAAGAAGGCTTTTGTCGACCAGCTGCTGCAAAGGAAATTAATTACACGCGTCTATGATAAATCTTTTCAGAACAGTGGCTCGTTTCAAGTGCTGTTGTTACTGAAAACCTATGTCAGCGTTTATACTGCATGCAGTTCGTATTTGATGTAAAAAAACTCCACTACATATTTTTTTAAATTAATTAATTTAAAAAGTAGGATTAGAGATACATTTTAAAAAGACAGAATTTGGTGTTAGACAGTAGTCAACGTATCAAGGAGTCGCAGCTAACTTATACGAGACTGAAATTTACACAAGACATAAATTAAGAACAGCCATTAGAGAAAGTCTTTACATGGAGAAAGCCATTTACAGGCAGGGCAAGTGGCGTATACAGAAATACACAGAAATTGGACTAAGTGGCCTCCAGCTGGACTAGCAAATATCGAAAGACAGTAAAGGACAAATCGTTGGTTTTTTTGTGTGTGAAAGGATTCTGAAAGGCATGAACATAATAGAAATCTTATTCAGAGCTGCAAACAACAAATGATCATTGTGGATTTTGGCAATCGCATGACTTAAGTGGTAGCTGGATACTGGCCAATTTGGACGTGTAGTTTATTATTGCTAAAGTAATCCAAGAAACTAGTCTTTAATTTAACCAAGAATGAAAAAATAATTGTCCATAGAATTTGCAATTTGCATAGAATTGCAATATTTTATATTTTTATACGTATATGACACAACGTTAGTAAATGGTGAAAATGGTCCACTACATTAAAGCTCAACCACTCATTTTTTTTTTCAAAAGTCGACACGATTATTTTTGTTTGATTTGCTTCTAATATTGTGTTATTGCACCAAAGAAAGAGTCTAATCGTTTCGCAGTAGCATTCGATTTAGGTGTGTTGTTGCTAACTTAACCTAAGCCTACTTAACCTAAGTTACTAACTTAACTAAATTACTAAGTAAACTGCATGATCTAACATGGATTACGGCGTAAAACGAAATCGAGTGACATAATAAGTCGCTCATCGGACAATATTGCACTGAACAAGTAAATACACATATATACTGGGACGTTCATATTAAACGAAAACAATGACTGCCGTTTGAAGTGAGTAAATTACGAATTGATTCAATCCGCGAGTGTCATATTATTTACGTGTCTTCGTCGTCGCCTCTTCACGGTGTAGGCTTACAGCCTGTTCCGTCTTCACTGCAGTCATCTCTTCCAGGGCTTAACCACAGATCTTCTGCCAAGACATTTGTAGTCTACAGCGCGCTTTACTAGCTTCTGATGGTCCATTCTGTAGACGTGCTTCATCTACTGCTGCTTTCGTTCTTCTATCTTATCATTGATGGAGAATATACCCTGTTCGGCCCTTATATGTTCATTGTGCATTCGATCCCTTACACGATAACCACTCACGTGCCTTAAACAATTCATTTCAGCGGTTTGTATATGCTGCTCGTCTTCCCCAGTTGTCGTCCACGTTTCACTAGCATATGTAAGAACAGGTATCGCTATTACTTTATAGAACTTCATTTTAGTATCAGTTCTTGTTTTGTTTCTTAGCGATCGTTGTATTGTACCACATATCATCTGATACTTATTTACTTTTTTATTCTTATCATCATCATGTTCATAACTTATGTCACATCCAAGAAAGGCAAAATGCGAGTCCTGCTCTAAAATCTTATCCCTAACAACTATTTTGGAACGCATTGGGAATTTCCCTTTAAAGGCCATAGCATTCGTCTTGCTTTGAGATATTGTAAAACTGTATGTCCCACATACACTGTTCAAGTGGTATAGCGACTGCTGCAGAGTATCTTCGCTCTTCTGGAGTATCACCTGGTCATCAGCGAATAACAGAGTATTCATGCATGTGGTGGCACGATGCAAGTTTATCCCTGGATTGACTTCAGCTTTCCACTGCCTGATCATATCAGACATCATATAATATGATATAATATAATACAATACAATACAATATAATACAATACAATACGATATAATACAATAAAATACAATATAATATAATATATTCACGTGTTTATTATTTATTATCCATGCATGTCGCCATCCATGGATTCAGCTACCGTTAACGACAAAGTCACGATTTTGTTGCGTATTACGATCACGGAAAAACTAACCTATTGGAACGCTACGTACGTTGACATCCTGTAGAAAATTCGCTCACCTGTATGTACATATTGAGACAGAAGCGCGCCGAACCGATGAACAGAAAATAAACTCGGCAACAGTACGTACAGGCATAGCTGATAAAGGCAAAGTCAACTGACGGTAGCGTAAACACGAATCGACTTCGTTGCCGGTAATCGATTACACAAACAAGTTCAAAAAGCGTCGATACTACTTTTTTTTTAACGTTAAAACGGTTACGTGGAAAATCGTTATTTAAACTGTTCGTTATGTAGCGTTGGTTACTGACGAAATCACGTTAGTCGGAAGGATTAAAGCGGTGTAAAAACATGGAATTCAGTCTTCTATGTGTTGTTTGTTCATGGATAAACCGAAGCGGGGACTGTACGGTCAATGGCTAAGCGTAGTTGTCGCTGCAGTTTCCGCTACATATGGTGTGTCATACGGCTCACCACGTCGTAGCCTGGCCGCGTTAAACCATGAACCTGCCACGATCGTCATATGCTGACGTTAACATTATTATACATATAAAATTAAATATAGTTTCTTCTGCAAGTAGTTGTATTATGTTTTTATCGTTTCGATTCACCTGGTACGTTTCACTGAAACACATCAGTATCATCAGAGGTTTGTAAACGAATTAAGGGAAATTTGTAATAAGTTAATTAATTTGTAAATAATTTAATTCATTTACAAACCTCTACGGATACTGATGTGTTTCAATGAAACGTACGTCAAATGAATTGAAACGATAAAAACATAATACTACTACTTGCAGAAGAAACTATATTTAATAATGTACATAATATTATATAATTACTGCAAGAAACTTTGGAGTTACATGCATAGAAAATTATGTGTGTGTGTGTGTGTGTGTATATATATATATATATTGGCATATTAACTTTTTTAACACACTTGTTAAATTACTAATAAATGTGTCGAAAAAACGACTGTTTTATCTTGATCAAAATTAATTTACTAAAACTGTTACGTAGATTTTCGTGTGGTGAAATTAAGTTGACAACGGAGACAGAAACGTCGCCAGTTTAACTAATCGCATTTATTCGAGCGCAGTTAATTCAACAATCCCTCTGCACAGACAAAATAAAACTTTATGTGGTACTCACAAAACAAATAAACACCTAAAACACGTCACATTATTTTGAGCGCACAACTACATCTGTACGAAACACATCGCCAAGCTCCTACACTTTGTGTAAGTCAACAATGTCGCTGAAGACTCTCTGGGCCACTGGAGTTCTATAAACATCGACACCGTTTCGGACGACCTATTTACAGCTCATTACGCATCGCATTGTTATATGTCGACTCGTTCCAATACGATCAACAACAGACGACCGACGTTATTAAGCGTGTAAGCGTGGCTTGGTTTTTTCGTTTTCTGCGTTGCCTTAAAGACCGCACAATACGCGCAAATAAAAAAAAAAAATACTCAGTCTGTTCCAAAACTTGTATTAGTGAAGTATCATCATCAAACGCCATTACAATACATAATAATCAATATTAAGCATTAGGCCTCACGACGTGTTGCGACCATAAAGAATCTGGCCTAACATCTTATTCCCGGTTTCCTTGGACGCCCTACATTCCTATAGCACATTTGTTTATACTGAACTATTTCCTTATTGGTAACCGGTCATCGTCCATTCTATCTGAAGTATATCTTCTGTCTTCTGCACTGGACAATTCTCCCATTATAGTTGTGAACTGGCATGTCTCTCATCACAACCTCGATTCGGACTCTGTCTATTCTTGTAAGCCCTGCAACGGAACAGGGGAAAGGTACCGGTATCTTTAATGCCGGCAGCCTAACATTCCTCTTACATCCGGTGACGTAATCCACGAGAATCCATGCTTTACTTCTGCACAATCCTTCTGGCACATACAGGTTTTTACACATTTTCACCATAATCTCCTTTCTCTCGCCTTGTTTCTTGATGTCATTTATTTGTACTGTACTATATATTTTGTTAAACTCCACGACGTTTTTTTAACAAATCTGGCGTACAATATATAAACTCATAAACTTGAACTCTTTTACCCGATGGACGATACAATTTTGTGCTTACATCTTAGAGAGCTAGATTCACAATAGGCCACAGGCACTGTTATGCTAGGAGTATCTACAGAAAAATAGAATTGCGCCATTTGCGAATCGTCATAAGTATCTTGAGAAAATAGAATTAGGCCTCATCTATAGCATATAGGATTAAGGACAGTTGCGATTACAATTCACAAACATTTCTCCTACACTAGCCAGACTGGCTGGAGCAGAATGTAGTGCGCAGAGCCTTACTTGGCTCACCTTGGTACAATTTAGGTCGGCTTGCCAGTCTGTACCGTATTGTTTGTCCCCGGTACTACGGGCTCACAATTACAGCGAGCCTGTACTGTGACAGTCGGACTTCGACTACTGAGTTAATAAACGTTAATTATCTTCAGCAAACTTAATTAGAGCCACCATTAATTAATAAACCAATTTAAACCACAGTTTATTAACTAAATAAATTTACCCTTACCGTTTCTCGCAGGTATCGCTGGATCCCCTAGCCTGCCTTCACCGAGCGCTACCCTTAATTCAATGACTTTTCCATAGACTCCAACCTTGTCCTAGAGACGGTTTCGTCTAAGAATTTTTAGAGGACCAACTTTCGTCATTCATTCGGTATAGGGTTCACAACCAAACCACCTCTACCCAATTAAGTTTTTAAATAATATTTATAAAATAACAATTCTAATTTGTTACAAAGTTCGATTCACTAAATAGCTACGATTTGTAACACTTAAACTACGAATTCAGTTGTTAAGTTGGCCGTTAAAAAAGAGTTTAGAGTGTCGTTACTTCGTATGTACAGACAAATTGTGCTTTTAAAGTTAACGATACACTTGCAACGACAAAAGTTTAGTCAAAACGGCGCGTGCTGTACCATTACGAGGGCGAACGCGAAGCGATCAATGTGACGATAATGAGGTGTTTGAGGTCGGGACATTACCGCGACAAGGCGCCGGACGGATCACATCCAATATTACCCTACGTGCCTTAGCGTCCGTAGTTCTGTTTAGCATAATTGCTCCGTCTGCGCTGCGCCGACATTACACTCACACCTTCGCATTCCGGTCTCCCTTATGGCCGGCGATTACATTTAAACCGTACCCGTGACCTTCGCTTTTATTCTCTACGCTCGTACAGAAAACCATAAGACAGTCTCCTTTCACACGTCTATACACTTATACAAAGAAGAAAAAATTACAAAAAATGATATTGGAAACATCGGATACAGAAATTTATTTTTAAAAATTTAATGGATCGTTAGACGTGAGTGCTGAATGGGGCTGGGAGTGCACTGGAATGAAGCCAAGGCCCTGGCCATGCAGATACCACGGTGGCGAAACCTCTACACCTTGCGGTAGAAGAGGATTGGAATAAGAAGAAATAGTAGAAGTGAGCGAGACTACTGAAATCGTCAATCCCAGTAAAGGGATACGTCGAATGTATTTAGCATCTTACTGGAACTAAAGAATCTGACGTAGCATATATGACGATACAGGCAGTGCTATAAGAACTGTTACAGGGATAGTAACTTGTAGTTCCGCCTAATTTTTTTTTTCATTTATTTATTACTACAACTAAGTTTGCACTTATCTAGTAGTTTTCATTTCATAAAACTATCACTTATTGTTAGGAATTATTCCACTGAATAACCCTAGTGTCTACACGCACTTAATGCTTACTGCACCAGGTCCCAAGGTTTTGTCCTTTTAAGTCTCCGCACTACGCTACTGTTATCCAGCATTTGCAGCACAGCAATGTTGTCATGATTGTGAAGTCTGTGTTCATGCTTCACTGCTGTAATTCTTATTTCTTCAAGGACAGTATTCATGTTAAGGTCTTTATGAATATTGTCATTACGAACATACCACTGTGCATTTATTATTTTGCGTAGTACCTTGTTCTGTAAAGTCTGTATAATTTTAGTATTAGTTTTCTTGGTGCAACCCCAGATCTGCGATCCATACGTCCATATTGGTTTCAGCACTTGTTTGTATAAGAGTAGCTTGTTATATATACTTAGCTCAGAATGTCGTCCTAGCAGCCAATACATTTTCCTGTACTTAATATCAAGTTCTTTTTTTTCTTTTTAACATGCACCTTCCAGTTTAGTTTAGTATCAAGCCACATTCCTAGATACTTAGCTTCATTTTCACATGGGATCACTTGTGAATTGATTGTTATATTATTATATTTCGTCACTTTTTTATTTGTGAAAATTACATAGGTAGATTTACATTCATTGAACTTCATGCGCCACTTTTTGGTCCAAGCGCTGACTTTATTCACAGATTTTTGCAGATTTACTGTTGCTACTTCAACAGTTTCTGCAACAGCCATAATAGCAGTATCATCTGCAAAGGTGGCCATGGTTGTATCTTCATCTTGTGGTATGTCTCTGGTGTATAGCAAGTATAACATTGGTCCGCCTAAATGAAATAAAATTCCAACTCGTAGACACGAGGTCTTGGACACGAACATGAGGTCGTACGTACGAGTTAACGGGATGCATAACAGGATGATGCGTACGAAGGTCGTAGATGCATAACACCATTTAACGGGAGGAAGATTTTTTCACTTTGCTGTTTTTTAAAGACTTCCGCCTTCTTACAGATCTCAAACAGATTTCCAACACCCTTAACCACAGTAATGTGGTTACTAACGTCTACCACCTTACGTTAGCGTAACTCGATTTTACACTGAAAATGGCAGTCGAAGGCACTGCCGAAACGTCTGTTTGGTAGAAAACAATGGACCACACCACAGCCAAACAGCCTGGGAAGGAATTTTAACAACATTGACTCCGGGCTGTGTAAGCCTACGAAGTAAATTAGATTTCCAACTGGTTTGTGAGCCATAGCACGTACAAATTATATTTCTAGACAAGTACTGAACGACGCACCAGCTGTCAATAGGAACCCTGATAGACCCTAGACACGTCGAATACCATGAAATCAGAACGAGCTGACTTCAACTCCACAAAAATACAAGGCAGGTGTAGTCAGATCAGTTCCGCAAATTGCTTACAACAGCGATTACAATATTAGAGGAGCGTTGTCGGTGCGCAGAAACAAATTGCGGATTAGTGATTTGAATCAACTTGCAATTTTTTGTTGTTGAAAGTAAAATAAAATGTATACTGAATACTGAAATGTATACTGAATACAAGGAGGAGAATTATTGTGAAACGAGTGTAATTGTTTTAATGAAAATTGCGAGTATCCATTTCTCTGCTGCTTAAGCCGGCTACGCACTATCCATCGCCGCTGTCCAGCATGCCCGACGTCGGTGATGGATGTGCGCACCACACTGCCGTGCGATTCGTCCAGCGTGCCAGACGTTCTTTAGTTCTCGTTGTGTTTTGTAAAAATCATTTTATTGATTTTTTTCTGTATTAAAATTAAAAAAATTGTTCTGATAATTAAATTTGTTGAAAATCATGCCACCTGTTTTATCAAGACATCAAAAAATGGGTGTTGTTTTATTATTGCATGTCATTCTTTTATTTTTATTCATGTAATCTGCCGAGGATACGTCCCACAGATATCTATTTAATTTATATTTTTCGACAAATTTTTATGTTATTTCACGGTTCATTATGAATTGTAATTAAAACAAATTAATAATAACAATATTTAAAATAATAACTGCTAATGATATTTGAATGTATTATGTAAACGAAGAATAAACTAAACTAAATATTAAATTGAAATTTTATCTGAATCGTTACTTAGTAAATATAAACTAAAGAATGAATGTAACGTAAAATTAAACAGTAAACATTTATTAAACGAATGTGCTCTAAAAACATGTACTGTACTTGCTCGAAAATGACGATTTGATCAGCAAGCGTACGCAAGATCAAACATGCACGATGCACGATTCCTTGACATCTGTCAACACTACACACGATCCGTCCACACGTCGTGCGGCTTGAGCTGATGGTCTGGCTGGACTCATTTTTTGTCGTGCACATCCTTAAAAAAATACAAGACGTGCGGATGGATGTCAAAGCTACGCACTGTCGTTTTTGACTTGCTGTCCGTCATGACATCCAGCGGGGATGGTTAGTGCGTAGACGGCTTTAGTGATTCATACAACTGTGCGATCCTCGTAACAGTGGCGTCACAAGTGGGACTTTAATGTGCGTGACTAGTTGATGTTACGCGTGATTAGTACACGACTGTGTACACAATATCAGTTTACACTGGTATGAGGAGGTTAATGACCGTCAGATACGAAGCGACTAGAATTTAAAACGTGTAAAACTTGTTCATTATCCTATTTGTATAACAGTTTTCCTTGTTCGCCACTAGTTTTACCGTTGAATAAAATACTGTTCTGTTATGCATTAGACAGGTAGCCTATTTACAAATGTTAACACACGCGGAAAAGTAAAGTTTCGCTCAATAAATTCGCTGTGGATGGCGTCTACCTGTGTAATTACGTACTCATTACCTGCTACTGTTAAACACATCGAGATAAATAAGTTCACTGTGAACTTCACAATGCACCTTTCAGAGATATGCACGCCGCTCTAATAATGCACTATATATAATTTACACACAGCATATGTAAATATCGTGTGTACGTGTGTTTACCTGGTATCTAAATGTGTTTAATTAAAGTCTATATAAAGAAGAAAACTGTGCTCACTGAATTAAAGTAGTTTTCTTCTTCAAAGCTCGGTTTCTGAGCTAAATATAAACTCCCGCTTTTGCGATCTCAAGAAATCTGATTAAAATGTTGTTTTCTTAGAATTACCTAGCCTGGAGCTGTTCTCCTTTATTCAGCATTATATAAATACATATTTTGGATGAAAATAATATGTACATTTTAGTAGACGCAGATACAAACATTGTTTTTTTCATTAATTTGTGTTAGGTTCCGAGCGCGCGCACGCATACACAAACGTGCACACTGTAATAATTACAGGCCATTAGAAGTATAAAGGTGATATAATTAAAAAAAAAAAATGTTACGGAGCTAGTAAGTAGTTGTAAGTTTATAGTACGGACCTACGAAAACTGATCAAAACGTTGTGAAGTCAAAATTTTAAATAAAGGAAAGAAAGAGGACACGTGTATGTTTTATATTTCTGTCGACAGAAATTGTAGGAAACACAAACGAGACCAGAATCAGAAAAATAGACTGTATACACACGCACACACTTTGTAAATAACTCGTTAAGGTTTTTACAGAATTCTTGTAGAAAATATATTTTATCAAATTATAACTACTTCTGCAGGCAGAATGTTGTTATTTCAATCTTCTATTGTGGTGTATTCATTCCACAATACCAATTCCACAATATGTGGTAGGTTCATAACCTAAAGATACCATACATATGATTTATAATAAAGTTTCAATTACTCACATTCTTAAATTCGATCGATCTCGGTCATAGACCATCGTCAGGACATATACACTGTGCTCTTGCGGTCACGATATTGTAAAACAGTTACTATTTACAAAAAAAACGAATTCGTAGACGTTGATTAATGAACCTGAAACGTACGTTGGTGACCAAACTTTCTCGAGAACTGATTTTGTTACAGAGTGTTTATGTTTACATTCAGGTCTACATATTATATCAGTTGATTACTGTATGTTGTTTTTCATTTTGCCGCAATATTTCAAATGTGATACGATTTTTCAAGTCCGTCAATATGTTCAATAGATAATCGTGGCCCTCTTCTTTTACATGTTTGTATATTCGGTATTGTTCATATATATTAGATCTTATTTCATCACTGCATGTTTTCAATACTGTTAAATGTTACTGTATTGAACCATATTCACAAACTGTTGTTTTATGTGTTTGGCTACTGTTGAGTTCGGATTTGAATGTTGAGAATGCCTGGTGTGTTCAATATATCTGTGTTCAAAGGATCTTGAAGTGAAACCTATGTATTTTTTGTTGGATCGCACATTGTTCTGTCGAGTTAGCAGGCTGACATTGATATTGGTAGACTCCAGCTTTTTCATAAATGCTTTTCTTCTTTGTATTGCTTATTTTCAGATTGTTGTAGATGTCATTGATCGTTGTGAACGTTAACTGATGGTCGTATTTTGCAAATGTTCTTGCTAATTTTTGAGAGTTGTCGTCAATATAATGTGCAGGTATATAGGTATATGCAGGCAGTGTGTGTACATTATAAAGACATCACATTATCATTTGTTGTTATTTTGTTTTATTTCAACCTGACTCAAGTTTCACAGAGTAAATGTGTATCATCACAGCGTCAGAGGTTTTTCGAAGACTTCATTTAGAAACCTTTGACGATACAGATCTATTCTGTGAACCGTGCGTCAGGCTGAAATAAAACGAAAAATTAAGAACATGCTGCTTGCAGAAGTAATTATAATTCGATAAAATTTTATGGTACATATTTTATCAAATATAATTTATATTTACATTTATAATTTCTCAAAATTTTTCTTGCTGGAATCATTATTGTTAATAACAAATAATACCTGCTTTTTTATACAAGAATATATTTACAATGTTTGTCACCTTCAGACTACACAAAATAAGTAATAAAATTTGAAACCTTTTGTTATTAACATATGTTTTATATAATATATACATTTTGTTTTTATATTATTATTAATAATAATAATAAAACCTTTTGTACAAGAATACATATTTCATTACTTTGTGAATATTGGCGACGTGGATGGGATCCGAACCCACGCGTGCATCCGAACCATTGTTCAAAAATAATTAAAAAAATATATTCTTATACAAAAAAGTTTTACTACTGTTAATAACAATATACAAAAGTATATAAAAGAACTCAGTAAATATGAATGTAATACGTACACATTTAGGAATAACGAAATATAATCACAGTCCATCACCACACGTTCGCGAGCAACGAGGAAAAGAAAAATCCCTTGATGAAAAATTCCAAAACAAATACTGATAACGACACTGGGTACAAAACGTATCGATCAGTCTAATGTTTGCAAGAAAAAAATATTATCAGCTGTCTATTTTTACTTCTGTCAATTAGGTGTAGTAAATTTTACTTAGTTATTATTCATTAATTTTTGTATCGATATTAGATACTAAGATAGATATAAAACATTCTATTAGGCAGAAGCGATTGTTAGTAAACTTTATTTGTCAAATGATTCTTCAAAGAAACCACACTCAGTATTTGAAATTAAAAAGTCTTTAATTAGTAGGCACAGAGAATGTAGTGTACGTGTTCAGAACATCTGTATTAAAGTGTGTTAGATTTATTTTATACAAAGCATTAAAAAACTGTTTACAAGGAAAATGTAAAAAAACATTAATTAGTAAACTTAAGCTCTACATTGACACTCGAAACAAACATCGGCATTTGTTCTCGGAACTGAAATAAGAAACAATGAAGTTTATCACCTGGAATAATACGTTTCGTTTGGAGAAAATAAGCGCTCTGTGTGAAAAATAAACTTTTAACAAAACAACACAACAGCAGGTTAGGAAAAAAACAGGCATCTAATCTGTAAAAGCGCCCAACTACGAGCACGAGGATTTCCTGTGAAATACGTTTCATTAAAAATTATTAAATTAAAAACAGAAAAAAAGTATGACGCCCCTTTTTCTTAATTCATGCCTTGTTTCAAAGTGAGCTGTATTCAAGCACTTTAATGTAGATATTTTTAGCTGAGAACTCCGTTCGTTCTGTTTTAATGAATTTTATTGTCTGTTCAAACAAACTTAATTAAAAAATAATTCGAAGTAACAGAGCTACCTGTACAAGCCGCATTTACAGGGCTTGGCGACGACGACGACGATTGTTAGGGTAAGGGAGAAGAGAAACTCACCGAGCTTATGTAGTATACAACGTCTACTTAATAAAACTAGGCCTATGTTACACACACACACAGAGAGAGAGAGAGAGAGAGAGAGAGAGAGAGAGAGAATGTCAGAAACAAGCCGAGCAGCGAATCGCGGGTAAATATTTGGAGGTAAAGCTAACACAACTGCTTCAGTGAAATTCTGTTTGATGTTATGACACACCGCCATTTTTGGAGCCATAAAACTGTTTGAAAATGTTCTGAGAGTCGTTGATCTCTTCAGAATATTTAGTCACTTCCCTGCAAACGACTTAAAAATTATCTTTGTAAAACAATTTATCTAATAACTTTAATGGTTAAATGGTATATAATTTATTGAAATTATACACTAAAAGACGCTGACGATGCAGTCCGGAAGACGCAGTATTCTTTACATCGTTTAAAGGATATTTGCAATCAATACGATTTCAAATTATCAAAGGAGAAAACAAAGATGATGACTTTTGGGTAAAGTACCCAGTTGGAACAAGTCTCTGAGTCTTATTTATCTAGGTTACATTATCAATATTGGGAATGAAACAGGACGAGATAACATGACGAAATTATCGAAGTTTCAGATCATGTGTGGCATCATACATAGAGCACTAAGATTAAAACAAGGATTATATTTTATAAAACAATGGCAGTGGCCTGTGTTCATATGCATGGGAATCATAGGTGCCTACAAGGAAGATTATAAACCAAATTCATAGTTCAGAAATGATTGTTCTGAGACGAACAAAGATCTGTACAAGGCGGGATCGTTTGCGTAGGAATGAAAATTAGGTATGAACTACAGGCATTGTACACAAACGATTTCAATCCAGAAATATCGCCTGGAATGGTCGCGACATCTGGACAGAATGGAGGTTAGGCGGCTACCTAAAGTAGCATATAGGTATAGACTCTTTGGAACAAGAAATGTGCCTACTCAGTGAAGTGAAGAAGAAGAAGAATATAAACTAAAAGTTGAATCAGCAATCACAAACAGGATTCAGTATCATTACAAGACATGTTATCGTATTTGTAAATTTGTGGGTAAGATTCCACACACTAAGGGGTCAGGGTCACAATGAATGAAGGGGTTGTGGATAATACTGTTGCGAACACAGAGTTTAGGCTGCAATGGATTCGAACATTCGTGCGTAGCTTCCGCCTTTAGTGTGTCGACGACCGCTCTTTCTAATTTAGAAATTAGAATTTAATATTTTTAATTTCTGTTCAAGTAATTCGGTATTTCCAACAGATAGTAATTTTTTACTGCACTCTACTACTGAAAAACACAAACGACGTGAATGAAATTATCAGGACATGCTTGCGATTTATAGTTTCTGCTTTCGGATATGCTTTCAGAGATCTAAAGGGTCACCAGTTGCAGGACGGAAACGGTGACACAGATTCTCGAACGTAGAAATGATTACGATGAAGACGGTGGAACTAAGCTAGATGTAACGCAGGTCGGCAGTACATTAAGTGGTAGCAGCCTTAATCAGGTTGCGGTAGCGGCAAACGAAGAAGAAGATCAAGAAGAGTAAGAAGAAGAAAAGTACAGAAAACGTTTTGACACAAATTAATTTATACATTTATCGTTGGAACGGCAAAGGTGGCGTTAAACCAACAGTAGTAGTAGACGTCTTTGTTACTGTCAGACCGCGTTGGACGCTGTCCAGCACCGGGGGCAACGTTACACTGTAAAGTATGTACCACACAAATACGACATAACCCCACACGATTGTGTATTATTTGCATCATACGTAAACCATTACCCCGTTCCTAAAAAACTACCCCCCTTACTTTTCGATTTTACAGTATTTTCCGTTCCTCTCTCCCTTCCTTCTCCCTTTTCCTTCTGTGCTAAAAGTCCATTCAGTTCAGCGTATCGTATCTCATGACTCTAACAGAAGCGTACTAAATGTGTGATGAAATAGTTGTAAACGATATTTGCAACATCTTTCTCTGATTGATTACAACATCCGTAAAAAACATGTGTCATCGAATTCGGTTAACGTTATAAGAACGACAAGAAATAATAACTGTACATTTTTGAAATCGTTAAAATCTCGTAATATTACGGGTCTATGGTTCTGGGTTCAGTCGTGCGACTACAAAACAGTATATTAATATTTTGAATGACGGTGAAATCTGAAAGCATTCTGTATACCGACAGTTTCTTGGAGTTTCGAAACGTCTCTAATCAAATTAATTCAGTAATGGTTAACATCCGCATTTCGAATACACGAGATCTGTCACTGCGCAGATCAAAGATGGTGTTAAAAGAACATCAGCTTTGTTGGTCAAGTCATTTGTTAAAGACAACACGTACGGAACCATTACGACTGTTCAAATGATATTACTTTAGATTATTGTAATAAGGAATATATAGTTTCAGGGTGATGCTTTGACGGTGTCTTCTGGTGAACGGAACTCGGAGGTTTCCACGCTTCTTTCTGTGAAACGAAATGTCTTCTTCTGGCTAAATAGATTACTCTCCCCACTCCTGTGGTCGTAGGATGGGAAATGAATCAAGAAACGACATGTGTAGAGCTGACGATACATTGGACAGTCCTTCGTGATACACAGTGGAAAAGCACCTCGCTGTGAGACTAACAAAATATTAACACATTTTGCACATACGCACAAGTCTTGTACAGTGTTTTACAATGTGAACATCGGCAGTACAAAGTCTGGCGAGAACACTGGAAGCATGCTAGTGTCGTTGTGAAGCGGCAGTATGTGACAGGGGGAGAGAGAGAGAGAGAGAGAGAGAGAGAGAGAGAGAGAGAGAGAGAGAGAGAGATCCTGTGTTTCACCTCACTATTCTCTAGACAACTTAGCTATATGGTTAGGCGAGGGTGATTCATTTCCTGGATCGGGGGAGTTCACCGCTCAAGAAAGAATGTCAGGTTTTATCTTCTACTACACACGCTACTCTATACGGTTTTTGTGGGCAATGGCAGCTCACAGCCTGTTCTTCGGTTTTTCTATTCTTTCTTTAGCGGAAAACGAAGCAACAAGCTTCAAAAAAACACTTACTGTATCAATAAAAATTAAAAAAATTATTTCATGGCACTGTACTTAAAATACTATATCCTGTTAAAATGACTATATCCTGAAAATATCTGCAGTCAGTTTCTGCCGTCGGGAAATAATTATATTCTAACGTGTAGGATAATTATTCTGCAAGTGCGCATTTAAAGTACGCAGCTCGTTTGGCAGTGAAGTCATGATAAGCCCACTCGTCTCTAGCCAAGTTGCACGATGAAGCGACGAGTATAAGTGACATTTAACAGAACTGTAACTTTCCCTTTCTTATGGCTACGAAAGGTTCAGCATTTACGTTCTATTCGCGATACCATAGCGCTTTTACTTTTAAGCGTCAACCCACGCTTCGTTTTCTTGTAGCACTGTGAATGCGGAGAGAAAAAATTAAACGTGCAGACTTGCAACTTTCCCGAACCTTCCTTCTTAATAAATACAGTCTTACTTTGAATAGCTGGTGGTGGGCCTACAAGACGCCTTTCCGTAAACAGCTGGAACTAACCTCACTTCCAATCCGCCCTGATCGAATTTACTCCTAGTATGTTTCAATCCACTTATATACACACACCTGTCGAGCTTGAAGCTCTATTGTAGATAGTAATACTGTTTTTCACTATCCAGACCACTATCCAGTCCTGTCTTTCACGGGACTCATACTGAATACGGTTTTCTGGGACTGTCTTCTTTTTATTTTAAAGTTTCCGTTGCATTCCGACGGTAGAACTCTACTTATGTCTGTTTGTTACTTTATAACTAGATGGCGCCAAGCGAACATTACATTAGATGTTTAATTTTCACTTCCTGAGGGCAAGTTGAGGCGGACGCTGCAAAACAGTTTGGCCTATTCTTGTCGTATCTTTTTAAATACGCGTTACATGCGTATATTTGGTACAAAGCGTGACACTATATGAGTTGGAAGTATGATATGGTCAAAGAAATAAAATAAAAAGGAACGTACTATAACGTACTTATTACTTCGAGATTTTTTTTTTTGAATTTTGGGTATTCCGAGGGAGTTACACCAGCAATTAGAGCCTGTCAAGAGTGACACGTGTTAGCTTCGTTCAAGGGTGAGCGACGAAAGGAACAAACCTTTCCTTTCCACTTAAACGACATGAAAGCCGTTAAGGGACAATACGCGCTACAACACATGTTGCAACGAACTGGACCATGCGTGGGAACGCTTGACTCTACAAATATAACAAAGGAACGTTACCCTTGCATCCGTTCAGTAGCGAGAAAAATAGATAGCCATCGCTAAGAGCATTGTTCCAAGCATGTGTGCGACTTACAGAAAAACAATAGCTGGAGCACAGACAATGCAGCATGGGACGAAGAGGCGCCTGCGATGAACACAGATGTTTGCCACCCGTAAGTTTGTTAGAGGAAGTCGATAGTGTCTGAACAATACGATAATTCGACACGCTACACCAAAAGGGGCAGATGTGACTTCAGAAGCTAGGCCTTGGTGCAGATTCCAAGAAAGTGGCAACTTCCTGATGACAGCAACTCGTAGTGTCCACGTGGACTACGTAAGATTCAAGTAGAGAAGCCAACCAGCCAATTAGAAATGAGAATTCAGAAGGCAGTAACTGAAGGGGATGGTGTTGACAGAAGCTGACGACCAGAGAACAAATCCCGAGGAAGAACATCCCTCTCCAAACGGCACTGGGTGGAGAATTCACCAGAATCACTGACTTGATACAAGAGGACATAGGGAGGTCCGAATAACTGTCCTATCAGAGCTATTTTGGTGGGAAAATTAAGCGATCGTGGGAGTAACATGAGTGGGAAAAACGAAGGAAATAAAAACTGAATGCACGAGGAGACGTTGGCTCAGTATTATTAAAATTTTGTCTTAGTCTCATTCTCTCAGTATTACTAAATTTTGTCTCATTCTCATTCTCTCAGTATTACTAAAATTTTATCTGAGTAACATTTAATTTTCTATCTCAGTATCATACAGACTTTGTTCGGAGAAATATTAGAAGTGGTGTTCGGAATCAATGGAAGTTCGGGTATTAGACTTAGACCGTCAAGCCGAAACGGTAGTGTTCGCGACGATGCGCGAATAACGAACTTTATAAAACTCTAGGCATTACGCTAACATAAGAAGTGATAATATACAGTAGTAACATACTTGAACTTTTTCATCAACGAAATGAATCGGTTTATCACATACTACATCAGTGAGACTACGTTATTTCGTAAAATAAAGTCAAGTGCTAATAATGTTTATATGCGTCTAATGAACTTGAAAGCAATCTAGGCGTTGCGGAAAAGAGTCGAACACGTAAGTTGAAAGACAACTAAGTGCGTGACTGTATCGAACTAACAATCGCATAAATAGACTGACGCGATACGAATAGTCGATGAATCCTTAGTGCAAGTACCGCGACTTAAACTGTGACGATTTCATAAAACTCATAACGGATGTCGCGAAGTGCGGACTAGTGTTCCGGAACGATGTACGTATAATATTGAAAGTGCGAATTACGAGTGTTTCCTGGATTAACATCAATCGTCAGCAAATGGACCCAGATGGACATGCAACGGGAGCGAGACACTCCGACGACATGAGTAACGTACAAAATTAATCACTTATTATAATTCCTAGTTTATCGTAATACCGCTGACCTGTCACTTAGAACCAACTGCCTGAGATATTCTATAAAGAGTCAATAAAATACGAATCCATAGTTAGGAATAAATAATGTCATAGAATATTACACATGTATTATTTTATTAGTGTAAGTATATGATTATTTCAATTCTGTATGTGTTTTAATATGTCTATTGCAGGTATATGGTTATTAAAATATGTATATGTCTAATATATTTATTGCAAGTACAGTATATGAGTATTTCATGTGTATAAATGTTTAAATGTGTTTTGAAGTAAAATCACTTAGTGCAAATCATGAGCACGCTACATTGGTAATTATTAACGTGACTACGCACGAATAAGTGCATACATTTGATTGTTTCTTTCAATTACTTTAAATGTGTCATAGAATTTAATTGTCTATTGGAAATATTTGTAGATACTCTTATTATATGATTTCTTTTATGATATGAATACACATAAAATGCTATATTATAATAAATGTACTTTAGAATGGATTCGATAGTGTTGGACTGATTTATTTAAGACCTGACTCACAGGATAACTTCTTAAATGATAGGATCCACAATTAATGATTCGATTTAATATGATTTAACAAGTACCATGTTCATAAATATTCTAAGTCTTGAAGTTTTATTTGGTAGTAAAAGCCAAAATTAATTACTTTTGGGTGATAACATTACCAATTACATATTTAATAAATTTGATTGTGATTCATAAATTAAACAACAATTAATTTATGCAGTTAACTAAATATACACCAACATTAATATATGTATATTGCATCCAACTGCGGGGCTAGTTAAACCCGGAGAGATACGATAAAGTTCACACAGACAACACATTCATAACATTAATATAATTATAATCAGACAACAATTAATTAAAATATAATTTATGCAAATGAGACTTGCATAATCATAACATTGTATATCACGCTACCAACGTGTGACATAAGTTAGTAACATCGTATATGGTGCCCAACGCGTGGCATAATTACATTGTAGTACATATGAAAAGGGGCATACATATGGAGAAAGACAATACAGAAGAGATCAAAAGGAGGTAAGCGACCTTTCCAGAGATGTAAAAAGACAGCTATAGACAGTGGCGTATCTAGGATTTGGCTTGGGGGGGGTTCGGAGTCGAGTAGGCTTCATACAAAAGAAAAAAAAATTTAAGACTAATCTTTATTATCTTTAAATTTAAAGTCACTATCTTTGAAACATTACTATCATTAAAGTGTTTGAAAAACGCGTGATAACATCCTGAAATCAATCTCATTAAAGTTATTGGTAATTACTGATAATAAAACAAGAAAAATACGCGTTATTTAAACACTGTTAAAAGATGCTTATTGACTGAATTGATTTTCCTACATTTCATATTACAAACGTACACCCTAATGCTGTGTAATAAACCCATTGTAAGTTAAGGGACTCGTTTGAAATTTTATGGTCGTCGTGATCTGCGGTTTTAACGTCAGGACAGAAATTTATTTGAACGGCGTCAAACCTCGGATAGTAAAGGCCCATTAAGCGTACAAATGGTGTATGCTTTTCGCATTAAGGCGGTATACTGAGAGCCGGCTAGTTTAATAAGATTCAGGAGGACGTAAGCCTATTTCATCGGTTTTTGATCGGACGGTTAGCGATATCACCATAACCATTGTACTTCGACTTTTGCGATAGAAAGCAAAGATTTAAACGAGAACAAACTAATAAGAAGCGGTTCCACGCTACACTGATTGTAAATCGGTAAATGACTATATTGTAGGAAAAGAGTTTTATAACTTGATAAGTTTTTATACTTACATTTTACTATTTTTTTTAGATTACGGAAGCCTCAAGTCCCCGACCAGATAATTTGGTTATCTCTTAAGAAAAATATGAAGACTGTCAGTTTTTATTCCAATCGTTTCGCTTTGTTGAGATTTCACAAGAGTTAAATTTAACAACGTACATTATAAGAAGAATACAATTTTATGCCTACTCTAAGCTGGCAACACTGTGAGTTTGTTTACATTCTGATGTGACGATTACACAACACTGACGCCAGTTATGAGATCCCCGGATCTCAGTCCATCTAAAAATGTACTGGAGCTTTCAAAATAAGAAACAGGAAAGAAAAGAAAACCACTATCACGCGGTAAAATATAACTCATTGTCAGAATAATGTGACACTGCAACCGCAATGATTGTCTACAGAAAACTGCATTAAAGATATGTCTAAAGGAATCGGAAGTGTTAACGGGGTTAAAGTAGAGATACAAAATTTAATAATAGGAAAACAAAATTTTATCTGTTTTAGTTAATTAATTTTATGATAAAAAATAAAACACTTGGGTCCAAGGCGATGGATGTGACTCAAGACATGACGAAGAAGATCTCTTAACCTCTCCATTTCAACTCCACTCTCACCTACTCGTCGGTGGACCCTGTTACGTTAAGTCGAGTAACCCATTCCAAGATTGTGGTAACCAATTCCTTTGGCGGAATGGGTCGACGATCAAACGAAGGAGAGATGGGGGTCCTGGCATCCTGGTAGATACAAATCTGTTGGCAGGACCATCTGGTAGGATGGTGTCTGTTGGCAGCAGGATAGACACGTAATGTGGCAGAGGAGTGCGGTGGCACATACAAAGCTGAGTTAGAAGGCTTACAGCGTGGGTACACAGGCCTCATAAGCCATGGTGAAGGCAACCTGTCTAAGGGAAGGAGACCCGAAATGAAAACCGCGGTCCCCCAGGTTGGGGGTTATACGATGGGTTGGTATCCTGTCTATGTAAACATTACAGTACTCATAAGTTTCATAGGAAAAGCCGGACGGTTCTAGTTGTAACATTAAATCCTATGAAGCCGGAACAAGTCACTAAGGCCTAGAAGAAGAAGAAGAAGGAGGAGGAGGAGGAGGAGGAGGAGGAGGAGGAGGAGGAGGAGGATAAGAAGAAGAAGAAATAAAACACTACAAAGATTTGGTAATTTAGAGCTTTGTGGTGAGCTAATAATATGACCAGACTCTATATATTTTAGTGTCAATTTTTACAAACTTTTGGTCACTAACTGGGGGGGGGGGTCAGAATTAAGCTAGACATGAAGGAAACATATAACAGTTTCATTTGGTTATGTACAAACGTTACGGAATAAATTAAATAATTTCTCAATATTTGTAGAAAGACGTTTTTATAGATGTGAGCAATACTGGAAAAAAGACTTTCTTTTATCACAGTCTGTGGAATGAAAGAAATGCTATTGATTAGTTCTGTTTGGAATAAGTAAAGTAAACGTTTGTGAACTTGAGATGCCGGGCAGTACTTTGCTACAAATTTAGGACAATGTATAGAGTATAAATTCTTTTAACAAAGGATCAGATATTAACAAGCTCTAGATGGCTGTGGTAAAGTTCATTGCCTCGTCCTACACACAGCCAGCCGGTAACCGCATCACAATCACCTCAGACCGAGGAATGTCGTCCTATGTAGGAAGTTTCACGAATTACACTGAACAACCGAGGAGGGCTGAGGCCTCCTTGAGAGTCGAAACCGCTAGAAGCTGTTTCCCCATAACGCGTAAGCGCCCCCCAAATTTTTCGATACAGTATAAACTTATGAATGAAATAAATCCTGTAATACTGTATATCCGAAGACTAATTTTAATCCACACCACATAATAAAAAGTTAAATACTAACACCAATATTAATAATAATTTGACAAAAGTTTTCAAGTTTTGTGGACGAGACTGTTGTTCTAGGAACAATAGTATGCATAATTAATAAATTTCCTATTCAGCATATCAACATCTTCGTCCCTTTAACTTTTTAGATGTCCACGTTTTATTCCCTATAGGGAATAAGCCATAGTAGGGACAGAGCCAAAGTATTATATAAGTGGATTTACGTCTCTAATTTAGCTTTATTTTTAAATGTCTTAGTGAATAGTCCACATACGGCTCCATAGTTAATAATTCTGTTGGAGCGTTCCCCATCATATCCGTACGTGATATCACAGCCACCATCCTGAAAGTGAGAACGTTTGCTCCAGGGACTCACCTCTTAAAACTGTTTTTGTTCGAACCGCCTCTGTTATCTCTGTTGATATCCTTTCATCTGTTGCTACTTTACGGAACATCTGTTTCTGGAGGCCGTCTTCAGTTGGTGTAATGATACCAGATCAAATACCAAATAACAGTATACTCATAAAGTAGCATTCATTATTCTTGACCCCTCGCGGGGTCTCAGGCTGCCATTCTATTATCATTTGATCAATGTACAAATTAAAAAGTGAGGCTGATAAGGAATACTCTTGCCGTATAACTCTATTCGTACGTTTAAACTCATTTCCTTCGGCAACGAACCAAAGCGGTAGTCCATTTTTCGTAATACTTAAAATCGTAATCTGTGGCAAACATAAAACTGATATTATCAAAATGATTAAAAACCGGGCTGTTAGGGGCCGTGGTCGGTTGCTGTATAACGGCGACATCATCGGCAACGGTTCGAATCCCACCCTCGGGGATCTCCTTCAGGCCGCAAAAAGCGACAGAGTGTTGTGAAACAGTTACGCCGGATCTAGGCCGAACGATACTCGACAACTTTTTTCGGGTAAGAGCAACAGGCGGCCGGTAACACGAGGTTACCTGTATAACCTCGGCCACCAGGTCTCAGCAAATCACAGGGCCTCGACCTGGTTGCGTCCCAATGGGGCCGCCTGTTGCTCTTACCCGAAAAAGTTGTCGAGTATCGTTCGGCCTACACCCGCCGTAATTGTATCACAACACTCTGTCGCTTTTTGCGGCCTGAAGGAGATCCCCGAGGGTGGGATTCGAACCGTTGCCGATGATGTCGCAGTTATACAGCAACCGACCACGGCCCCTAACAGCTCGGTTTTTAATCATTTTGAAAATACTGACACCGGCCGTGTGAGCTTAACACAAAAATAAAAATGACAGTGCAAATATTACTATTATAGTTATAATCTTGCAGTAAAGACCAAAGTCCTAGTGTGTAATCGGAAGGAAGAAGATCCAGTCAGTATAACTCTCGGAAATAATGTTCTCCAGGGAGCTAAAGAATATAACTATCTAGGAAGTAAAATCACAAGTGATGGACGCAGCAGTAAGGAAATTATAAGCAGAATTAACCAGGCTAAAATTGCTTTCAACAAACAGAAAAACCTCTTCACTTCAGTCACTATCAGCCTAAAAATAAGGAAGAATCTAGTAAGGACAAACCTGTGGAGTGTTGCTCTATACGGGAGTGAATCTTGGACAACTGGTGAAAGTGACAAGAAACGACTCCAAGGATTTGAGACCTGGTGCTACTGAAGAATATTCAAGATAAGCTGGAGGGAGAAAATATCGAATGAGGAAATCTTTAGAACAGCTCAGGAGGAGAAGAGCTTTCTATAAAATTTAAAAGGCAGAAGAGCTAAGTTTATAGACCATATGCTACAACACAATGGGTTGGTTAAGAGAATAATAGAAGGAACAATTGAAGAGAAGGATCACAGAGGACGACCCCGTTTAGACTACGTGAAACAGCTTATGGTCGATATGAACTGCACATCATATTATGAGTTGAAAAGAAAAGCAGAGAAGCGTGAAGAATGGCGAGCTGCTGCCAACCAGCCTATGGGCTGCTAACCTAGGAAAGAGAATCTTGCAGTGAATACGTGGATCACCACCACCTTTAATACAACTGAAGCAATGTAAGTTTCCAGTATTCACAGAACAGTTTGTCGTATGGAGTACCGTTTCAGTTGCTGACTATAATATTAACATCATAAACATATATTTATAAACACCTGTTACAACATTTACCGTAACTGTTATTCCACTGACGTGTATAAAGTATTTCCGTAATTCCGCGAAGACAGAAACAATATTATTTAGCGCGGTAAAAGGCGAACGCAAGCTACCTATTAATATTCTAACCACATGCCTTTACCCTCAACGTAATCCTTGCCCGCGTCGTGTCGTGTATAGGAACGTGACATCGGGGGCAGATGTATTTCCAGATGACACACGTACGAGCCGGCAAATAAATACACGTAATGCGGAAATTAAACAATAACGAACTCTGACAGAGACAAGGTAATTACGCAGCTGCTGCGAGACCGAACGTGTTCATACAGGTACGGTACGCTACGCGCACGGGACGAAGACAGAGTTAATTCAGGCTCTGTTTATTTAGACGACACACACACACACGATTCTGCTGTGTCGTGTTTATTATATTAACCATGTCACACGTTCCCCGGTCCGGAGTCGCTCTTTGTGTTGTATAGGGCCTAATTATGACTGTTCTGTACGCAGACAACTCCGACGCAGAACAGAACGAGTAGAAGATGTATACAGGCAGGCAAAGTCGTCGAGCTTCTGAACGATTCACTTCTTATTTTATTTCTCAGTTACTGCTGAGGATGCATGAACGTTGTTAATCGAAATACATTTTTTTAAATTTAGAAATGAACATGAAGATATAAAAAGTGTAGTGAAAAGCACACCGACCTAAGAAGCAGAAGAAAGAACCAACTATTACGAGACGAACACTGGTCGCTTAAGAATAATATTAGTCAAAACTCGAAGAGACGAGACAGTTTAATGAACACGATTGTTCGAGAGACGTACAAAATAACCGACGCAGCGAAATGGATAAAACAAGCGACAACTCCGGAATGGCGACGTCAATAAGGTGGATTACGACGGACAAGTTAAACAGGTGCGAGATACACGATCAAAAGGCAGAAGAAGAGTCGGATGGCAATGAACGAGGCGAAGAATGAACGAACCGCACAAAATATCAAGTTGGCTATGAACAGGACCATCTTCTAAATCAAAAGAGAAAGTAAAAGAATAATAATAAAAAAATAATAATGATAAGAAGAAGAAGAATAAAGAGAAGAAGAAGGAGGAGGAGGCGAAGAAGGAGCAGAAGAGGAAAAAGGAGAAGATTTCTAAAATTAAAATGAGCCATGGATTTTGATCTCCGAAATCAAAGAAGGACAGAATAGTAGAGGATAGTAAAATATATTCATCTACTCTACTCGATTCTTCCGCAGTCTGTCTCTGGTTTTTTCATTTCTCCTTTTTCTCAGATAACACGGACCTACATGTTAGTAAACGGATTTCAAGATAGAAAAAAAACTTGTCTATTGACAACTACGTCGTTACACATTAAAAAACTGTCATAGTTAAGAATGTTGAGTTAGAATAGTGCCAAGAAAACAAGGGATATTCTAATAACCAAGAACTGGTCACCACCAGCAGTAATTATTCCGAAGAAGTGTAACGAACTGTTTAGAAAGGCGGAACAAGGAACTAATTGGGCGCGCCGCAATACTCGCAATGCAGCAATTTCTGACAACGTCCGTTGTTTGTACTTATACACAGGGGATTCCGAGTTCGCAGTCTTTGATGAAAAATATTTTATTTTGTTTTATTTCCGATAAAGAAGAATCAGTATTTCATGCCCATCCGCACTGCTTTTAATCTGTAACATTTCATCACCGTGCAGGGTAAAAGTAAGACACGGTAAGAGAAAGGAAACCTTCCGCTTCCAATACCAAACGGGGATTATAATTAATTATAGTAACCGTAACGATAAAAGTCTCGAGTCTTATTGACAACAAGTGTTCTCTAATTAAGAGGAAAATACTTGTTTATCCATGTTTAAGCGTTTATCAGCATATAGCTAGCTCCTCGGCGTCGGTTTAAGAGGATATTATGAAGACGTTTCCTTACCCGAAGTCTCAATTTACACGAGACGCCTGTAGTCCCGTACTAGTCGTTCTTTTAAATAATTTTCATGATTTTGTTTGAACGAAAGTCGACACGGGAAAATGTTCCGATATTTTGTGTTCGTTTTAAGATCTTCGCCCGAGATTTATCTCGCTAGAGATAATTTTCTATTTTAATGACGATAATGTGCCATATTCAAGCATTCTGAAATTAGTTAAACATCTTTTATGTTCATCCGGAACAGAGGTCGTAAGTGATCGAGTATTTTCGGTCGTCAACAGCTCATGGACACGTGACAAATCGTACATGTGAATACAAACTTTTAAAGCAAATATAAGCAGTAATGACAAATTTGAATACACGAATAAAATTCTATGTGCTAAAAGTGATACCAAAGCATAATTTAATCGTCATAAAAATATCAGTGACAATAGATGGAGTTTACTACTGTAATTCATAAATAGCTGCTAATTTTTTCTTGGCTGACTGCTACTCCAGTTTCATGATTCTCAAGCATGGTAAACTATCCATTTCATATTATATAAGATAGTAACTTTACAATAAAGGCAAGAAAAGTCCTTTATTGAAACAGATACTGTACTTATAAGCTTCTCGCATGATAATACTTTGCAACTAACTAACGGAAATAAAAAAGACCAAATATTTCTGCTACCTCGAAATCCAAAACTGTGAAAGACGATACTGATACGAATAACTGACAATTCATCATCATCATCATCATCATCATCATCATCATCATTACAACACGCCACAGGTAAGGTGCTGCCTGTTTCGCCTTCAGCCATCTCTTCCTGGGTCTACCCACACCACACTTGTTTGCCCAGTCTGGAATCTGACATTCTTTCTAAGTGGTCTTTGCACCGTGGTTTGTAATCTTTTAATTTTTGATTCAAGTTAAAAACTTGTAATTCTTCTCTTATGGCGTCTTTCTTTATACGATCAAGTTTAGAACACCTTTTAACTCCTGTTAAGAAGGCCATTTCCGAGGTCCCTATTTTTCATTCTTGTTTCTTGGTTGTTGTCCATAATTAACACTCATAGCTTGACAGTACAGGCACCACCATTACTTAGTAAAACTTTACTTTTGTATCTCGACGTACACCCGCTTCTACGGGTGATTGTCCCACAGGTCGTCTGGAACTTACCTAAAACGTCAATATCACAATTCGTATTATAGTCAATAGGCTATCATTTCCCAAATAGCTGAAATGGCTCACCTGTTCTAAAATTTGATCGTTAATCATTATTTTTGTTCTTATTGGTTCCTTGCCTCGAAATCCCATTACCAACTGGCAATTCTCAGGTTTAAATTAATCTAGCATACTATGTAATTAATAAATCATTACTATTAATTTATACGTGTTTTGATTTATCAGTCAGGTTGTGCCAATGTAAACGTCAGTGCGTGCGCGCATAATATAATAGTCATAATATAATATACAGACAGAAGTAGGCCTAAGTTACGAGAAACAGAAGCACAGAAACGAAGTGGCCCGAGTATATCGGCTTCTCAAACACATATTGTACTTTCCGTACTGTAATTGCCGATGTCTTCCGTTTGCAATAAAATACTTTTTTCACAGGTTGTTCGAAATGTTTGTGTCAAACAACTGCGCAAACAATGATCTTAACTAACGTTTACTCTGAAACTTAGATGGGAACAAAGAGATACGCGCGTGAAATAAACTTGTTCGCCGAAGTTGTGTTAACTAAAAGAAACAGTCAGGAATGGAGTGTGCTCTCCCCAACACGACCACTTTGATAAACAAAGCCAGTCCCTAGTCCCTAGTGACTTGTTGTTTATTATAATCTACTGCGCTCGAATTGAACAATAAATACATTTCACAACTGTAAACAACCAGTGAGACAATATTCTCTATCTTAATATTAACATTTTTGTAATAAGCTCAGAACTAAACAGAAATGGTTTGTTTAAGTAGAATTAAACAATATATCTATTGAACAAAAGTTCATGAGGAACTACAAGATTCAACGTATACAGAACGGGTCTAACCTACATTCTTCACCCAATCTTCCTGTTAACTTTTTGTCGTCAGCTGATAGTTGTCTATCCTTCAAACTCACTGTTTCGTCTTTCTTTCTTCCTTAGACGGGTCATATATTCATTGTTTTCCTCTTGGGTGATCAATGGAGTACGTTCTTTCCTCCCGCAGTCACTGCGACCGTGTCCCGGTACTTCCGCAGCGTGCAAATGTTTAAACTCCTCGTTACCGACAATGCTCACCGTATTTTTTTGTCCTTAATCTCCTTGTATCCTAAACGGTTTATCTTCGGAAAAAATCTACCGTTCTATTTTGTTGGCCTAACCTACCTAACCTCCTCAAAGAATCCTTGTATTATAAAGATGCACGCCTTTTTCTGACCTCCAAACAGTCACTAATGACTGTCTACCTATGGCACTGGGAAAGACCCCTCTCTCTGTCTCTGTGCCTGGGGGCATTGGGCACTCTCTATCTCCCCTCTGATGCTGCCTCTCTTCCTGTCTGTCACTTTCTCTTTCTCCTGTATCTCTGGCTATCTGTCTCCCTCTCCTCCCATTTCATTCTCGCTCTGCCTCATTCGGATGATCTGATTTATTTATACACTCCGCTCCTACAGCTTTTACTCCCTTTCCACTCTTCTTTACATCTATGCAGTGCACCTAGTGGACCGAAATATGACTAAAGGTGAATAGGAAAACGCGCTTTGATATTCTGAACAAAAAAAAAAAAAAAAAAAAAAAAACAATGACAACGCGGGCGACACAGCAAAAATTCGCACAGTAAGGGTCAATCGAACAAGTCGCTAATCGATTAAATAGGTCAGCGTCATTACAATACAAGACTGACTTGTCCCAGAAAGTAAGAAAACACAACGCAGGAGAACGACTCTTTGTTGATCTGAAACGATTTTAGTAACGAGTGATAACTATTAGACTAATATTTATAAATTCCATTTTTAAAACAATGAGATTTTCCAACATCGAGTAAGGTCAGAGAAAGGAAGAAATAATAATATAATTATTATTTATATATTATATATATATATTTTGTAATATTAATGAATAATTTGAGTCTGTGTATTCTTAATTGGTGTGGCTCTCGACGTCTTACTGGCCTGAAACACTTCCTTAAGTTTCCCAGCTGGTCGAGTCCCAATGGTAGCAAGACCGGTCGAGTAGCGTAATGTTGATGAAGAAATATATGTTCAGCTCCACCAAAAGTTTCATAACAAAAATTGTTGTTTTGAAGAAAATTTGAAAAGAAAAAAAAAATATGTGTTTAAAAAAAATTATATTAAAAAAAAATTATAATTTTATTAATTAATTAATTATAATCAATTAATTAATATAGGGCTGTGAAGTTTTAAAAAGTGTAATGCTCTTCTGAAAAATTTTATTGAAGTTTTGGTATATTTTAAATAAACTATCACCACTCATAAGATTGTCTTCAAACCAATCGATACTTGTTTACCTTTTTGTTTTTTAGGTTATCTTCACTTATAGGTGGTAAAGTCCTGGTAGATTATTAATTAGAATTATATTATTGATAACTAGTAATATTTATGAAATAAAGAACTATTTAGTATTGAAAAGTATTAATGTTTTATTAGTTAATGGCAATATTGACTCTTATCGATTATAATATCGATTCTCAGGATATCGAAAAAGTTACAAAGTATATTATATAAAATTCATACAGGGTTCTTTAAACAGCCAATTATTATCAAAGTCAGAGAAATCGGGCTAATATTTAAAAAGTATAACGTTACAACAAATTAATAATTATTACTAAATACAGACATTGAATAGAAAATAATATAATTGTTTTCACCAACAGCTGATGTGAACACTGAAGGCATTGAAATTGTCACAGAAAGATGGCTGCCGTCAAGCTGGTCCCAAATGTTACTCGTTTCTGCTACGTTCTGAATAATATATTTTCCGGCAGTATTCCTGTTCTGGTGTCTGCAAATCTCTTGTTAAATGTTGTGTAGTGCCTGGTGTAATGTTTCTGGGTTGTATTTTGTGTATCCGTGTAAATATAAGTTCAAACACTTTTCCCTATTCCGACACTAATACGGTTATTGTATTATACAGTTTTCTGGTGTTTTGTGGTGTTTTTCGGAATAGATATGTATTGTTCAGTGTTATTTATTGTTTCTTGATTGTTTCTGTTATAATGTGAGTGTTCTAGAAGTGTTTTATAAGTCACTCGCGATTTCACAAAAACGTACTATTCACCGCTCAACTTTACCGTTGTAAGTTAGGTTAGATTCGACACCAAACGCTCGTCATGTTAACCGTTCAAATACCAATAATCAACTATCTTATTTCCTTCAGTTTCAATTAAACTCTTAGCCAATATAATATTATTCTTAACATTGTTCAAATATAATTTCATATCCTGTGCATACTTTAAAATTCACTATATGATTGCCTAAACTTTGGTTATTTATCAATTTTATTTACTAGATGTCATTTAAATCAATCTTTCAGTTCATTTTGGTTATTTTAAGATTAAATAATGCCGTTTTATAGTGTTTTCTGTCCAAAATTAGTAATTTTACTTTCATTTTTGGTATTCTCTGAAAAGTCAAAACATCAAAATTTACTTCCTGTTATTATGTAAATTCAGCCATTTTATTAGTTATATTTAATATTAATAATCTTATATTGTATTAAAAAGGTTTATATTCCCTTATTTTCTTGTAATTAACTGAATTAGTTGTATTCTGAAACATTATTCTGGAATATATGACTCCCATGTCTAAATTTCTGAGTTTAGTCATTTTCATTTTTATTTATAATTCTGAATATAATTTATTAAAATCTTTCTAAATGGTATGTGCAATTATATGGCTTGATCTCAAGTTTATTTTGTCTAAATCCCTTTTGTTTATTTGCATTTAAATGAGTAATTTCTCTGTTTTAATGAAGTTTGGTTTTCCTTCTATGGCCTATGATTTTTTAACAATTTTTTCTTACAAAATATTTTACAAACAATATATGATGTGTGATACCCTCTCTGACTTTTAAATATAGTCTTATAAACTAAACATTTTTCCAAATTACACAATAACAATTAGTATTGGTTACAATACAAATAACAATTAAACAAATAAAGAATATTTTTTAAATAAATGGTTGTCTTCAAGTCAGACATTTTACAACAAAATCCTTATTTCTAAACATAGAAATATGGTTTACAGAAAAAGGTTTTCTACTAACTAACATCTTAATTACTCCCTACTATTTATAAGTAGTAATTATTTTTATAGTTCTGATGTTAGTTGTATCAGACCCAAACAAATGGCCTTATATCTAACACATTTTTAAACATTCTTATACTATACACATAAAAACCTTATATCTATATTCCTGTTGTTAACTATTATTATAAGTGGGATTCTACAGTTTTTATACCGTCTTTTACACATTGTCTTTGGGGAATTGTACCCTGTCATTAATAAATAAATAGCATAAATTGTTCAAAAAGTATTATGAAATCTGTTTTTTCTTTTTGCATATAAAACAAAATGTTATTTTTAACAGATTTATGTCTTATAAATAACATATTCTCACACTACACATTTCAAGTCATTGGAAATTGCATATTTCATTGCATTCAATGTTTGTGATTGCCAAGAATGAAACACAAGGTTCATTTTCTATAATACCCAAAACTATCACTGGTTCACTTTGCACTTTTATATTATGTTATTGCTAAATGGTCGTATAGTCTTATTAACATAATAAGTTGGTTAGTGTTTTACAATGGAGATTTGTTCCATGGGTACTATATTATTGTTTCATCTTAGTTCACAGGCAACTTTTACTTTATACACTTCTCTCTCTTAAATTTATATACATGTGGTTTTCATTTCGTTATACTTTTATTGGTTAATGATTTATTTTGGGGGGTATGGGGATTTGGGTGTCTTTTATAAGAGCATGACATCTTCTTCAGGATGCTGCCTTCTTCTTCTTTCATCAGTCTTCTTTCCTCCTGCCTTCTGGGACTGGTATCTTCTCCATCTTCTTCTTGATGCCATCAGGTTTCTTGGGATCTTCTCCATCTCCTTCTTTATTTTAGAAATACACCACCTGTATTGGTTGATCTTGGCTTATTGTAGGGTTTCTATTCTATTTATTTTTCCTCGTTGTGGGTTTGGTCATATTCTGTACTGCTTGGTTATTCACTTTCTTACCTTCCTGGGTTATAACTTGAAAACCTTTGGTTATGAGACTGGTTTTGTATGACTCATCACTAGTAACTCCTTTTATTTGAACTTGTACTTTTTTTAAATAATAATGATTTCTTTCCACAGTTGCTATGAATTAATCTATTTATATTAAACTTAATGCTTTCTTCCAAATTTAAATGTTATAACTTTATTATTCTAATGATCAATTGCCATTCAATATTATGCTTATATCTGTCACGCTACAATATATATACTTTTTTTTTTGCAGTGCTGGGTTAATATTTGCAAAATTATTTAAGCATACGTATTAACGTGGCTACTCGAATGTTAAAATATCTGTAACCGTTATCAGGACAACAATAAATACGCATATATATATAACAGAACTCTACATATTCTGTTGTCGATTATTTTGTTTAAATGTGTATCGCATCGTCTGGTCGATTGTCCAAATCCCTTATCTTTTTCAATGGAAGATGGAAGGCAAATTGGAAAAGAGAAATGAAACCACAACGTGTTCAATCGTCGAGCGTATACAAATACAATTACCGTTACGAGTGGGTTAGAGCAACCACTTGAGCAACCTAATCACCGACGGAGATGGTCTAATCTGTGGTGTATCGTGGCGTTCTCACTGTTTAACTGTCTCTCAGGTAAGATTCCGGCGGACGAACTGAAATCGAGTGACTGGCAAAGGGAGGGGAAGGCACAAATGTATTGAGAGAGAGATGATAAAAATACAGTATCAGCGATAAAAATAAAAAACAAAGATAAAGGCTAATCTCATCGGGAAACGTAGCTAGATAGAAAAAATAAATTAAAATAGAAAGCTCGTGAGGACGGGTAAACTTGGTGATTACTTCCAATTTTCCAAGTGGTCCGAAAGGATCAGCGTTTACGTGTACACAAAGGGACCATGCAAGCGCGCGCACGTGCCTAAACTACTTTCTTATACATTCTGTTCACTTATATCGAACAGAGAGAACATAGACTACCAAGAAAGATCTCCCACTCAGGTGGGTTCCGTAGGCAGGTATTCAATCTCCATCGATCATGTCAAGTTTCCTGGCCCTCCCACCGCCCTACCATGCCCGTCAGACGAGCCAATATACCATAACAGGTTATTATCAAACCCAAACACAGCTGTGCCGGCTCCTTGCTTTATTTATTATTTACTTAGCTTTCACATTAATACTTTGTGTGTGTGTGTGATCCGCACTGCTTTTTTAAACAACGAAATCTCCTTCTCTCTCTCTCTGTTTCTATCAAAAGCAATTACTGTCCGAGTGTATAGAATCGAGATTCCGGAACTGTCGGACGAAATAGGATTCTGAAAATTGAATAACGGAATCTTCATTCGCAGCTGCATTCCGTAGATTTACGATCGAGTAGGAGCGTTTGGTTTTCCAGGTAAAACTCTCCGTTAACATTACCCCGACCAACTGGTAAGCTTGTACCGTTACACAGGAAACCGTGAAAATGTCGGTCCATTTTAGAAAATTAACCACAGGCATGAATATTAGCTACTACGATTTCTGTTGAAGAGTTTATATTATTGTTGTTGAAACAATTTACGGCATTCGTTGTGTATTGTCCAGTTTCTGGAATAACTTCTGGAAAGGCGGATTGTGAGTGCTGAGATTAATACTGGATATGACTGTGACGGTATAACTGCGGCTTAGTTGGATTACTCTCTACGTGGGTCTACGTGTCTCTGCAGTGTAGGCTATTATTTTTTAAATTCTTCGTTATGCCTACACAGAATTACCGAAATTTTACGAACTCTCGTTTCCGGTATCCTAAAGGCAGTGACGGCTCGTCCATAAGGTTCAATGGTTCAGTGAACCCCTCTAAATAATTTAAATATGTTTAAGGATTTGTTAAGATAATGGTTTCATATTTAACCATGTTCTCAACGAGATTAATCTTGTTGACTGAACGGTAATGGATTTGCGTAATAGGCGAATTGCTCGCTACTGTTGCTTGAGGTCCAAAGCACCACGTAGACTGTGTAGACAGCTTTGGAGGGGGTAATTAGTATACGTAAAATTACATTAAACAGTCGCTAATCCCGAGTGTTAGCGACAGAGACGAATAGTTCCGACTAGGGCCGAACCGCACTGACCGGGAATTTTAACATTTTCATAATACCGCCATTCGCCATTATTATGATTTTTACCACATGGTTTGTCCGTTCACCTTCATTTTTTGTCAGATTTCTCTATTTCATTTAGAAGGCAATGAAAATGTGTGCAGTAAAGTCTTAAAATCAAATAAAATAGTGAAGTAATTGTATTCCGAAAACAAAGTGTGTTTAATGTAGTCATTAAATAATTATATTAAGCTGATCGAAGCGTGTATAAGCTTCAAAGTGTTTGCTGGTATTTTTGTGTGTTAAATGTTCAGGTATTTCTTATTTGTGTGTTCAGATCATTGACTTGGTAAAATGAATAGTGTTCAATCTATTTCAAAAACAAATTTTTCTTTTCTCTCTATTAAAGATAAATGCAAAATTAAGGAACTCGGTAGGCTGCTTAAATATTACACAGAAATATTTAACTATCCTTTTATTGTAACTATATATTTTTAGAATAATTTACAAATAGCATGAACACAACTTAATATTGGGTCTACTTAAAGTTTGTGTAATATTTACCGTATTTCTTCCGTCGTGTGACTTCGTGTTGTGTTCGATTGATTTACGCGTTTCGAAACATATGTTTCGTCTTCAGAAATAATAATTCACTCTTAGCGAGGTCGTTAAATATTAAAATTGCAAATATTGGAAAACAATTCCACACATATCCGCGTTACATGAGTGACCTCGTAATTATTATAACCACTTTCCGGCTATCAGGCCGTGGTCCTATGCTGTTAAAAACAGACGTTTCAACCACTCCGTTGGTTGGCACATCTCCATCTTCAGTGCCTGAAGGACTAAAAGTACTGACACGGTCTCCGTCAGTAACACTACAGTACTGAGCCTTAACCTTAGCAACATTACTGTGGTGATAATGACGGAGACCGTGCCAATAGTTTAGTCCTACAGGCACTGAAGATGGAGACGTTCCAACCAACGGAGTGGTTGAAACGTCTGGTTTTAACAACAAAGTGATTACTCACAATATTCTCAACATTCACAACAGAAATTTTTTAACACCATTCTCTCTCTCTCTCTCTCTCTCTACATTATAGATAACAGATCTATTATATGAAAATGGTTATTACTTAATATTTACATTTTGTACAATGTTATTTACCTAGAACTTGGTCTATACAGAGTACCATAGTCTCATGTAGTTAATGTATTGTCGGTAGTCATAATCTCTCTCACTCATGCTCTTTCACTCTCTCTCCCTCTCTGTCTGTCTCTCTCCCTCTCTCACATTGTCTGTGTTTAATAACACGGCCTGAAAACCAGTTATAATAAAATAATTAGTAAGCTAGGCATTTATAAAAAGAATTAGGACTGAAACTTTGCAAGTAATCTGTGGATTCTCTTCAGGATCTCAATATCGTGGTAAAAAAGAGGCAAGGTAGAAGAAGCACAAGAAGCAAGAAAATACTCTGCTCGATGACCAGGATTTACAGACTGATGATCCAGACTGTGGAGCAGGGCTTATTGAAAGATAAATTTCAATGTCTAAGGCGAGTCAAACTTTAAAGCCAATTTCTCGAAAATAGAGTTTCTTCTCGTCAAAGGTACATTTTTCTCATCAACTATTAAGATAATAACTTGAAATTTTTTGCACATATTCTTTCATACATCTGGTAGCAGAATGATTACTAATTTTAAGTCTGTGATACAAAATTATTTATTTTATAAAAAAATGGGGGTTTTTATTGTTTGAAATAAAAAATTGTCATAGCTCTCATTCCGGGATAAACTTAGTACTTCTGCTACCAACTTTTAAATAGGAGTTGTGTATAAGGCGCAAAAAATTTGGTACATGTAGCTTTACAGGTTTCTTAGGAAAGGGTAAAGAAGCCCTAATTTAACATGGGCGGGAAAAGGTCTTCCCGTTCCCCTTAATTATTGAATGACCATCGTATTTAAAAAATAAAATTTATATCTGCATACAAGAGGAATTTACATTTCCTTGCACAAACAATAACAATATTAAAGGTTTTTTCTTACTTACTTGGATTTGTATGAAAATTGTAAAATAACGGTTAACAAACTTAAAACAAAAATGAAAAAGAAATAGCAACCCTCAATATCTTATTTAGAGAAAATCAGACTAAGAAATATTCAAATAAAATATACACCCACGTGCGGGTTCCAGGTACGTTACGGATGTGCAACATAGACGTTCCTGATATCACAGACGGCAGTCGCGACACCGGGAGCGCGTTCTGTTCTGATTAACACCTCCTCGACGACACAAAGTGCAACAAACTTCGTTACGTCGGGGGAGGAATTATCAATTTTCCGAAATGGATGCGTGGAACCGCAACAGAGGTTACCACGCGATATGAAACAAAATTCGTTTGACGTGTAGTCGATAATACGGTTTTAAACTTCCAGGAACTGTGAGGAGAGAGACGTCGGTAATCTTATTAACTGTTCGCCGACGTACCTTCCCACCCCCTTCCCCGTAAAATCTGTGGCGAAGAGCAATCGTTGTCTGTACAGGCAAAGTGTTGTCTATTAATAAAACAAAAACCGGACTCAAAACAACTTTTCCGACGTACGTGTTTTAAAACTTCGTTAACAGTTTTACCGTAGTTATCGCCGTTAACCGTCGACCGACCGTTTCGTGACCGGACGTTTTCATTATGAAGTTTTCTTTGCGTTTTTATTCCCGTACAAGGAAAGGATTAGATTGCAACAACACTACCTTACCTAGCCTTAATTAACTTACTTCATTCTAAGCTGTTAATGGCGTAACAGATTGTAACACTTGTTTAACAAAGGATGCTGGGCGAGTACTTCCGCACTTCCTATGTACACACAAGAAAACACTGATAACATTACTTTAACATAAGTAATTTAGAAGAATTGAATCAACAATTAACGACACACATGGGAAGTAATTAATTCATATCTGAAGACACGGTCAAATCTTCGTTCTGATCTACAGAGTGCATCATAAGCCGCTTGACAAAACTATGCCTTTTGATAACTTCTAGCAGTGAAATATTTCGTAAGGTCCGGTCGCTAACCAGAGACGAGTTAAAACGCTTTTGTCGACATTCTGACACTTCGTTGTCGAGGTTCGAAATTTATTGTCAATCACGTACACGGGCTATAGTCTACAGAATAATTAATACACAAATAATGAACGTCAATATGTATGATATTAACAAGATGGTATGGCATGCCATGAATTGTGGTATTTAAAATATTTATGGTATGGTACTAGAATAATTGCAAGTTGATTCGTTTAAATATCTCGGGAGCTGCATTACAAAAGGTGGAAGGTACATCAGTGATGTGAAAAGTAGAATCGCACAACCAGCAGGAGGACTCTTCAAGTGAAGATCTTTTTCGTCGTGCAGAAATGTGTCCCTGGAAACCAGGAAGAAATTTATGAAGAGTTTAATTTGGAGCATACGGCACATATGGCTCGGAAAGCTGGACTTTGAGGAAAGTGGAGAGGAGTTGTCTTGAAGCTTTTGAGATGTGGTGCTGGAGGAGGGCCTTAAGTCTACGAGGGACGGAAGGAGAACCTAAAGATGAGGTTTTGAAGTGAGTGGGTGAAAAAAGGACGTTGACTGTTTAGAATTTTATTAACAGATAGTTTTTTATTAACAGAAGATATTCCTACAAATAAAGGTGTGAGACAAGGGTGCCCTATTTCACCGACACTTTTTAATATCTACATGGACGAC
The DNA here is from genome assembly GCA_034769895.1 of Magicicada septendecula. Taxonomy (NCBI): domain Eukaryota; kingdom Metazoa; phylum Arthropoda; class Insecta; order Hemiptera; family Cicadidae; genus Magicicada; species Magicicada septendecula. The sequence goes on from CM068371.1 coordinate 103,974,383, forward strand.
ATATTTCGGCGATGGACAGCTGAAGTTAACTCGGGAATATCACTTCAGAGAAATATTCATGTGTATCCACTGGCTCATGCAGATGACAAGGTAACGATACAGAAAACAGAAAACCATTTACAGCGGGCGATATTTCGTTCAATAGCAACATACAAGACTATGGGCTACAGATCTCTGCTACAAAATCTAACACGATGGCATTTCAGGGCAGGTATTCTATAAGAACTAAGATAGTCGTGAGTAATCAGATTTTGGATTAGGTTAGTCATTTTAATTATCTGGTTTGTGATATCTCATATGGAACTGACATTGATTGGGATAGTATTCTAACAAAATTTAGACGCATCTGTGGAACGATTGATAGGTACCTGAAAAATAAAACACGGAAGGATACCCGAATAAAATTTTATAAAATGTTGCTGTCCCCACATTCCTGCATGCTAGTGAGACATGGACTCTTGGTAAAAGGGACGTGCAGACGATTCAGGCAGCCGAAATGAAATTTCTAAGAGGGACGCAAGGTTGTTCTCTCTTGGATCGGAGAAGGAACGAGGATATTAGACGCGATTTAAACATTGTATCATTGCAGCAAAGAAATGAAGACCACTGAAGGAGGTGATGTGAACACTTGAATCGCATGCCTGATATCCGTCTACCTGTAGCTGCCTTGGGTTATCATACTACTGGGAAAAGAGTTGTCGGTAGACCGAGGAGGAGATGGGTTCCGGAACAAGTCTAAGGCCTAGTCCTTGGAGCGGTGATAAGATTGTTTAGAAGACTTCAATATTGTTAAAATTTATTGTTACACTTTAAGGCGAGAGATCTTCTAAATTAATTGGTACAATTAGCACCTGTGGATTAAAATTTCACGTCAACTTTATCAGGAACAAAACTGAAGTGGCTCGTTTCGATTTTAATTTAGCGTACCCCGGGAAACAACCCACCTGTGGGAAAACCGCGCACACGCGTGTTCCAGTAACACAGATGTGCACGCCAACGAACACACACACACACACACACACACACACAAACAATTGAAACCGTTTTGTCTGATCAAACACAAACACCGCTGTGTGTACACATTTATGTAGCGCCGCGCTCGCACCCACGCGCGACCAATAGTACGCAAACAGTTTTTCAATTACAACATCGTCAGTCAAGCGGGGTTGGTGGCTGGCCGGGGTAATTAGTGGAATGTGTATGTGTGCTCACCTGCGGCGGTGTCCCCGTTGTAAATTACCCTTACCCCGACCCGACTGGCAACGAGGGCTAAGTAGAGAAGGGCGGCGCGTTTTGTGTTTGTGTGTCCCTTGCCGCCGCCTCGCACAAATATTTGTGTCGGGTTATGCAGCTAACACACACACACACACACCAAGTAATGACGAGCCAGCGGCAGATACCGCGCGAGAATCGGCAACAAGAGATTATTCCTCCGCAAAGGCGCAATGTATAAATTTATCTTTAGCTCTGTACACACTACGAGTTTATTGCTCTATAAAGAAGCTCAGCATTATTGTATCACATTTACTTTATCCCTTATTGTATATCGGCGTCAGGCGCGTATTTACGGGGCACACAAAAGGGACCGGACCCCCCCTCCACAGGGTCAGAAAAAGTTGAAGAATTTTCTAAATCACTCAGTTTTTAGGCTTTGATATTATTTTTTTCAGCTTTGTACGCTATATAGTAGTAACTATTAAATATACAAACGGGTTTATTACACAGCATTTGCTTGTGTGAAATAGGCCTATAGGAAATCAATTCAGTCAATATGTATCTTCTAAATAATGTTTCATAAGTGCATATTTTTATTGTGTTATTACCGTTTACTTTAATGGAACTGATTTCAGGATGGTATCACAAGTTTTTCAATCACTTTAAAGATGGTGATGTGCATTAGACTCAACTTGTTTTTTTCTTTTGCACGAAAGCGATTCGACCGGACCCCCTCCCACGAGGCCAAATTCTAGATACGCCACTGATCTATCTAATACGCTATGTAAACTCACATTTCTCTTAGTCGCGTATACATAATTAGTATATCGATTTTTCACAAGTTATTAGGCAATTAAAAATTATTGCATTATTTAGCAATATTTTATTTTTATTTTTCGAAGAACGAAATCTGAATACAATGTAAGCCGAATAATGCAAGTATACAAATGCTCTTTTAACAGTTTGCGGCATGAGAGGAGGAACGTATTCTATCAGCTGTCTATTATCATGACCGCCACATCAGTGGTCTCGTCCTTGACCGACAATGCAGTTTGTTTTGTACTAACAAGTACGTTGTCGGCCTATGTACGAGCAGTAAACACTCCCGTGGTCGTATTTTCATTCTCAGCAGATTTTTACGTAGAAGAAAACAAACCAAGAAAAAAAAGAGTCGAAAAATGAAATAAATAAAATTCCACAGAACATCGTAAACAGGAAAACCCGTGCCATCGAAAGAGACGGAGGCTGGCGGGCCAAAGCAAAAAGGGAAAAAAGAATGAACATAACAAAAAAAAAAAAAAAAAAAACGCAGAGTAAAGAAATCGTAATGTATTTGTGTTATTAGAGAGCGAACAGCAATCGTTGCGCAGAGAAAGCTGGACGTATCCCTAGCGGGAGTAACAACAATGCATGCGGAGAGTAGGGGAGACCGTCTCGCTGTCTGTCTCAGGTCCCAAGACAACGTCAGCGGTACTGAAGCGTTATTTTATAAAGAATCCCGGCGAGGACATCACGACAGACAAGGACTGGGGTTGGGAGAGAGAGAGAGAGAGAGAGAGAGAGAGAGAGAGAGAGAGAGAGAGAGAGAGAGAGAGAGAGAGGGGGGGATCAGAGCCGGCTTTCAAACCCACTACTCCTCTTATTTACATTCCGCACTCCTCCCACCGCCGCCGTGTGCATGTATGTATCTATGTATCTATCCCTTCTCGCGGGCGGCCCCATTGTGCTGTGAATCGAGAGCAAAGCCGTTCCCGTCTTACAGAGCATTCTCGCTACGCCTACAATTGGGTATACATGGTGTTAAGACTTAGCAAACTAACGCTGAAAGTGCATCCCACTTACTCACAATGTGAAACTATTGTACGATTAATGGCCCAAGGAGAGCGTATGCAATTTTATGTACTGAAACCACCGTGTGTCACCAGTTCCCAATTATTGGGGGGGGGGGGCGAGGGACGGAACTTTTTGGTAATCTTGGGTATTTGATGTGTGGTCAAATATCTGAAAGACAAGGGTCATTCTTTTCTATTTTTATAAGTTCTAATTTTTCAATATTACTAATATAATGTAGGTATAGTATTGTAGACATATAATTTATTTTACATTTTCAGGTATTTATCAACTAGATGAAGGTTAAGTTCAGAAATTAAAATGACTCGAATAGAGAAATTCAATGTTTATTTACAGAAAGTATTAAAAATTACGTTAGTAACTTTTGTTTTAACTAAAATAAAACCACTAAACAGTTGACAATTCAATGCCATTTTATTCTTAGTATCGGTTAAGTTTATTAGATCATTCTTAGCATCAAAAAGTTGCGAACACATTTCATCTAGCACCAACATTAGAAATAAATTCTTTGGCTATCGTCTTATTGTCGATGTCGTCCGATACCTTTTTATGGACACAGCATAGGACTACATGGTTGAGCCTTGTCTAGGTCATAGTTGACTTAAGATAAGTCTTTCGTTTTCGAAGAGCACTGACACTCTTTCTGCTCATAACTAGACGCTGGGCACACAAGCAGAAGACGAACCAAACTTTCTACATTTCTGAAAAGATTTTCTGACCTCTTTGGTTATTGCGATCAAGGCTATCTTCGCATCTGTAAGCATGTTACCTTGTGTCTTGGTAGAAAAAGTTATATTTCTATTTTAAACGATGATGCGTCAATTTTTTGGATAAGGGGCTAATGCTGCACAACCTTCCTTTGCCGTCATCGTTACTCCAGGAACCTATCATCTCTGTATAATAATACATGAAAGTAAATCATTGAGCCTCAAATTGGACCATTAATGGCAGTGAATTTAAGTTAATATTTTTATTCAGTTGAGTAAATAAGTTGACAAAATTATTTGAATAACAAATTATTCGGGATTTTAGCTTTTGGAAAAATATTGGGGGACCCCGTGCCGTGACGCCGTGTTTACAAACGTCATAAATAAGTATGTAAGATGGTCATATCGCGAATGAAAGAAGACCTATGAAAATCGTGTTAAAAAGTAAAAACGTACTCAGCAGTTTCACATAAATTATAGTGTCTGCAAAACGTTTAAGGACACCCCTCATATAACTACCTGTTATTGGTTCCTGTCAAATTTCTAACAAACCACATGATGTTTATAAGTAGTCTGAAAATGAAGTTTTTTTTTGGAATAAATCAGACTTCGAGACTAATTTCAAAGAGTTACATGAGCACATGAAGACAATGAATAACTGAAGAATTTGGAGTTAAGGACGTATTAAGGACTGTTGGTGAAAGGGGGTGGAGGTAGTAAGCGAAAGATCAAGCAACTGGAGAAGTAGAACGTGTCTTTAAAATACAAAAATTACAGAAATATGTGGAATTCGTCGCATACATGGGATACCGTTCATTAGTAATATTTCTGCTACGTTCAAGAGTTTTCTTTAACTTTCAGAATTTCAGATAAATCTATCCTTGTATCTGTACCTATGTTCTGTAATAATTTTATATTTCTGAATCTAAAAAATTATTGTTATACAGTGTTCATTAAAATCTGTATTCGACAAATAGGCCTACATATTTTTTTAATTGCTTGTTTGTGTTCAGAAATATGATATTTCAGCTCATGTCATAATCTAATTCTGCACAGTGTATTTAATAGATTCCGTTCTTATCCGATACGTTGGGATTCTCTTTATTATAAACCAATAATGAGTGAAAATTTCATTTGCTAGCTGAGACTTGAGTACGACTTTATTTAAAAGTATAAATAATTTTTCTCTATAAACAGGGTGTGCTGAACACAAACATCATTCATAGACTTTAAAATATCAAAACATATTTTTTTGTAAACACATTCCATATCTGACAAAGACAACTGTCTGTCTGTCTATCTCTGTCTGTCTGTCTCCCCCCCCCCTCTCTCTCTCTCTCTCTCTCTCTCTCTCTCTCTCTCTCTCTCTCTCTCTCTCTCTCTCTCTCTCTCACTATGTTTATCCTTCACTCTGTAAACATATAAGGTATAAAAAAAAGAATCAATAATCACATTGTCACTTTGTACACGCGCAAATAGTATTAATAAATAAATAATAACAGACACATGGAAACAGAGCTGTACCCCGGCGGGAGACATTAAAAACGCATCTATCAGTTTCGCCCTGTCATTTCAGAACACCGTATAGCCTGTAAATATACTCGAGAAACAGATAGGCAGCGAGGGGAAAACGAGTGAGGAGCGTGAGCGCGATTATTATTGGATACGAGGACAAATACGTTTGCCGACGACACCGATGCCGTTGAGGCAAAACATCTGTGCGACAAAAACATCTCGAGACGAAAACTAGAGGTTTAACGCTTCCAAAAACAAACGCATCGCCGATACAAACTTGCTGTTAACAGACTCGCTGCTGATGGTCCTCACCTGAAGCCCTGCTGAATCTAGCCTGCTTACGGGAGGGTCTCAGGTGAGGACCGGTCTAACTTTTCTCCTTGTTGGGTTTGAACGACTCGTGCGTGGTGGGGATTGCTTGTTTCTATTCCCGTCACTGAAAGTTGAATCCAACAGCCTACTAGCTTTTAAACAATATGTTTCGTTTGTGAATTCGTTTACTTGTTCTTTTTACTTAATTTTAGATTGAAAAGTTTTTTCACTATTTATTTTAATTAATGATTCTATATTACACTACTTAATACACTTAACGATCATTTACTTCAGTTTTAATTATTTATTTATTTCCGATCGTTAGAGAAACAGAATCTAGTCGATGAAATTAAATTATTTTTGTTCATTTACAAGGTATAACCAGAGTTTTATGTTAAAATGTTATTCAAATGTTTTCCAATGTTACAATGTTCATTTTTGACTTTATTTATTTAATAATAATTTTTGTAATTATAGTATCAAGTAAAAAAAAATAAATAATGGCAGATGCATCGGCTTCATCATCGACCGCGAGAGGAAAGAGAAAAACCAGATGCGTTTGGTTTTATAATACTGTACATTTTTTTATTACTTCTATTTAGGTTACTTATAAATAATTTGAGAACTGAAAATAGATTTACTGATAGATTTTTTTTGTTTCCGTTTGCTCACTTTTTTGTAATTCAGACTCTTGTTCCACTCAGAGAAAGAGGGCGAGGAAAGAAACGTTTCTTCTCACGGATTTAACGACAGAAGAACTTTATTATTCATTGGAGTAAATTTCTTCAGAAGAGGCGGATTCAGAATACTCTCATTCAGAATATTTAGAGATTTGTTGTGACGTCTGAGATTATAAGAACAGTGAGAAAGCGGCAATAATTAACTGACTTAAACAAAGAAAAGTCAAGAAGAACTACAAGCTGAGTAAATATTTTTGGATACGGAATCAGAACAGAGAAATTATCCTTTTCTGTAAGCCGTGTCAGTGATTTACACGTAGGCGAACAACAGCGTATGAATTTTTAGTGCTGCTATGCTCGCGCTACAACAGTCGTCCCGACGCGACGTACACAGCACGATAAATAAACAGACCAAGATTTAGTATTTATTGTCTACTGAGTATTCACTAGTCGCGAGGGCGTAACACGCTGGCGTAAACATGAGAAAGGCAAATTTTGCACCGAGAAGATTGGAAACTGCGAGGAAACTTTAGCTGAAATATACAGCGAACGTCCTGCTGTTTTGTAGAAAATTTTGAAGATCGTTATACAAAACAAAAACTATCATCAATTTTGAACTCGGGAAAAATTGGTGTTTCAAAAGTATATTGAACTTTACCTCTAATACAGACGAAGATCGATAACGCAGGGATGTTGACTGTGTTTCAAAGGAGGGTATCAGAGGACGAACGGATCAGTCAGAAAATCGCGGTATAATTCAACAACCTGTTAGAGAATTCGGTATAATCAAGAACTGAGGCATCTGTACACGGACTCGTATACTGACAGATCGAAAAAATTCAAATGGCCGGAGCATGTGGTAAGAAACCCCTAAGGTGAGTGAAAGAGCAATGGAAGGCGAGCCCGCTACGAAAAAAAGAAAATCTTGATGAATAATATGAAAACATTCAATATGCGCTGGAACATTCAGAGTTCAGAACATTGACAAATGGCTGCGAGGGCAGAGACGATATTTGCTTTGCTTTGTGTAGTGGGGCGTATTTGCTCCTGCGGCCTAATTGCAGCTTCCGGGAAGTGCCCGATGACTGGCAGATGAAAACAGTGCTGACGGAGTACAGTTCCCGACGGAGATATCTAAAAATTGGGAGGGGACACGCCAACACGGTCATCCGCTAGATAGCACCGGAATTTTGAAATAAATATTTAATTTGTGCTTTAGTAGCAATGCCCTGGTGGCGATGCGGATGGGAAGTGCCGCTCGTCTCGGACATAGTAGGCAGACGCCTTGAGGCGTCGGTCGTTCTCCGCGAGCCAAAGAACTTCCGTGCCGATGGCATACGGTAACAGGACCAAGCAGTGTACTAGAGACATGTTTGGGGAAGGATTTCCATAAGGAGCATAGGCGAGACAGAGAGGATAGGAAATTACTCGGACTATTCAGAAATATTTTGTTGAGGCTGGTTTCAAAGGGGCTCATCGAGAATCGCCCGAGGGCGTTTGACTCTGATAGGTGATGGTGGAGCAGACGTACTAATGGTTCTAAGGTAAGGGAAGGAGGAGATCGCTGTTGAAGCAAAGAGAGTTTCAGCAAGGGACCGGACAAAAGCAGAAGAGTAGAAAATCGAAGATCTCTACGAATTGCATCATTTCGAACGAAGAATGGAGATCCCGACAAGGAATGGAGGGTTCGTGATTCAAATTGTCCCAGCTTACACTTGTTAGTGGTCGACAAGAACGACGACCAGGCGGGTGCAACATGGGTCATTACTGACCGAAAAAACAAGAGATAGATGGTGACTTTAGTGACCAGACCCAGGCGGTGGCGCCACGAGAGCACGGGGAAACGTTTGGCTCTGACGCCGCGAGCCTTGTTGAGGGTGTCAGTCACGTGGGCGTTGAAGCAAAGACGCCGGTCGAGCCGGGCGCCTAAATACTTCACCGACTCTTTCCAGGCGATAGGCCTCCTTTCTTGGGAGAGAAACTGGCGTCGGGAAGTGGACTTACGAGTGAAACAGATCGCCTAAGATTTCTCCGTAGAGACGCTTGGAGGCGTAAGGTAAGGAACGTTAAGGTTCAGTCAGGGCTACAATACGACTGGAAGAAAGGATTTGTTCTCAGATGTAAGGGGAAAAACCGCGAGCATAATTCCATATTATAACAGCTAAAAAAAAAATAACTTAGTAAAACACAATGACATGCCGTGCCTTAGCTACTTTGAACGCGCACCCAGAACAGACGAAACGGAAAATACTGTAGTAGAAGATAAATTAGGATACTAAAACCGGGAAATAAATACTCGTAAGATCGATAGAGATACTTGGCAGCAACGCAACATTCATAATACGAAGCAATACAGCTGCTCGGAATTGAATGCACTGCAAAGAACAATAAACAGCTACCAACAAATCATTATCGTACCACCAAATGTTACAAGTGTAAACCCACAAAGGAACACGAATTGTGTACAACATGTGTTTCAGTGTTGAACATTCTAAATTTTTAACAGCGATGAATTTAAAATTATTTTCTCTACGACCACGGTGTGTTGAACACCGATACCGTCCAAGAGAAACTTATAAAATATAAATTACCGCTTAATATTGAGCTGAAATTAATTTCTAAACACTTAAACACCGAATGAGACCGCAGTAAATATCAGTTACACTGCACGACCACAAACCTTTGTATTACAGAAAACAGAGAGTTTAACAAAGGATATAACAGTAACTCACCAAAACGTCATTCATATAGAATTCACAGCATACTGGTGTTCAGGTACTTACCTAAAACAGAAAAACACATTTATTGTTAAGTGTGAGAGACAAGAACACTGTGCACAAACACATGGACATATGTATTTCTATTTTCTTATAATGTTTATCACAACCTGTCAAACATGGGAAGTATGAATGTGAAGAAGTCAGCGCGCGCGCGCACCACCTGCCTCCCCCCACACACAGAATTAAGTAGGACATACTTTCTGTGAAGCATATCTACTACTTAAACTACATACACATACATGCAAAATATTCGCCTTTCCTGCAGAACCGAATCGAGAAATGAATTTTTTGTGGGGGGGGGGGACGACAAAAATAGGAAGAAACTGGTTTATTTAAAAAAATTTATTCTTTCAGAATAAATATTTTATTTCTTTCAAATATACTTCGCCACTATTCACGAACGTCAAATCTGAATGTTATAAAGCTCAGTAGTCAAAATAAAACAAGTTTTCCTCGAAGGATTGTGAAAAATATTTTCTCTAGATACTTGAGGGGGAATTTCCTTAATTTTGTCTCCCCTCCCTCGTTGTTACTGGTGCTCGAACATCAGTGGAAACTCCACGGAACACGATTACTCTGCCCAGCAACAGATCTTGGTAGGTCTAGTTGCCGGGAGTGGGGTGTCTCTTTGCAATGCCAATTATTGTGTTATCACGAAAATGGACGTTGACAGTGCCCTCAAATCTATTTTTATATTCATTCGATTCTGTGAGACATTTGCTGAAAATGTTTCAGCAGCATAATATTACGGACATATTTGGCAAAACACAATACAATAAATTTTTCTATACAATACAAAAAATACACGAACGCTTCCTATTAATGAGCAACTGAATTAGACCTTCTATTAGAGACCTACAAGCTTTATATATTAAATCGTTTGTTAGAATCATAAAGTCTTTAAAAATAGATTTTTCTAATTTAAAGTCATTAAAACCATGACTCCGTTGTGTGTCCAATCTTCGCCTCACTCTACTTTTATGACTTTTGTTTACTTATGGTGTAGGCCTACCTAAGTCTGCATGTTGCAGTTCTTTTTCACGGCGTCAAAATGTGAGCCCCCGAAACTACTGCCACTCTTCGAATTGCAGGGTTTCGGATAACCCTAACGGTTTTCTGATATCTTCTGGCAACCCACTTTTAACTCCGTTTGACATTCGCCTCATCTTCTTCTTCTTCTTCTTATCTGGCGTTACGGCCTTTGGTGGGATTTAGCCTCCTCAACAATACTCCTCCATGCTTCCCTGTTCTCCGCACTTCCTCTCTAACCTCTGATTCCCATGCTAGCAAGATCTTTTGTTACGCCATCCAACTATCTCATCCTTGGTCTGGTCTTCCTCTACGTCTAGTAATATATAATCTTCCCTTCAGCATTATTTCCTCAGACATTCTTTCCACATGTCCCCAGCTAACGCAACCTCTGTGATTTGATGAATTTTACTAAGTCTTTTCCATGACTGAGAGCCTGTAGTTCATTGTTATTGCGTATTCTCCAACTGCCTTCTTCTCTTACTGGGGCATAAATTTTACTTAGTACTTTGCACTCAAATGATTTTGAAGCAGTTTTGTCATTCTCTGTCAACGTCCACACATCAGATCTTTATGTAACAACTGATCGTACAAGAGAATAAAATACTTCTTGTAACAAGATTGTTTTTAAGATGTTAATATTTACAAAGTAGGCTCTATTTTCCGCTTTTATCCTTTCTCTAATAGTCATCCTAATGTTATTATCATTTGATACCAAGGCACCTAGATAACTAAAGCAGGTCACTCCTTTGAAACACTTCCCATTCACATTGAAATCTCTAAGAGCCCTTCAGTTTAGACATTACCTCGTATTTTGTCTTGTTTTCCTTTACGACAAGACCAATTTTCATTGTTTCTCCTTCCATTAATGCGTACATTCCGCCACATACTTAATTATATTTCTTACACAACGAATCTACGACATTACAAACATACAGACGTCAGAGTTGACACATAAAATATAAACAATATTGCGCGCGTTATACGTACAATACAAGCGTACAGAGACACAAGCAGTTTATGTAACTTACGCGTTACGTGAACGCCAATCGCGTAACCGAAAATTTGACACAAATTACGTTAAGCGATACAACAAAATTTACCCTCTGGAAGACACTGCGAAATCAAAACGAATATTAAATTTACTGAACTGTTAAAAAACAAATTAATATTCTACGTAACGTGGAAAGAAAATGTCTATCTTCTAAACTGTGTTTCGCGACCGAAGCACGATTTTCACCTTGTGTTGCTTTTTCGGGGTTATTTGAGGCCGTAGTCCCCCCTTGTTCGGACAAACGTTTCAGATACCTATGGTACCCCTTCTCTATTGGCTGTCTTCATCACTCCAGTGGCAACGGTGAGGACTTACGTTTTCATAAAAAAGTAAATGGAATGTATTTTTCAAATACTCGATTCATGCCGGACGTAACGTGAAGCAAAACCCCCCAAAAAAAGGGTCTACTTTTACTTATTACATCTTCCTATTCTTAAGTGGGTATACTAGTCCACCATTACAGTTCAGTACAAGTTCCAAAATATATCGTGTTTTTTAATATTTCTCAGAATGAAGTAGCAACACTTGAGCGGATGAGTTACGTGTACTGAAATTATTCAAAGCATAAAAAGGATGTAATTAAAAACAAATCAGGTTTTAGGCCTATCAAGTGTCTAATGAGGAACTCGTCAGTTTAGCTGAACTTTGACTGGACACGCGCTCTAATCTTGATAGTTTAACCAAACTGACAAGTAAGATTAGTCAAATTTCAAACAGTGTAATACTAATATCCATGTCAAATCTATCTAAAATATGAACAAATAAAGTGTTTTTACAGTATCGTCTCTATTAGAAGGGACTGATAGGTCACTGAAATTGGTGCTTGACTAACAATCTAGAAGTTCTCAGTAACAACTGTTGACTGCTTAATATATAGATCAATTCAACTAGTGAAAACGACTACCTGGTATACTAGTGGTACTGGCTTGGCAGGAAGGTGCGCGTCGACAGCAGGATGTACACCTAGCGAGGGGGCGTAGGAGGCCCTTGTGGGGTCAACGCGGCTGCACACATGAGCTGTGTCAGATAGCCCAGCGTAACCGGGGAGGAACGCTCGTGAGCCGATATGAAGGCAGCTCCCTAGGTGAAGAACAGCCCGAAGTCTTCCACGTTGGAGGTTGGGTTACAGGCCAACACCCCTTTCTTCTCGAACACATAACGTATAGGAGATACGACGATTGGAGGATGTCCTGAAGGAGGCTATGATTCATGAAGAGCTGTGACGCCGTGATGATGATGATCTGCGATACTAGTGGGGCGGCAGCAGCGCACATTGGGCACATTAACTTACATTTGGCATTAACTTAATGCCAAACAGCAACTTGCCCAATTTGCCTAAGCTGCATCGGTGGTGCAAACCAAAATCGCTATTATTTTATTTACACAGTGTAACATTAAAACATCTGTTGAAGTGATTTTAAAAGCGCTACGGTATCCGCATCACACCAATAAACATTAACAGCGCATTATGTTCCGTTTACCGTGTACTACGTGGGTTGAACAACATCGCTGTCTGTGTACACAATGCAAACTCATAACGCGCCCGTACATTTCCGTTTCATTTCTGTTCGTTTATTTGCTCCGTTCGTTTTTGATTACACACGCTTTCAAATGAAGCTATTTCATACAATATCTGCGCTCTGTATTAACACGTAACGTTGTACATGTAACACTATTGAACATTATAGAATATTGAATCGACGCGAACACAAGCAAATGCTCCACTGAAAATGCACTCGTTTAATTTAACGTAAAACATCATGCCTTAAAGCGTCTCGCGCTTAACATCAATACATTTGTTTACAGACTACGTATATGTAAAAATATTAAGCATCAACGCATAACGTATAAATATATTAAGAATAAACATTCAGTCAACTTGTGTATATGTGCTTCCAACAAAATAAATACGTACAAAAATTGAAAGGTACAACGTTAGCGACAAAACAGTCTTAAAATATCGCGTACTCCACACAATATTGTAGACGGAATGTTTATACCTTCAGTGCTACAACTGGCGAAGTTCTTGAGCTGACAAACGGACCGCTACAACTGAACCAATTCGCCTAAGTAAAACGTGGAAACTTTACGCCCAGAGTAAGTTTCAACAGGGGAAAATCGCCTGGCCTCGTGAACAAAAGAATTAGTTTCATTCGCTGTACGTGGCTATATGCACCTTTATAGGAGAGGCACTACAATGAACTATACAGAGCACGTAATTTTCATGTTTCACAAAAATACAAATAGGTATGCTACAAGCAACGCGGTGGGAAGATGAAACAACGAGATTAAACGGCCTGTTCGAACAACTTAACATGACTGCTCGAGCAGCTGAAACTTTAATATGAACAATGCAGCTTCCGATACGACAGAGCACTTCTTAGTCTGCAAGGGGCAATAAAGAGGAGTAAAGATTACATAAATGTGATGTACGGGGATTGTAAATCTAGACGGACAATATAGTTGGAAACATTGCACTCTGCAGCATGAGTTTTGGTGATCATATAAATTTAGGTGGTTTCAAAGTAACTTTTCGTGGTGATTTCAGATTTAATATTTATTTTTCTCTGCAATCTACAATTTTCTGCAATTAAAATGAGTGTAAATAATATTAAAAACCGGGTAATTTAGATTTCGCAAAGTGAGGAATTTTTATGACAAGAAGAATCAGTTGGCAACATTTGTTATACCCCAGTTGGCTCTCTGTTGGTGCCAAACAAAGAGATTTATGAAAATCTCAACGTCATTACGATAAATTTACCTACGAAAGGCGTTTTTGGGTGGTTTGTGGTAACTTGAAAATGACTGGCATGCTGCTTGGTCAACAATCTGGATATACAAAAATGCCACGTTTCCTTTGTGAATGGGACAGTCGAGCAAAGGACAAACACTGTAAGGTCACGGACTGGCTCAAAAGAGAAAATCTCAACCGGGTTGAAAGAATATTACAAGCAAACCACTTGTACAATGGGAAAAAATTCTTCTACCATCTCTTCATATCAAAATTGGTTTGATGAAAGAGTTTACTTAAGCACTTGCAAAAGACAGCAGCTGTTTCCAATAGACAACCTACAAACAAAGTTTCCAAAAATATATTCTGAGAAGTTAATAGAAGGGATCTTTGTTGGACCGGAAATAAGAAATTTGAGCTTTTGAAAATACTATGAATCCAACAGAATAAAAAAACTTGGAATTCATTTAAAGAAGTTGTAAAAAAACTTCTTGAACAACAAAAAAGAACAAAGCTACAAAACTATCGTAAAAACCATGTCACAACATTTTAGGAAATTGGGCTCTAACATGAGTGTTAAACTTGTCTATCCCCAATCACACATCGACTTTTTCCCATGAGAATCTTGGCGATGTCAGCGAAGAACATGGAGAATGTTTCCACCAAGATCTCATAGACATGGCAAAGAGATACCAGGGATGCTGGAATGTTAACATGATGGCCGACTGCTGTTTCATGCTCAAGAGAGACGGCACTGCTGAGGGGTACAAATGAAGAAAAAGAAACTTTAACCCACCAAAAAAGAAGAAGCTTACAAAAATAAAAACAGCATAGTGAACAGAAAAAGTTAATTGCATGTATGTATATATTTTCCATATCTTCTCATACATAACTTTATTATATGTTTTTATTCAACGTAAGATGTTCAAAATGAAATTAAAATGAAGTGTTCAAAATAAATCCTATTTAATTACTAAAACAGGCTTTTGAGTAATATTTATGTCATTTATATTGTCACACATACTAATACATAGTCATACAGACTGGTTTATAAGAAATGTGTGAAACAAGTATGTATTCTTCTGTTGTGCTGTCATAAATTTCGCCATAAAAGTCACAGAAAAAATACATAAAAGTAGTAAAAACTCAAAAGTAAATAACGAATTTGTAAAAAAGTCTGACGTGTTAGAAAAACAATAAGGTTACATCTGGAATCAGTATCAAAAGTACTATTAAAAACACATATTTTCACTAAATCATCATACAAAATTTTTTTTTTGCAGCATAGTGTTATTAGTCGGGCTGTTAGGCCGTGCCTATAGTTTGTCTTGACAATATTTCGACCTCACCATCGGATGTATGTCGGATGTATCCACCTCATTGCTGGGGTGCATTTTGGCGGATACCGTTCCAATTGTTTTCCGACACTGATGATGGCCCCCGACGGTGAGGTCGAAACGTTTGCCAACACACACTCTATACCATGGCCTAACAGCCCGACTAATAGGCCTAATGTTTCCAACTATGTGGACTCCGCCCGTGAAAGACTTGAGCACTCTATTAGACGGACAATTTAGCGTTTAAACACGTTATTCTAATTACGAAGTGTTATCAAGTCAGTTGATTACTATTATGAAGGCTACCACGACCGCAGTCAACACTATTAAAATTAGAAATATTATTGGCTCACCTGGGTGACTAAAAAAAAGTTATATAGGGAAACTCACTTTCACGAAAACTTATTGCTTATTCTCTTCTGTGAGGTGCGTTAGGCCTTCCATCCGTTTTGAACGCGACCCTACTGAAGAAGGCTTCCGGTGTTGTGGCCGAAACGTTTAGAATAAACCGTAGTGTAATTCTGTATTTAAGGCTTTCACGGGCTCCGTCAACAATGTTGGAAATAAACTCCGGGCTGCGTGGTCCACTAATGTTGTTAATCACCGACGTTTTCGGTCAGTTGGTGAATCGTTTTTATGCACTGAAGATGGCCTCCAGAGGTGAAACCGAAACGTCTGCGATTAACATTAACGGACGAAAGAAAGCCCAGTAGCTCGGAGTTTATTCCCAACATAGTGTAATTTGTAAAGAACAGTCCGGGGTAATTTCTAATTTTGATCAGCTGATTAATTTTTTGTTGTTGTAATTTTTCGTCCACCGCCCTCGTGTCGTCGAACTACAACTTCCCTTATGTCGACCGACTTATCAACGTTATAAATAGATTTCTTAAATACAGTAACTATATATACACTATACAAAACTCAGTAAAATACTTAGGTACAACAGAAGACAAAAATTGTTAACGTACAAGCAGCTTTATAAAATCCTATCGCAACAAATGGTTTCGGATTCGAAGAAGCGCGCGCGTGCGCACAATCACTCACTCTTGGACCAAGTTATTCTAGCTAGTCATTATTCACAATTATATTCATAAAGTTTTATTTCTCCCCCAAAGGGATTGAAACTTCTGTTTGTTTCCGACTCTAACGGAATTAAAACTTTCGAATGTGGGTAAACTTGTACTTCCATCATCCGAACACAGAGTTGAATTCTTTGATTCCTTCTTATATTTATTTATTTTTTCTTACTATAAAATATAAAAACATGTTTCTCAAAGCAGCGTCCTTTGCGTTGACGTAATGTTGGAAGTAATCCGGTATACACTGCGTTATGATAGCGTGCTATTTCCCTCTCTGCTTCTTATGAAACAGTAGTGTAAAACTAATTAATCAGGTCCGCGCTACCCTTGTCTGACCTTGTTAGACTTAACGCCATACTTTCTCGGCATATAACTTTACTTATGAATCTGCTAGCGTGGACGTCGGACCGCAGTTTTATCAACCTATCCTAATTTTCAGAGACAGAACACACGATAATAAGAAGCGAGAGAGAGAGAGAGAGAGAGAGAGAGAGAGAGAGAGAGAGAGGGGGAGAGAGAGAGAGAGAGAGAGAGAGAGAAGAGAGAGAGAGAGAGAGAAGAGAGAGAGAGAGTGAGGGGGAGGGAGCGACAGAATATCGATATTCCAAGAATACTGGTGTGTGTACCAGCAATAGCGGCAGCAAAGGCTTTGGCGTAACTCCAAACAAAACACAATTTACTCGCTTCGACAAATACACCCTCAGCTAACAAAAGGGCTTAATTGTCGAGCAAACGATCCAGAGCAAACACACATTACTAATACACAAAGATATGAGAAAGTAATACTTTAAAGAAACCGAATTACTGTACTTCGATTTGTATGTCGGCCGACGTCGTTACCTCCCCCCCCTTACGTAATTTAATACACTCCTTTGACCCCAATGTACCCAATTACAAAATCGAATTTAAACTATTCTGCAAACATACTGTCCTCCTCCACACTACGAGTGTTTTCTACTTAACCCCTTAGAATTACAACCCTATATTGTTCACCTTCTATGAATACTAACAAGTTATTTCCAGTCGTATATTCTATTTGTACTATTGTCTCTGCTTCTGCTCGTCTCAAACGTTTTACCTCCTCTAAATTAACAAGATTTTCTAATTTATTAACGTGGTAACTTTGACATCTGCAATATGCATTATGCTCGGTCAGTTTTATTAAATAAATAACAAAGGATTAATGTAAACTATAAAATAACAAATTATCGTAGAACTGACAAAAACAATTTAAATGAGAATTTCTTCGAACATCTAGCCTGTGTCGTTTCCAGGAATGCTGGCAAAAGTTATTTAGATAATAATAAGAAAAAGTGTCTTCAGTTATGAGCATATTAATAAAAAATATGATTATATAAAAAAATACAAAGAGGCGCCAGCTTCAGAATTTGTAAGATAACAAAAAAATGTGCTGACCCGGACACACCATCAAGACGGAGGGTTGCAGAACCTCAAAACGACATTACAAAATACCTGGCGGAGGACTAGACTTGGAGGCATACCGATGGGAAGACGGTGTTGTGGAAGATGCAAGGAGTATCGGAATAAACAGCTGGAGAAGTACAGTGACGGATGGGGCTGTGATGGTGGAAGCAGCAATTGGTAGATGAATATGTAATAATATATCGAGAAGGAAAGTGATATAACGTTGGGCCATGATGATGTACCAGAGAAACGAACAACGCGGAAAGAAACATACGAGAGAAAAGGGCACACGCATACAAAAGGTAGGCCTCTGTGTCCATGTGACCATTATGTGTGTTTCTTTAGGATCCGGTAAGGAAACTGTCTTAATAAAAAAAGCATAACGAAGAGTACTAACACAAGTAAATTAATAAAAACATGATTGGTGTATAACATTTTTCAAGTGTATAGTGATAAACCCGAGCGAATTACTGAAGGCTTTCTAATGTCTGTTGTAGAAGAATGACACGTTCTTGAACTACGACGAACACAATGTAGGTTTAAATACCTAATTATAAATTCTTTTAATTTATAAAAAGATACGAGTCGATTAAGACAGTTCTTTTTTCCTCTTCCTTTTTGTGGTCATACAACCCTTGTGTTGGTTTCAGTCCCTGACAATACCTCATTCCTGTTGCTGTGTTAATACGACGGTCATTCAATAATTAATGGGACAAATAGCTGTAAAGAAAAATCGGGTTATTTAATCAGCACGACGATTTGTTTACTTTTCAACATAATCCCCAGCAACATTAATACACATATCCTATCTCAGCTTCTTTTATAGCTGCTGCAAATAAATCTTTATGTTGATGTCGGATCCATTTTAGGACATTTTCTTTGACCTCGTCGTTGTAATAAAACTGCGTATCATGGAACGCCTCCTTGAGTGGACCAAACAAGTGAAAATCAGATGGAACCAAGTCTGCATTGTAGGGAGGATGCGGTAGAGTCTCCCAATTCAATTTGTTGATAGTTTCACGTGTTAACTGAGCTGTGACAGACGGATGTTATCATGAAGGAGACTGACACCTTTGCGCAGAAATCCAGGACGTTTCCGCAACACTGCCGGCTTTACTTTATTGATAAGCATATCAGAGTAGTATGTACTGTTTATTGTCCGCTGGTCTTCTAAAAAATGTTAAAACCTCAACCGGGCGTCCAGAACGGTGGTCGTCAGTCGCAGAAGTTCGACCATTTTAAAAAGGTCTACACATTTATACAAATTTCTGCGTTTTATACAGCGTTTTCAGTATTGTTTAGTCATACAAAAGTAAATTTTAGCCGGTTTTCACCTTCAGAAAGCAAAAAACGGTTCACTGCACGTTGCTCAACTAATTCCGACACTTAAAGAGAACTGGCCATCGTTAAACGAGAATTGAGGTTATAAACAAAAGAATTATACGCAAACAGCTGATCAGAATTCGTTACAGCGAAGCCAAACTATCGTACTCCGCCTACCAACCGTTTTTCCTCTACAGGTATTTGTCCGTTTAATTACTGAATAACCCTCGTATTTCCCAGTTTTATTGTTTTTTTTCAATATTATCTAAAATTCTTAACACTGGTCTTAATTGTGATGTTTTCCTGTGGGGTGGTTCAAATGTATTTTCTTTATATCTCTATGATTTTCTGGTCTTAAAACGTGATCACTCTATTACAACCTTCTAGCTCTAATTTCGTTTGTTATGAGGCTTTCTCTGATATTCTTCTGACTTCCTCGACCGATTTTTTACTCTTCAATCGTTACGCTTAGTCTTCTTACTGTTCAACTGTTACTTTCTGTGCCGGATATCGCTCCCGTACGATTTTCTAATAACTTTCATAAGCGTTATTTTTTGCGACATAAGAGTATGCTCAGAACGTAATGGTAGTAATATAAAGGCCAAGTATTGCCACTTTTATAAGTTTTTAACTTGAATAAAAGATTAAACGATTATACACAACGGTGGGAAGAACATTTAGAAAGAATGTCAGATTCATCAAGACTGGTCGTACAAGTCTGGAAATACAAACCCATAGGACACAGGTGTGTGGGTAGACCCAGGAAGAGGTGGCTGGAGAATTTTTGAAGGCGGAACAGGCAGCCTATGTCGTGATGTGAAGATGATGATAATGAAGTACTGGTATAAAGACAGAGAGGCTGCCAGGATACAAACGGTGAAAACTTGAATGTTATGCCCGTTATAACAAGAAATGGTACGTAATTTTAATTAAAACGAAAACACAGAATGTCGTGAATAGGCGAGTAAGGCGGAAGACTGAGAATTAACTAGAACTATGTGCGTACATAACTTGCACGGTAATCAAATAATTCCGTGCATTCACAGAAAAAACTTAACAAAAATGCAGTAAACCAACTAACAGCACACCTTCGTAGACACTGCTAACGACAAATTATGGTAAAAGCTTATGGACATAAATCAGGAAAACGAACGGACAACACAACAGCGATAGCCCTGGAGTGTGTGTGTGTGTGTGTGTGTGTGTGTTTGTGTATGAGTGTAGTCTATTAAACTGTAAATACGTGTTTATTCGTATACGACATAAATAAATTCAGGTCACAACGAAACAAAGCATGAAATATACGAACGGTCGTGCAACATACGTCGCCATTTCCGCTGTCGCTACATAACATTCATGCAGCAGCATAACATATTTGCGCGCATAATATAACACAAATATATGTGGGTCTACTTAGCGAGCAAATGATGTGCAAATATCACAGCAGAGACACATGAGCGCTGATTCTGTAGTATTAGCTCTTCTCTCCCTAATTGGACTATCGGCATACAACTGCAATCGATTATTATACGTACGTTTATTTACCATAAATAATCGATCATAATAGGTAAATTGACTCTAATATTTATTGTATTCGTTTTAGACAATGGAAATGAATTTTTTAGCCCAGTGAACGAACAACTTCGGTAGCAGCAACTCTAGAATTTGTCACTTGGACATACAGCCAAAACAGTTAATGGAGAATACTACAGTATCGGTCTCTCTCTCTCTCTCTCTCTCTCTCTCTCTCTCCTCTCTCTCTCTCTCTCTCTCTCTCTCTCTCTCTCTCTTCCTATATCTCTCCTCCTATGTCTCTCCTTTTCTCTCTCTGTCTCTCTCTCTCTCTCGCACACGTTATCAAATAATAATTACTTTTGCAAGTATATTACGCTTATTTTCTTATCGCCCTATTAATATCTGACGCACGTCTCGCAGAATCAATCTGTATCATCAGAGGTTTCTATATGAATCATACAGAAATACAAATTCATTCGTGCTTTATGTATAAATGGAGCGATAAAAAATAAGCGCTGCAGAAGTAATTATTATTTGATAACGTTTATATAATATATAAATCCTGAAACAAACATAAGTGTTACCTACAAAGAGAATAAACACACACACACATACGCCCATGGAAAAACCCCTATTACAAATGTTTTACTGGGATGTAGGCCCTATATAGCTACTGATAATAAGCCTCACATGATAACAATAGGATGTATGAAATAGAGTTACATTTGGGATTCTAGGCCTATAGTTTAACTTGTAAATTTCAAAATTTTGAGGCTCCAAGGCCCAAAAAAGAGATTTAAAAAATGGTGAAAATCTAGCAGGGAGTCAGACTAAAAGGAACTGTGTTGTATCCCACATCCGAATGTATCAAATTGTTGTGTTTATTATACGATCGTGTCCTCTACAACTAAAGTATTATAAGTAAATAGTAGAGTAATCGGCTTTTTGCAACTTTTCCCATAATTGAAATATTATCTAATGTCGAAATTTATTTCGGCTCACAAAAAAAAAAAAAAAAAAAAAAAAAATTCCACGGGTTGCTGCGAATAATCCGCAAAGCTGACAAACCGCTCTCGGGTAATCGGGAATTTATTGTTATACAGTTACATAAAAAAACATTGCGCTTCGTTGTACCAGTCAGATGAAACTTCCTGTAAAAGTACAGGGAACAAAAAAAACAGCTTTTTACCCCTAAGTTTGACAAAATTGGCTTACACCAATAACAACCAACAACGATAACGTATTGGCAAAACGTATTGGTATAAGTACGTAATAAAATGTATTAAACAAGTCCGGGATTAAAAAAAATCTTCCCCTTAGATAGTAAGACTCGTTCTGCCCGCACGTGAGGCGCAAAATGTACCGTCTATACACAATCGTGTTACTCAATGGTGACCGGTTCATAGCTGCGTGAAAAGTTAGGGTAGCGGGGAGCTCGACGTGCTAAGTCCTAAACTCTCCAAGTCAAAAATGTCTGTTTACCATTGAGCCGTTACTATTCAGAATGACGTATCCAGAATAGTTTAGTTATTAAAACTCGGATTTTACACATAGTTGAAATTTCCCGATTTCATTCAGCTATTCTTTGTAATTTTATTCAATATCAATGAAAATTTTGTAATATCACTGAACATATATCTGTAACAAATTTGTAATAATAAAAGAAATAGTGAAAGATAAGAAACACAATCGAAAATGACCAAAAATATAGTTATATGAAAATACTGCTAAAAGATATGAAAAAGTGAAAGATAAGAAACACAATCGAAAATGACCAAAAATATAGTTATATGAAAATACTGCTAAAATATGGTATAAAATTAGGAAATTTAGGAATATCTGTGGAACAATTCACAGAAACTTTAAAAATAAGACAAAGAAGGAAACAAGGATAAGGTTTCTTAACACGGTAGCGATACCAGTTCTGATGTATGGAGATGAAGCCAGAGTTACGACAGAAAGAGGCAAAGCCAAGATTCCAGGCAGCAGAGATGAAGTTTATGAGGAGTATTCTGGGGTGTGCCATTCTCGATAGAACGAAGAATGTGGATATTAGGACGGAACTGGGAGTCGACCCATTGTTGGAACAGCTAAGGAGCAACAAACGAAGATGGTGTGAAGGCAGGGTCCCAGTGCTATCAATGGAATACAGACCGGTGGGAAAGAGAGATATAGGACGGCCGAGAGCGAAGTGGGTCCCGGAACAGGTTCAGGATAGAGTCTAATCCTTGAGGCTGATGATGATGATGAAATATGATATAAACATAAAACATGGGTAAAATATGCATAACCGTACTTGACAATTAGATGGTGTGACACAGTAACTCAAGGTAAACTGAACTGTTAACTATTAGTAACCGAAAACGCATTGCAACGTTCAACGGAGTGTGAACTACTCCGTCACCACTGATCGCATTCAGCGTTTTCAAAGTGTAACGTGTAACGTATGATAGAAGTATCACCCACACAGTAGCGACCTTGACCTGCTGCGTTATTTGTTTTGCGGCGAGTATAATACGGAAGGCAGAATGAATCAACAAAACTCATCCCACAAACACCGAAAATATGTTTTGCACATCCCCGCAGTCGTTCGTTTGTTTATGGTGTAATTCCCTTTTGAAGAAAACGTTACCTACACGTGAAGACAGTTTTAATGACAGCTATAATTTTTCACACGCTCACGAACATGGTTTTAATTTCCTGTGTGTATTAGAGAATGTGGGTGGGGATGCAGAACAGCATTATCAGGCGGCTGAGGCAGTTCGTGACGTAACACTTGTCAAACACAAGCGCGTGCGAAAACGCTTACTGTGCTCCTGATACTTTCAAAATAGATTCAACAATCTCATTACATACATTTTGAACTTTATTTGCGTTCAAACTTAGTACGCCATAAGATAGTGCGTTTTAACACTAGTTGTATTCCACCCGGGCCAGCAATATATATATTCAAACACTTTTTGCTACAGTCCGTTTCTTGATGTATATATTATATTTAATTTTTATAACGAATTCACCTCAATATATTTATTTCCTTATTAGGAACATGTTTCGGGTACCATTGTGTACCCATCCTCAGCCTTCCGGATTTTGTGTCTGGTGAAGTATATGTGTGTTGACTGTTATTGCGGCTTCCTGTTGGCTTCTGGTACTTTAAATTGGTATTATTGTGTGTGTTTTGTGTGTTTTCGATGTTGAGTACTTTGAAAATTGTGTCATGTTTTGTATTTTCAAAGCACTCAACATCGAAAACACAAAAAAAAACACCACAATCACACACAATAATACCAATTTAAAGTACCAGGAGCCAACAGGAAGCCACAATAACAACCAGTCAACACACATGTACTTCACCAGACACAAAATCCGGAAGGCTGAGGATGGGTACACATTGGTACCCGAAACATGTTCCTAATAAGGAAAGAAATATCTTGAGGTAAATTCATTATAAAAATTAAATATTATATATATATATATATATATATATATATATATATACATATCGTTTAAACTTTTTTAAGTTTACGAAATAATCAAATTAATAAAATAGGTATTTAAATAAAAGTTAAGCAGACTTATCCAAAGAAAACAAATTCATTTATTCAAAATAATGTAAATAAAAGTAAGGAAAAAATAACATTCAAAGATATTTCTTATGTATTATTTTTTGGCTTTCTTATGTACGTATGGGATGTGTGGAGTTGCTTCTGACATATGATCCGCGCCTATACGAACTAAGTACACCGGACAATCCAGGTGGGAAAATTCTGATTATCTATTTCTCTCTCTCTACAACATGTGAATGCATAATGTCTGTCCATTTTGTGTCAAATTTTGATGCTCCTATCACTAGAATGGATTTCAAGTGTTCATATGACAAGTTAGCCTGTACTTTGATTTTATATTTATTTCTTGTTTAGTTATTTAGTAAAATGTTATAATATTTGAAATATTTTGACGATCTATTTAAAAACTGCACGCAGCATCGGCTGGGTTGCCGCGGGCCGTAGTTTGGAGTCCCCTGGCCTGCAACACATCTGAGAGGAATTTGCTCTTACAGCCGCTTTTATCACACTATCAACAAACGTATGGATATCGATATAATTTTCATTGTTAACGTTAACCTCATTGAGTCTATTCAGGCAAAACCACGTAAAGTTAATAACATAGGTTAGTACTTCGTATTTACTTTGGTAAAATTTTTGCGGTAAAATTCTAGTATTGACAGTTAATTTATTACAAAATACACGTGCAATTTATTTGAGCTGAATACTTCCAACGTATCAAATGATTTTTTCGTTTTATTTAAATTATGTACATGCCTCCGCAGGATATTATGTGGAAACATATTTCATACGATTGCAAATATGAAATTTTAATTTTTAATATTTACTTAACTCTATTCACACATGTATGTTACTATTATTTATCAAAAGTGTTTACATTATGTGTTACGACGGTGGAACGTATTCTGTTGGGAGAATTTTATTTAAAACTGACAGACACACGTTCAAGAAGAACGCTCCTGAAGGTGTTGGGGAAAATGTTGCTTTGAAAACGTATTACTATGTAAGAAAAATGCTTGAATACAGTTAATAAAATATTATAAATAAACGTAATTATATATGTGGGAAACCAGTCGTAAATTAAAAAAATAATATAGCTAAAAACAAACCTATACATGTGCGCGTGTAGCCTATATGTAGATGTTGGCATGTATCTAATGACGATATTTATGACGGTCCAGCCGGTCTGGGTATTACCTACCCACACACACACGCGCGCGCGCACACACACACAATATCCTCAAATAAATACACAGCAAATAGGTTTATTTTCACCTGACGCACCACATTTCACAGAAATTGTTCTTTATCTTCAGAGGTTTGTTTAAATCGTAATTGAATGTTTCGTTTACAGTATAGTTAACGGATAATCGATTTTACTTCGATTCTATTTTTGATTGTTGTAATGTTATGTAGTCAGCTATTTACGTTTTAATGTGTAATGTTTTAAAACATTATTTAATGTTTTATTTTATTATTGTAATAAATGTATGATTTTAAATAAATAGTTTTGTTTTGTTTTTATTTGAATTTGTTCTTTAATTAGTAGATCATTAGTATTGTGTTTGTAAATGTAATCGAAGTAGAAGCGATTAACCGTTAACTATATTGTAAGCGAAACACTCAATTACAATTCAAACAAACCTACGAAGATACAGAATAATTTCCGTGAAACATGCGTCAGGTGAAAATAAACCTAGTTACACTGTATTTATTGAAGATATTACATGGGAGACCTGCAGTAAACTCAACGAGTTACTTACAAAGGAATAACACACACAGGCCTATACATAATCCAATAGTTTATTCAGTCATTAAACAGTGAATACTTTGTTTATAATTAAGCCCATACACATTAGTGTAAGAGTCAGGGCCAAAGAAACAAAGGGGAAAATGAGAATGTCAACAGATCACGTACGTTCGAAGAAGGAATCAAGATAAGGAACGGGTACAAGGGTTAGTAGTCAATTTGTGAAAAATACACAAATTACTTAGAAAAAAACGCTGGAAATTTCAGGATGGTGCAAACGGCTAGGTGGGTTTATATCTAATACGCAGGCGGATGATCATTTAATCGAAAGAAGTACACACTGCGTACGGCGACCAATCGTAGGACCGTGTTCTAGTGTAGCGGTTCTCAGCCAGGGGCCCCCATTTTTCGAGGGGCCACATATGAAAATGGCATAAGAGGAGAGGGGCACGGCAACAGATGAAAGCGTGACTAGCTGATCCACTTGACGCTCGTTACCCCTCGCTCCAATACGATGGAATTTAAAAAAGTGTGTCTGACTATCACTGGGTAGAGAGGCTCTCTTAGAACACCTTCTAACTCAGATCAAAGAACAAGTCAAAGTGAGACAGACTAAGAACTGTAAGAAATTGAAATTTTTCTAATTACAATTAGAAATTGTAAGTTCTCTAAGAACTCTTACAATCAGAAGTTTGTTTCTGGTCATCATTGTCAAAGGGTCACACACTGATCGACAAATACTCGAAGTATAAATTTTTATGCGATTTTATACGAACACGTTATGAAAATTATAAATAAAACGTGTTCTCTGTTTAAAAACGAGATGTTTAAATCGGCTACTTTCCTCGAGCTAGAGCAGGAGGGGCCACACGAAGAAAAACATCGTCGGGACAGGGCGTCGATCGGAAGAAAGTCCTGTACTAGTGAATCAACAGTCCGAAACAACGTTCTTTGTCCTCCGTGTGAGCCACGCGCATCCGCTCATTTACCTGAAAACATGCCTAAAAAAGAGGATCGGATTGATGGGGCAAGGTTACAACGAATTAACAGCACTGCATTGCACAAGGTTCAGGAGACGATTTCGGGAATTACCCGACAAAGTATAGTTTTAGTTCAGTTTATTTCACAAGTCCTGAATTGTCGGATTCAAAAAAAGTTCGTAGCAATATAAATAGGTAAGTAGAAGTAGACACAGAGTGAGAAAGAAGGGGGAGAGACGGTGACGCGGGGTGGTTGTGTGCTTGCTGCAAATGTAACCAAGCGAAGCGAAGGGAACACAACAAAATCTTAAAGTCGTAGACACACAACACACACAAACTCCGTCTGTTTAATGGCGGTGTTTGTTGTTACTTGGCAAGGAACGGGGCTGGGGAAAAATTGTGAGGGGTGCACGACCTTGTTGCCGGTGTGGTCAATGGTTTGTAAGTAAATTATTGAGAAACACAAACACACACATACACACACCGTACAGCTGGAACAAACAAGTGAGAACATTTGTAACACATCAGGGAGGGAGGGTACGTTACCGTTAGCTCTGCATATGCCAGCCAACAGCGCCGAGTCTCATTAGCATAACATTATAACAATAACAGAACCCAAAGTCGTTACTCATTTTCTCGTCTCGTTTACACAAACGTACTCAAGGCATTTACAAAAATGTAAGATTTTATTCTCTAACTTATTGAACTGTTTTCTGAAATACACTATGTACGTTTTGTGACAAGAGATAACCACTGTTAGTAAACAGAATTATATAAAAAATTTACATAATAAATATGAAGGCCTGTATCGTGGATTGTATACGTTTGCGTCAAAAATCAAAGCTACTGAAAGACTTCATAAAAGCGTTTCTTCACAAATGGCGCAATTCAAAATAAGACATCCGAGGCGACATCCTGCCACATACCTGAGAAATCTCATTTCGGCAGTTTGTTCTCCAATGATATGAATATAAAAAAACAAACAGCTAAATAAAAATAATTAAACGTGAACACACTTGTACAGAAAGCTTTTTGCATTTGGAAATGATGTATGAGCGCTAAACGCAGGCTTGAGGAGGAACCCGCGTATTATCAGTGTACTACACACACATAAACACAGTCAATTAATAATTATCATACAGACGGAGAATTCCCATCGGACAATAACAGATGAGAGCTGTGTCCGTGTAAATCAACGCTGGTCCCGTATATTTTTTACTGAAAACTGTGTGAAAGGAGAAGAGAAGGCGTGCAAGGAAATCATGGAATCAAGAACTGAGAAGGTAATTGGGATTAGAATATTACGGTTTAGAAGGAGAAGAGTGTCTGGAGAGGAATCACTGGAGGTCCGAGAGAGTGTGCGGTAGTAGCTATAAGCTGTAAGAATCCGTTCGATAGATAAATAAAAACATTGTCGATAATCGGAGAATGAATGAATCAGTAACACAATGCTGAATGTCTGGAAGCGATATTCCCATGAAACTGTGAAGATGAAACCGATACCGCAGTCAACCTGGCCAGAATAGGTTTTCACAACTGCTAATGCGTCGCGTCGTTTCGAGCAGAGATTTGAATATAATTTGTGTGCCACATTAATGCTGTCGCTGGCCGCCATTTGTCCGGCATTAATACTGTCCGTATGCATTTACAATTACTATATCACACCACACTACCACGATAACGAACGATAACGTGATGGATTTGTGATGATGACGACGTTGATGGGTCCGTGCATACGAATGTTCGCAAAACGTGTGTGGTGGCCTCGCCCGCATTGCCTCCTCGCTAATTTACGCGATGTAACATCCTTCCCCCGCTACACACTGAAATTGTCAACAACGCACGGCGGTAAGGACTTCTACACGAAGTTGCCGAGATCAACATACTGTAGTGTCACGTCAGAAGAACACAAGGACGCAAATTAGACATCGAGTGAGTTGTTGCTGATGATGTCGATATGTTGTAATTCACAAGAGAGCGCCAATGCATCGGTTTCCCTCTGACAAGCAGAAAATTCTGGTACTTTCTAATCTTCATTAACATCACAGGTAACTCGTGACTGGAGATATGTAAGAGACGGTGATGACTACATTCCAGACTTAGGTAGCGAGTTGTTTTACACTGACTGCTCTCGTGCGTCGTACTTAGCGAGTGTTATCACAGCGTTCATTTGTTATAATTTCGGCTTTGTAAACTTAATGACTCCGTGACCGTAATTATATCACATCAATTGTATATAATAGTTTTTAAACTTAAACAGGAGAATTATAATTTTACGAAAATGAGTCTTTATAAAGTGTTAACAAACACTGGTGACTGGTAACTAATTCCACAATGTCATATTTCATAATTCACTTGCACTAACAACTGCTATCTATGTTATGCTCATAACGATATTTTTCATTTTAAAATACCGTCCAATACCGGTAACCCGATACAAAACCAAAAGAAATGTTCTACCGTATTGTATTAGCGACATTTCAGGATTACTGGGGGATATGTGTCGACTATACGTGCATTGTAACTATCCCAAGCTAAATTAAAGTGGTGTGGAACTAAATACTAAATAAACGTGCCTATACGAACAGATATGAAATTCTGTTGGGGTAAATCGTAACCTGACATCTACGAAAATCTTGCCTCAATTGGTGTAACATACCGTATATAGCTATGCTGTATTGCAAAATAAGTACGCAGTTTATTGGATTGAAACACGATTGAAATTTGGCTGAAGTTCTTGTCCTTAGGCCGTATGTAGGCCTGCACACATTTTTCCAATTTTGTCGTGCTTACTTGCCAAACTGCTACCTGTCCTGCTCCGGACGAGGCCTTTTTAGTATCTCCACCATTACCAAGTTTTAAACCATGACGAGGTTCTAACCGAGATCTAAACATGGAAGGGCGCTGTCGTGGCTTAGAACTTAATAATGGTGGAGACACTGAAAGGCCTCGTCCGGAGCATGACAGATAGCAGTTTGGCAAGCAAGTACAATAAAGTTGGAATTACAGACACTGCTAATTCAAATAACAAGATAAACTGAACCCGTTTTGTTTTATAAAGTAAAAATACAATTTTAAATAGTAAAGACAGTTAGCTACTATTATGCAGATAACATTTTCATAACTGTTATGTAGATTAACGTAAATTTTTTATAACTTACAATAGTTACTTATTTTTAATCCTTTTGGATTACTGAATGGCTAAGGTTTCGAAGGAGCGATATTTGGATTTCAGTACTAGTACTGTAACTGAGAAAAGTTTTCAAATAAATAAAGTTAAATGTATGTCATTGATAGCGTAATGTTTGTGGAATCTCTCTCAAAGATAACTGGGTATTTTATTACTCAGTGTAGACAATTGTTAGCGCTTTAGATTTGTTTTCAATGTTCAACACACCGTCCACAACTTTAATTCCGAACAAACACGCGAGCGGTTTTATATCTGAAACCATGTTAAACCATGGCGTGCAACTGGATCGCGTAAAGCACGTTGATAGATCTTATGTCCTGCTTAGTTAACGAACCCACATTTAAGACGATAAACTGAAGTTTCAAAGCCAGTTGAGGCGTCTAAATATCCGCTGAAATTTATAAAAATATAGGCACATAAAACGTTGTATGGAAGTAAGCCACAACGCGGAAGTGAGGTGTTCAATACCGCCCGCGAAGAAACGGCGCACCCTCGCCGTGCTTATATATTATTTAGCTTAATAGCACGCACGGATATTGCCCGCACTGTACGGCGCTGGGATGAATAAGGGCTCACAAACATTCCACACTCCGGTTATTAAACGCAGCCAAACGTTTATATTAAATTTCCAAGTAAATACAAAACACAAGTACGAGAAAGCAAATAATCCGCATTTACTACGTTTGTGCGGTACAGGAAGAAGTGAAGTATACAGCACTCTATACCTTAGAGCTCTCTCGCTGCAACTTTCAGTACATTTTGTAATTTTTTTAACGTGCATACTCATTTAGATACGCTAACTAATACAGCATACTAATGGAATTTAAATTCACCATTACGAACATTACTATCACCAGAGGATACACATATATTATAAATCTTGTATTTGCGGCCAATTGGGAGGGTGAGGCAGAGTCGTGCGGATTAATCAAACTGTTCTGTAAGGATTCGGGGGCCGAGGGAGGTTGTTCGTTGTTAATAATTCATTGGCAGAGAGCCCCCCCTAGCTGCCCTGGTCTCCGGCCGCCGCCACCGCCGCTCTGCCCCAGAATCGCTCTCCGCTCGCGTTATTTGCATTGAATACGTAAATACGTATAGCCTCTGCGTTTCATCTCCGACCGACCGACACTTGTTCTCTGATCGCTATCATCTCTTCCCCCTTCCCCTAAAACGGTAACCTAACCTAACCCACTCGTCGCGGTAAATCATTGGCAGCTTTAATTTCTTCGTTATTAACTGAAACGCGACATGAATGTCGTTAACAGAATTTGCGAGTACGTTGTCACCACTACCCACAACTATGCCTGTACGCGGTGCGTCTGAGCGTTCGTCTAGCCGGGGCTTGCAAAGCCATTACACCGACAATACAATACGCAATCGGTATAAATACAATAGGGCGAAACCACATAGTAATTGAACACATTAACTATTATTGCTGTACCCGTGCATTCCGAACGAAATTAATCCGTACAAAAGGTGGTGGACAGCACGTTTAGAGCTCCATAAAAGCGTAGATATTTTACAACCGGTCCGAGAACAATACAAATTCGGAGGCAAAATAAACGAAACGTCCAGCGAACGTCTAGATCATCACGGGGTAGAAACTTTCCACGTTGGAAGACCACGTTGGGTTAGCTGAATCTAAATAAAGCTGCATTCAAGGAACTTAATTAAACAGCAGGTATCGAAATAACTCTTATGGCATTTGTTTGTGGGAGTCGGAGAGGATTATTTAATTGAATTTTCTCGTACTTTTTAATACGACATTTGGTCAATTTAAAGTTAAATGGAAAAATTTTGAAACGGCAACATCCAATTTTAAATTTAAATGACAACACATACTGGCGCAAAAGTTACTCGACAAAGAGTAATATACGCAAGGTGAATTTCAAAAATAAATAAAACTCATTTAATTTGATCGAAGTACAATAATTTTTGCTTGTAATGTTGGTACCACAAAGCAATAGTTTTGTCTTATCACCAGGTTGGCGCTTTATTGTTTCAGCAAAAATGTAAATCATTTTTACGAACTCGTTAAAATTCTTATAATGTCACACGATGTTCAACCAAAGAATACTCCCTTTAAAATCTTTACAGAAGTGTGCTTATAATGTCACACGATGTTCAACCAAAGAATACTCCCTTTAAAATCTTTACAGAAGTGATGCTCCTGCTGTTATTAATATAAGTGGAATTATCAGCTTAAGACAAATCCACCATTCTACCACGCGTTGCAATGAAATGAGTGTTTGTTTTTCTGTGACTCAAAGCATTTGGCAACAACAGAGGATTAATTTATGAGCTGTATGCTAATTCAATGAGGTCTATAAACAAAAAACAAAATTTACATTCCATCTGTATACCACGGGTTACGTAAGATAACGGAGTTCGGAAACTTCTTGCGAAATAGTGTTCGAGCAACCAAATCAGAATTATTCTGTAAAACTGTGTTGTTCGATGACGCCAGCTTTCTGTTAAATGGGAAAATTTATAGAAACAACTGCACGTAGGCCTACTGGTATCCCGAACTTCCACGAATTTTTTTGAATTCGACTGTCAAGTGACATGCGCATACTGCAATATTTAAATATTAATAAAAATATGCCACATAAAAACATGTCTAAATAATAATAAACAATAAATAACATGTCTAAATAACTAATAAACAAACAAATAATAATAAACATAAATATGTTGTATGCATATGATGTGGTTATACTACAAAATAATGAAGCAGACTTGCAACGCTCTGTGTAGAGACTACACAAACTTGGACGACAATACTACAGCCTAAAGTATCTACCAACAAAACAAAGATTATGGCTCACTACGGAAAATTTCCAGTATGCTCTAATATTATTATTGAACACACCTCAAATTTTAACTATTTAGGTTGTGATATAAGTTTTGACGTTGACAAAGATATACAAAATAAAGTCAATAGATTTCAACACAATATGTGGTACTATAAATAGAACACTGAAAAATAAAACGAGACGTGAGACAAAATTAAAATTCTACAAAACAATGGCTGTCCCAGTGATATTGGATTGGATATGGCAGTGAATCCTGGATTACAAAACGAAGAGAAGAAAGCAACATACAATCAGCAGAGTCGAAATTTTTAAGAAGGGTTAAAGGATGCACAAGAAGGGATCATATAAGAAATGAAGATATACGGGAAGAATTAAATATAAATAATTGAAATGATGAATTTGAAGAAAACAGGGGAAAATTGTGACAGCATTTAGGTCGCACGGACGAAGATAGAATACCAGTAATTTTAAACAAGTACAAGCCTTCTGGAAGAAGGGATGTAGGAAGGCCAAGAAAAAATGGATCTGATAACGTGAAGTCGCAACAGACACATCCCTGAAATGTAGAAGAAGAAGAAGAAAAAGAAGAAGAAGAAGAAGAAGAAGAAGAAGAAGAAGAAGAAGAAGAAGAAGAAGAAGAAGAAGAAGAAGAAGAAGAAGAAGAATAAGAAACAAACAAAAATATACTCAAAAAATAAAAAGACTTATTCTGAGCAATGTGGATTAATTCAAAAAGTCGCTGCGACACCTCAAGGTCACATGTTTTCTACCCCTGTGCAAAACACTGATAATTTTGTTTAACACTGCTATTCTGAAACTTTTTCATACCGATTTATACTTACGTAATTACACCAATATTTCCCACAACAAATGCTAAACTAGAAGGAAATGAAGGAAATACAAAACCGGACAACTGGTCACCAGAAGTAGCAAGATTGTGAGCAAGAGGAGGTGAAGGAGGCGGAGTATCGGGAGATAGTATTGGTGAAACTTCTCACCGATGGAAAAGGAGACAGTGTCTTTTTATCGAACACCAACTTGAAATATAAATTGTTTTCCTCTGCACTATATTATTAATATTATTAAAACTTCAGAATCCGTTATTAATAATTTCATCCCATTGCATTTTCCCGAACCGAAACATACTTCAGTCTAGGGTTCTTGACAGTTGACGTCGACTCCAATAATAATAATAATAATAACTGAGCCACTTTGCATTGTTATTAACTTAACTTTTCCTTCTACGATAATATGAAATTCCGTTTGACGCCGAAGACAGTAGCGCGGTTACACGCGGTACAGAAACATTCCTAACGGGTGTGTTATTAAGAACTATTTCTTATGTCTTATGGAAAACTCATACGTTTCGTCGCTTCTATTAAACAAAGATCGCTCTCACAGACGCTCTTAACGTCACATATTCGTGTTGTCATTATTCAACCACATTCAGTTATCACCATCAAAATACAAATACACTCTTAATTTACAGAATAAATTAGGAAAATGTAAACTCAAATTAAAATACCATAATTGTTAATTAATAACAAAATAAATTTCTATACACTGGAAAACAGGCGTATCTAGAATTTTGCCTTGGGAAGAGGGGGGTCCGGTCGGTCGGCTTCATGCAAAAGAAAAAAAAAAAGTTAAGACCAATCAAAATTACTATCTTTAAAGTAGGCCTAATCGAAAAACTTGTGATAACATCCTGAAATCAATCCCATTAAAATAAACGTTAATGACACAAAAATACGCGTTACTGAAACACTGTTTAGAAGGTACTTATTGCCTGAATTGATTTTCCTATATATCATATTTCAAATGTATATAAGCAAATTCCGTGTAACAAACCTGTTTCTATACTTAAAAAAGAGTTATTAGTATATTACCGCACACAGGTCAAAAAAATAATAAAACAGCTTAAAAATTAAGAGGTTAACAAACATTTTTCAACATTTTTCGACCCTCTGGGGGGAGGTATGGTCCTGCCCGTCCCTCCCCGTTAATACGCCCTTGATGGAAGGGAATTTGATAATATATTCTTTTGTAACGTAGCGTAAACTTCACTTTTTTCTCAGAATAGTACGTTACGAGTATAGAAAAACAGTATATTTTACTTTGAAATTATTAATCCCAGTAACAGTTACTTTCACTCTCGCTCATACATAGGGATTCAAACAGCTCATTTGCAGTCCTCCTCAAAACACACGCGCGCACGCACATACACACACACATATCTCTGTCTGTCTGTCTGTCTATCTGTCTGTCTGTCTGT
The DNA here is from genome assembly GCA_034769895.1 of Magicicada septendecula. Lineage (NCBI taxonomy): Eukaryota > Metazoa > Arthropoda > Insecta > Hemiptera > Cicadidae > Magicicada > Magicicada septendecula. The sequence goes on from CM068371.1 coordinate 104,009,513, forward strand.
CTGTCTGTCTGTCTGTCTCTCTCTCTCTCTCTCTCTCTCTCTCTCTCTCTCTCTCTCTCTCTCTCTCTCTCTCTCTCTCTCTCTCTCTCTCTCTGTGTTATCTGTCTTTCTGGAGTTCTTGTTCTTACAAATTTGCCGGCGGTGGTTGTTGTCTCTTGACAGACATTTCAATATTTTCATTCCGTCTTCTTTTAGATCAAATAGACAAAAATATGCAGTAACATCCAAAGAAACATGAACTACTTTGAAGAACGCAGAAGATCGTATATGAACAAATACGGTACAATACACAGAATATTATTAACGTACAATACGCTCTCTTTGCGGTAAGTGTTAAGACAGAATCAACTAAAGAATTACCACGAGGCACAAGGAATCGCCTTTAACATTAAATTGTACAAAAACGATCACGTGCCTGCGTCCATGTACTGGCACGAAAACTGAGTTCGCAAAACTAAGCTTATCTGTCTGGCGGTTATATATAAAATACTTTTTTATGAACATACTCTTTATTCCTGGTTTACCTCCGGAACAACGAGCATTATAAATCGGTAACAGAATCAAAACTAAAACAGTATGGCGGCACGGCTAGAGATGGCTGGCTGCTGTTAATGAGAGGCAGGGCAGGGCAGGGCAGAGGATATGACGCAAACCACAAGCAACGTGTGCTGCCGAAGTAATGACAATCGGGTCTCTGATTAAACGGAACTTGCGGGAACGGGACATCGCAAGGGCGGTCGTCGGCACAAGCTAGTTTGCCTTATTGCAACAACCCGCGCGCGCGCGCGCACACACAACTATCTGGTGTCAGCCAATGATAAATTGATCTCACTATCCGTTTCTCAGTTTGAAACAACGAATGACCGCCGGCGACGATACAAATTGTAGTGAAGCGAAAATCCGCGTACGTGTGTGTGCATTCATTCTTTAATGCATAAAATATACCGAAGTGGTCCCCAGTCGGACGGTAGTGTCGCTAGTATGAGTCAACAACGACGATATTCTCAAAGGGGTCTTCTGTCCGACGGCTACCCTTAACTATGAGGAGTTTTCTTTCTTTTTTTTAATGCCAGGCACAAGCGATGAACACGATATTAGACCGCCGCCAATTTTATGCGGTACAACGCAAATGACTTTCTTTATGTAGCGTTCCCCGGTGGCTCTCCAGCGCCACTTGCTAAACCTCAACAATTCGAGAAGTAAGATAACGCGGCAAGGATATATTGTGACCTGCAGAACGAGTTTTTAAACCACCGACTTACATTCATATTGTGCGCACGTCTCGTAACTGAATTTAAATTACATGAAAGGCTTTATATTTTGTTATGAATAAAGTTACAAACTAGTATGCTTCCTCATCTGCAAGGGCAGACTTCTTAAAAAAAAGACGCAATTTTAGAGACACCAACTATTACCTGTCTTAAATGATATCGGTTATTAATTTATAAAGTACAGACTATCATATTTTCTCACATTTTCCAAAATTCTATACTAAATATTACTCGGTTTCCCCGTTTTTAAGGGTAATCAAAAATGAAAATGAAACGTTTGTATGCAATGTTGAATGGGGTACAATTTTCGGTTTCGTTTCCGAAGAACTATCTACTTATCAAAAAATTAGACTAGTATTGCTGCCTGAGCTGCACAACTCACTCACTATTTTAAACAAAACACATTTATTATCACTTACATTTCCATATTAGATAATTTTTCAATTATGGAAGAAATTACAAAAATCCCCATATCTTTACTATTTCTTTAGTAATACAACTGTAAACACACACCATCATACAATAAACACTAAAAAATTTTAAACACTACAGTTCCATTTAGTCTGACATCCTGATGGAGTTCCACAATTTTTTAATATCTTTTTTGGCCCTTGGGTCCCAAAATTTTGAAATTTCCAGAACTTAATGCTCATTCAGATTTCAGTTAAAATTCTCTTTAATTTGATATCTCACATGAATTTTTGCGATTTTAATAAAAATTTCGCCCACTTTTTGGGATCGGAACTCTACAAGTTTTTGAATTTTAAAAAATCAACACTGTATTCAGATTACGGTTTGAATTTCTTTTAATTTGTTACCCCCACGCGGGCTTTTGCAACTTTTTCACAATTTGCATCCCGTATTTTTGTCTCTCACTCCCTCTCCCATTTTTCGACGGTCAATCTCAGAAACAAGACTTCCGTAAGGTAAACGTTTGGACACGCATATAAGTTTTACGAAAATCGGCGATGCGTTCAAACGTTATCGTGAATCATACCCCAAATAGATAGGTAAATACACAGACAGACAAATATCAAAAGGCCGAATCAAAACTGAGAACCCGCTTCGATCGTTAAAATATAATTTTCCCTACACCGCAAACACTCGACAATTGAGTTAGTTCTTGTCCGAAAAAGTACCAGGTGAAGCGCGAAGCATTTGTACCATTCTTCTTCACACACTTATTGTATTCCCGAAAGGGAGACGTGATTTTACTGTTGGGTTTTAAAATGAAGCGTACATTTAATTTACAGTGTTAGTACCTAAAATTCCATAATATGGTTAAAGAGAAATATTATTCCAAGTTACGCTGCATGCACTTTTCAAAACTGCTGTGTTTTAACACATTTTATAGTCACAACATTTTTGACCAGAATGAATCATAAATTAACCAGAATAAGTCAATTATAAATAAAGTCAGACCAAACTGTCTTAATATTGATTTGTAATTGGATAACACTGCAATGGCATAGGCCTACTAGAAAATTTATATCGTTTGCTGTCCTCTCTGAGCTGCCTGGAACTCTGCTTCTAAACCATAGCCAAGCCATACCTCCCCTGTCTGCAACTGTCGCAGTGCGCAGTTCACAGCCGCAACGTAAAACGTGAAGCATAAATAAAATTAAAAAAAATAAAAATTGAACATAGGCTAATGTGGGGATTGTCGGTTAACACGATACGAACAAAACACGTAGGCCTAGTGAGGCCCGACGTAGTCACGCTGTCGGTTTGCGTGCTTGCAAATTTATTCGTTTCACAGAGTTTCAGAATAATCTTTAGTAGAGGATTACGCAGTATTTTTAGTTTGTCATTTGTATTACGGGGTCTTTCAAAATGCAACTGTGACAGCAGTTTATAAAACATTCTCCACCGTATTGTTCAGGCGGATATTCTCGGCGCATCATGTAAAGCGGAGATAAAGCTTTACGTCTTAAACAAACGAAAGAGACGCAGCAGAAATCCCGTGTAAAAACAGATTCGCTGCACGCGCGTACGCGGTCGAACCGACGTAGCGCAAGAAACGCTGAATAAAATATGAGGTATTATTAGAGAATATTTACGGAAACAAGCGAGCGGCGGAAGAACAGAACTGCAACAAAGTCAGAGAGCAGACAAAGTACGAGCGGCTAGCGGAAAAGACGTTCCCAGTTGAAACTCTTGATTCCCTTCCTGTGACACAGATTTCTGCAGCTAGCTACTGCTTCCATCGTTTGTTATCTGAACTCACGTGACGAATGTTGTTTTTATTGTAACGCGGTATTTGTGTACGGTTATCGAATATCCGATTTTCTCGTTTACTCTGACTTGTTTCGAAGTTTTCATAGAAAACGTTACCTCTCCTCTCGTGGCAGACAAACATCTGCATACTCCCGGTTCCACATATTAGGCGTAGATGGTTCTCTGAAGACACTATAACGTCTCTCTTGTTAAGACATTATAACATAGGGAACCAGTTTAATTGTTTGCTGTTAATTAAACTAGCTGCCGTAGTTAGTAAAAATTACTTACCAACAAATTATGACAATGTATATATCAGGAATTTGTCCAAGGTTACATAAATTTATTCACTTTCTGGATATTAGCGAAAACATCTCTTTATTACTGTATTTTAACTACGGATATAAACATAATAGCTTTAATGGTCATCTTTTTGTTTTTTTTTTACTTTACTTTTAAAAGAAAATTCTTATAGATTCTGCATTAAATATTCTTTAAATTTTTACTCTTAGTATCTCAAAATCATACAGCTATGTATTACTTTGTTTACCACGGATCCGGGTCCTAACTTTGTACTATTCTAACATACTTTAACATCATCCAAACTATTTGAAGAATAGTCTGATGTAAATTCAGACTAACTTTACCTTTAAACATCATGAGGTTATTACTATAGCATTACAGAAATTACAAACATTAATATGCTAATATTTATGTGATCTAAAAAGTCTTTACAAGACATTTTACTGTTCTTTTTGTTGCGGTTGTTAAAAACAATGTATGCACAGAAGTTATGGTTTAGTGTCACCTGAATATACCGTGAGTCTGAGGCTGGTGGTCGAGATGATCCTCTTCAGTAGGTCTTCTTGGGTGTAGTTCGTTGTCCATCTGGATCCTCCATTTAGTTGGTTGTTTCTGTATTGTGGTCTAGGTCATGGCGCTGGAAATCTGCTACTCGGAGTTCGTACAGTTGTTGTAGTAACTTCTCTCCTGGCGTTGGTGTTCATTTTTCACATTTAATTCCTTTTTATTTTAACAGCACTGATGTTACCTTTTACATGGTAAGGAACATATCTTACCACTTACTTTTTTATAAAGAGATGTGTCGGCTAAGTTTTTTATTTATTAAGAATATTTTCTCAACGTCTGAACTACATTACTAGTTTTTAATCTTCGTTTCGCTTACGCTATATTGGATTAATTAAGTGAGAAGCACTAACTTCTTGTTATATCGTTTTTTAGCGACATAAACGCAAGTTTAACTTCACGACACATTTTCGAGCTGCTTACATGTTAGAGATTCTCCGGCGACTGGCGTTAGTTTAGCGGCAGGGAGTATGGAAGCTGGCGCGGTTTACGCGCTGAGAGAAAAGTAGTTCGTTCCTTTACTATTATTAATTGTCCATTAATTAACTACAATAAATTATCCTACCTTTTCTTAGTTAGGAGTTAGATATTTCCTTTATTATTATTACGTCTTTTATTTAAATAAAATGATTATTAGTTTTCGCTTAATAACATTGTACTTTGCATGTTCGTACTAGACTTTTTGCAAGTTGATACAGGCGTCTAGGTACAAAGGGGGTGGATTATACTCTCACTTGTTATAAGAACAAAAATTTTAATTTGTGCTATTTAAATAATCTTTATATCGTCACAACACGTCTACATGTTTTTCGGTTATCGTGTTTAGTTTGTGATATTCCTTGAAATTACTATTATTACTGTTACTGTTAGGCCGCGGTCGACTGTTATTCTGTATGACAGACGTTTCGGCACTACCATCGGAAGCCGTCTTCAGTGTCAAAAAGTGTTTGGCGCTGTCCGCCAATTCACCCCAGTAGGCCTACTGAGGTAGAGACTAACAAACACTGCCAAACACTTTTTGACACTGAATACGACCTCCGATGGTGGGGTCGAAACGTCTGTCAAACACAATAACAGTAGACCACGGCCTAACAGCCCGGCTAATAATAATAATAATAATAATGTTGATGCCTTAATAACCTTATGACCAGCATCCGATATTCTGTTCAAATAAATTGAAAACAGTATTACCGTAGCACAAACAGTCTTCTTATTGGGACCAGGTTTTCATCAGTTTCAAGAACAGAACTCAGTTGTAAAGCTACAGTACTTGAAGCTAAGATAACCCACCGAGAAATGCAAAGCTCACAACTGTACGTTGGGTCTTACGGGTGAAGATAAGTTGCAAACCGGGCACAACAAAAATTGCATTTGTGTTTAGATTACATCCGTTCTTAATAAAACTGAACATGTAAAGTGAATATCACTTCCTCCCAACAACACGCGAGATACAGTAATCTAACGTTACTTCAGCAACAGCTACATCGCTGCCAAAAATCGGACTAAAATACTTCAGTATCCATAAATGGCATACTAGAATTTGTCATTGGGGGGGGGGGGACCGGCCGAATCGGCTTTATACAAAAGAAAAATCAAATTAAGACTAATCAACATTACTATGTTTAAAGTGGTTGAAAAACGTATGGTAACATCCTGCAACCAATTCCATTGAAGTCAACGGTAACACACGTTATTGAAACGTTTACAAGGTACTTATTGACTGAATTGACTTTCCTATATTTCGTATTGCAAACATAGGCCTCTACGAAAATGCTGTATAATAAACATGTTGCACATTTACACATTACACATTTGAAAAAGAGTTACTACTATATTAGCGTTCACAGCTGAAAAAAATAGAATAGCATAAAAAATAATAGATTAACCAAAATTCGTCAACTTTTTTCGACCCTCTGTGGGGAGGGGGGCGGTCCATTCGTCTCCCCCGTAAATACGCCCCTGATTTCCAATTCTCTCTACTGAGGCAAGGATACAGACCGGTGCGCGTCATAAAAATAAATTACTTAGATGGACACTAAAATACAAGAAAAATGAAAGGTAATATAAGAAATAGTAGCTGAAGAAAAGCGGAGAGAAGAGGAGAGCCGGGGTGAGAGTGAGGCGGCAGGAAGAGAAAAACAGGTTCTCCGTACAAAACGACAACACAAAGAGAAAAGTGAGGAAAATCGGAAATAAAATTCCAAATTGACATTGACGGTGAGAAACACTAATGTAAAATTTGTTTTTCTTTCTCTCTCACACTACGACGAGTGTGTATGTAGCGGAGTGAACAAACACATAGGTAGTAGGGAGACAATGAACGAACGCGCGGGTGGCGGGGGCGCATCCTCAAGTATCAGCGAGCGAAATCAAATCAAATTTACCTCCCTTTTGCCGGCAGCTGAGTGTATTTATAGAGATGTATTCAATAAGCGGCAGAATAGAACATGCGAAATGCACACACTGATGAAATTTACTCGCTACATACGCGCTCAGAGTGACGGGACGTTGTTTGTGCTGCTGCTTGCTGGAACAAAAACTGGCACTTCCATGACTACAGTAGCGACGGGGCAAACGACGTGTACATAAACCCACCCGTACGCACACGAATCTTTGTCGTTAATATTAACACTCACTCTTTCACATGTGATTACGTATGCTACTATCTACGGACATATGGACAAAGACGTCCCGGCGTGCGGAAGGACTACAAAAAGAGTCCCTTCGTACAGACGCGTGCCCAGGCCACTGGAGGCCTGGGAGCGGAATTCTTTCTGAGGCCCCCTCCCATGAGACGGGTGGTTATAATCCAATTTATCTTTAAGTAATATATAGCAAAACCACTTTAGTGTTATATATTTATTATGTAATTACTGTATTGATACATATATTTAGGAAACTTCGTAAGAAATTTTAGTAATGTTTAAAATAAAAATACACTTTCATGTTGTAAATACAAAGTTTAAGGAAATAATAGAAGTAGTATTATTTATAGATTGCATTAAATTTATTACAATACTTTATAATGTACAATAAACTTATATACTGCAAAACAAAGTCGTTATTGCTGTAAAAAATACTTGGCAATTTTTTCAAGTCTGTTAGAAGGTTTAGTGCATAACACACAATATGTTACTTATCTATACAGTTGTACGTGCTGTTGTCACTCACGGTGTTGTTCACTCACGCAATATGTGATGCACTTTTTTGTGAATTCGTTCCTTCGAGTAACTGACCTGATTGTTGAGGTACAAATTGTTGGTGTCTTAAACTTAATTTTCCAAATCTGGAGGCCCCCAACTAAGTGAGGCCTGGGGCGGGCCGCCCTCACGCCCCCCTTTAGTTCGCTACTGCGTACCTACGGAGCCAGTGGTATTACAGTGAGATGTCTACTCCGGCTGAGACCTCCTCTCGCGAAGTAGTGCTTGGTTGGAGGTAGTCCCGCAGGATTAGCATAATATTAGGGTCTGTGTTTAAAGAGGAAGTTATCAATGGGTAGAGCGATATCTGGAGAGTCCGACATTGGCAAAAATTCAGGCTTCTTATGCACGTATAAAGCGTTTACCACACACACACACACACACACACACACACACACACACACACACACACACACACACACACACACACACACACACACACACACACACACACACACACACACACACACACACACACACACACACACACACACACACACACACACACACACACACACACACACACACACACACACACACACACACACACACACACACACACACACACACACACACACACACACACACACACACACACACACACACACACACACACACACACACACACACACAGTGCATAAACGTCTACGTATAATTCGAGCAGTCTGCTGATCTTACTGTGCCGTATCGGAACCGGTCGAGGGAACAGCCAAATGGCACTCTACGTGTGTCCTGTTCACCATCCAGTCAGCATGAGCAAAACATAACCCGTCAAGATCTACCTCAAGGACCCTAGTGCTTTTATTGTTCAGTAAGGATCTCGTGTTAATTGTACAGAAGGGGGTTCACGGAGTGTCCCTTCCCGTTGTTTATACTAAATATGTCAATTCATTTATTTTCTTACGCGAAATGTCTTGCACAGCAGTGGCGTATCTAGAATTTGGTATTGGGGGGGGTCCGGATCGAGTCGGCTTCATACAAAAGAAAAAATAAGTTAAGAGTAATCAACATTACTATCTTTAAAGTTAGTGAAAAACGTGTGATAACATCCTGAAATCAGTCGTCCCATTAAAGTAAACGGTGATAACACAATAAAAATGCTCGTTATGGAAACATTGTTTACAAGACACTTATTGACCGAATTGGTTATCCTATATTTCATTAAAAAAGAGTTACTATGTCAGCGTACACAGCTGAAAAAATAATAAAAACAGCCTAAAAATTAAGAGATTAAGAAAATTCGTCAACGTTTTTCGACCCACTGTGGGGGGGGGGTCCGGTCCTGGTCTCGTTCGTCCCCCTTCGTAAAAACGCCCCTGTGAAAGGTGAATGGAAACTCAATGTGTCAGCTCACATATCTTTTCCCTTAAGAGGTCTTATAATTCGTGGTTGTTGAAAAAAAAGGAATCAAGCATCTGATAACCATACAATACAATGGTATTTAAGCTACTTTCTAAGTCTGGTATTTTGAAAAATCACAATCCTTCGTTGATATTTGAACAACAAACCTCACGACTCCATTATGAATTAGAGGAGCCGCACAAATTACAGTTCTTTCCTCTCTCTCTCTTTCTCTCTCACTCTCCTATCTCACTGGAAGACGTGTGCAATTTTTCAATATCTGTAGACACTTTCCACGAAAATTCAAAAACTTTTCTCCGCGTACTTTCACTAGCGCGTCGACTCCAGTGGGGGAGTTTATAACCGCCCCCTCCGAAGCCGCGCATTATTCACCAGCAATAACAAACTACCGCCGCCAACCGCATTTCTGTGATAGTCTTATCTTTTATTCAGAAACAGCAGCAGTTATTGTGGAGACCCCACATAGGGCAACGGCGCACTGATGTCTGTCTCACGGTGACAGTTTCATCTCGGAGTTTACAAAGCGCGTTTCATGTCAGTTCGGCTCGGCTTCCACTAACTAGTGTTGTTTCTACTTTTGTTATTCCTCGCTCGCGCTGTCAACAGACGTTTTTAACGTGCAGCGACTACGACTACGACGACGACGACGCCAAACAACCATCCGCAACAGTAAACAAGAAGCGTGTGTACCCAATCTGTCGTGTCGTCTTCTCTGCTGTTTACGCACAGCAGTGTCACAGACACCCACACACCCTGTTTATAACTTAAATAAGAAACAAATATTGTACTTGCTGTCGTCGTTTGCGAACCGAATCGAAAACATACCGGTACACACAAACAACTGAGACAAAGATAACAATTTCCTGTTTATAATTTCACTTCGAAACGATCGACTTCACGAACACAACAAACAACAATGTTCTAGATTGCTGCTTCATGAAAGGAGACTGCATACTTTATTATTTTTTGTATTATTATTATTATTAGGACTACGTGTTGTTCTATCAGCGGGGTAACTCACTGGAAGAGAGCTTGCTCTGTATGCTGTTAATCCGTCATACTGTCCGTAGTTTCTGGTCGGAGTCAATCCAATCCCGACCACCTGCTGTCGGGGCAATGGAACAGCCACGCTCAGAACAAGGGGATTCTCAATTAGTAACAAGGTGACATCTATACACAGCCGCATGGACACACACACACACACACACACAACAGCGCCCTTCCGATGGTGCAGCTTGTAACCGCATGTGGTTAACTGCAGACTGATTCTTACTTGCAATTGTGTGGCGTGAATGGTGCGGAAAAAGGGCTCAACACGCCGTGATCATAATGCTTGAGGGAAGATGATGAAGTTAATAATAATAATAATAATAATAATAATAATAATAATAATAATAATAATAAGAAGAAGAAGAAGAAGAAGAAGAAGAAGAAGAAGAAGAAGAAGAAGAAGAAGAAGAAGAAGAAGAAGATGATGACGACGACGACGACGAAAGAAGAACGACGAAATATCGCATGATACACCCAAGATCAACAGCTGAAAGAGTTACACTGTCTGCAACTGGCAGTTACGTAACACTCATCAACGTATGATAACGTGAAACGTATGAAGTGATTAAGATCGATAGATCGTAAAAGAGCGCTAACAAAACACCGTGACAGTAGGAGTGACAATGAGATAGATAGAGAAAGGGAGAGAGATGACGGGAGGTTACGAGAGGATTGACGGAGAGTGAAATAAAGAAACCACGCCGGGCCGGGTCGGGTTATAATGTTGCCTAATAATAACTGATGTGGCTTATTTTAGGGCTTTGTCTGCTCTAACAATGGAGAGAGTTCTGCTATTGGAGCGGCTGACCTGCATTTTCTGCACGACTATAAAAAAATCTCTTTTGTTCCCGACCGTTCGCTCTAATAGGAGACCTATTATTAGTAATCATAAATAAATGCTAGCACGGTGCCAAAGGAGACGGGTTAGTTTTGACAAAAAAGGGCGTAACGGCTAGAAGTTAAATTTGTGTAATTAACTCAGATGCCTGTAGGAAGACGATTATACTTTTTAATTGGTTTTATACTCTTATAGTATTTATGGTACTTTACGGTTTTCTGTTCGGAATATCGACTAATCATTAAAATAGTCCCGTATTTTTATCGATGGTGTTTAATTATTGACAAAATTTCGGTTGCACACATTTTTCTTAATATTTTTAGTATCGTAACCCTATAGAAGACATTAATTATTCCCACCAATCAGTGTGTTCATGTTTGTAACGTGTATACAGTGGTCGGCCATACGGCTGCTTTGTAAAATCTAATTACAACTGTTGCTCATACAGAGTTGATTTAGATGTGTGCAAGTGTCCTATTAACTGATCATATTTTACATGAGGTGACCCTTTCGAAATCCATTATCCATATTAATTTTACCTAGCAGCATCGTTGCTTTAAAACCATGCCTGATTGTAATAACTCAAGTCTCTACAGGTTTACGACTTGAAAGGAGAAATCTCCATTCTAATATATAGATCGCTTACAGTCTTTAGACCGGGGGGTGAGGGTACAAGGAACCTAGAAGGAAATATCTAGCGAGATAACAGGTATCAATCACACTTATAAGCAAATTTTGACTCCACGCTTATTTTTGTCCATATAGCCTACTAGCTGAATGAAATTTAATTGTGTATGTTTGATACGAAATTTAACGACACGAGTTATTATCAGAAGTTCAATTTTCATTTGTTTGAAAGTAAAATATCAAAAATAGCAAACCATGCTTCCGTACAGAAAACGTATTCGCAAACACAACTTTCGAAACAGGGTGTCATTTGTGTGGCAACTTCAGTCAATAAGACCAATAAATGGAATAAGAGGTGACCCTGTCGATGCTGAACCGTACGGACCTAGATCTAGACGGGAAGATTGATAAATATTCCTAGTGGAGGGCAACAGTAGCCACCAGTATCAAGTTAAGGGGTAAGGAAAATGACCCTGTACCGGATTATCTTCGGAATATTACAGGCGTGAAATCTAGTTGGATTTACTCGGCTATAGTACTGCGTGCAGGAAGACTGGTCCCTTTATTCTGGTAAGACTGGTCCCTTTAGTCTGGTAAGACAGCCAGTTTATGGGAGACAACACATCGGACTGAACGTGAAGCCCGAAAGTAGCATCGTCTTACCCTACGATATGCTAGTAACATATTCAGGAGAAATATTAGTTACTAAACTGTCACAAGCAAGAATCAAGCGGCCGAAATGAAAATTCTCAGACATGTGGCGGAATATGCTGAAGATCGCAAAAGAAGTGTCGATGTACGGCAGGAACTGAATATTATGGGTATACTCGATAGGATTGCCCAATATCGGCTAGAATGGTTGGAACATCTTAACGGAACGGGTGACAGCCGCACCCCCCCCCCAAAACTATAGAATTATAAGCCGAAAGAGGACGGTGGGGCGTGGGGCGTCCGCAGAAGCCAGGATGGAATGACCAGGTCTACTCTGTCTCCTCGGGACAGGAACAGATCATTTTTGGTTTAAACCTTGCTGAAGATGATGATTCTGATCAACTGCAATCAATTTCATGCGGTAAAGATAACGCTCCAAGCCAAGTACTGTCGATTCGACACGAGACTGAACTGATTTCGTTAGTAAATCATAGACCTAATCTTTATTTCAAAGCGCTCAGAAAATAAGTGTACAGATTCCCATTGTGAATCTTATCTAATGTTGCGACCAAGAAATCAGGCGGGTAAAAGAAACCGCACTGTTGTCATATAAGGGATCAGCAAAACGACGGGAGGTCGAGGATCGCTCGATCAAAGCGACAAAATGGCAACGTTGACTACGCGCCGTTGTCGTTGCTAATGTTTACACTGGCCGTCACTGAAGATTCACGCTACGAGAACTGAAGACTTCGTGCCACGATTTATCAGAATTAAATTACGACAGTGGTTTATAAATTACTTACTTCATATAATATAACAAATACATAGAGAGTGGGGTACGAACGTTTGTAGGCTTGCATGTCGCTCCACCTCAACCTATGGAACATAACAGCAACAACGCAATTACTCTGAGTCGGTAATTTTTGTGGCTGCCGACACAGTGTTCATAAGAAAATAATACAGAGACAAAGAATGAATTTATCTTAAAGCTAATCTGTCAACAACAAAAAATATTTTCTTACTGATTCAGAAATACATTTCCTCGTGGAAAGTAAACTCAATAAAAGTCTAGTGAATGTTCCTTTACTTCCCTGCTTTCTTGTTTCGTCTGATAACTTCTAATCTAAAAAATAGCGACTGCCGTACTCAGCAAGCAAATACACACACACCGTGAAGAATCTGAAATATCTATCAGTTTACCAAGCTTTTGTCTAGCTAATACGTTTAACTATTTTCATTTCGCCAAACTTGTTAACTTACTCTCCCTTCTCCCCTCTATCTCTCTCTCATTCCCTTTCCATGTTCCTGTGTGTGTGTGTGTGTGTGTGTGTGTGTGTGTGTGTGTGTGTGTTTTTACCCACTGGTCCGGTTGAATATGGCTTAAAATAAATCCTCAAAACAAATGTAACTTGGAGGCAGACGAAGTTACAGAACCAGACAAGATACTTTGGCGATGAGCACTGAATACTTTGTTAATCCAACTTAGGGAAAAGTTTCGCCGCTTTTTCTCCAGTCTTACTCGGTATTAGTCTGCGAAGTTTTCGGCTTTGCGAAGGACACAAAACACCCACTAATCTTCGCTCTGATTTACGATTGTTTCTTCTTTTTTTCTATATCGCTCTTTTAATTAAGAAACTAAGTAAAGACTTAAACTTTACACTAATTGAAAACAAAAACAAAGTATCATTTTTATCTTGGTACATTTTGTTTTTTTTATGTTAAGAGAGAAAGAGAGAGAGGTGGAGGAAGAGAGAGAGTCACAGACATACATTAAGGACCAATGTTTTATATTAGGCTCCCAAGGCTTACATTTAGTCATAGAATTCAGGGAACAGCTGCTTGTATGTACTTAGCATCGATTAATGTAGGCCTACTTTCTGGTAATTATCTGGAAACGAAGGGGACGCTAGTTTTTTCATTAAGTTTTTTATAGGCACCGCTGTTTTTTACACATCTGATTTATGCAAAAAAAAACCAACAGACCTGGTTTTGCTGTAAACCGACCCAGAATTATGAATAACTAATTAGCCAGTTTGTTCATATTCGACCTTCCTCGTTTTTCTGTGCACATTCCTTTTTGGGTTTCTACTTTTGACGAAAGACTAGTTAGCATAAAATAGTGAAAGAGAGAGAGAGAGAGAGAGAGAGAGAGAGAGAGAGAGAGAGAGAGAGAGAGAGAGAGAGAGAGAGAGAGAGAGAGAGAGAGAGATATTAGGAACTGCACAAGTCGATGACGAGTCCATCGCCTGCAATTGTGCCGCATCCCGAGCCCCAGATGGGCTTTCGCTGGGGGGGGGGGGGGAGTGCAACGATAAACCGATGATACGAGGTCGAATTTAGGCTACCGGTCGAAAGGTTTCGAAACGTTCGAAGAATATACAACATCAGTCAGTGTAAGAATGGGCAACGGTATGACAATGTCTGCATATGGTAAAGGTAATATTGACTTTGAAACTTATAAAAATAGTGAACGAGTAGAAGGTACTATCTATAATGTATTATATGTTCCTGATTCAATGTATAATCAGTTTTCTGTTAAATATGCGGGTAAAAGGGGTATAGATTATAAAATAACACATAATGCTACGAGATGTACTTTAAAGCATGGTAATGAAATTCTTGTAACTGGTTCCGAATATGAGCCTGGTAGTTTGCTAAAATTAGACATTCAAACTTTAATTCCAAAAGAATGTAACGTGGTAGAACAAAAGAGTAGATCGAGCATTTCCAACGGTAATGTTTTACAATTATGGCACGAAAGACTTTGCCATCAAAATGTAAAACATGTGAAGAATTTTTTGAAAAATCTAAATATAAAATTTACGGATGAAAATTTCTTTTGTGAAGGTTGCGCTTATGGCAAAAATCATAGATTGCCTTTTCACAAAAAGATCGATCGTGCCACTAAAACTCGCGAAATAATTTATACTGACGTTTGTGGTCCTATGGAAGTAGAGTCTCTCGGTAGAAAGTTATATTTTGTTTCCTTTAAAGACGATTTTTCAAGTTATAGGGAAATTCATTTTATTCGAGAAAAATCTGAAGTAATAGAAAAACTAAAATCATTTTGTATCGGGGTTGAGAATCAATTTGCAACAAATATTAAAGAAATTCATTTTGATGGTGGTAAAGAATACGATAATAAAGCTGTGATCTCTTTTTTAAATAGTAAAGGTATAAAATATTCGATTAATGTTCCATATACGCCTGAACAAAATTCAATTGCAGAGCGCGATAACCGAATCATTGTAGAGGCTGCTCGATCAATGTTATATTCAAATTCAAACTTACCTCTATTCTTATGGGCAGAAGCAATGAATACTGCTGTACATGTAATTAATAGAACAGGCCCAACAAAACAAAATAATAAAACTCCTTATGAGTTATGGAATGGAAAAACAGCTACTGTTGATAGATTTAAAATATTTGGAACCATGTGTTATGTACATATATCAAAAGAAAAGCGTAAGAAACTTGATAAAAAATCGATGAGAGGTTATCTGGTCGGATATCATGAGGATTGTAAAGGTTATCGTGTATATGTTCCGGAAGTGCGAGATGTCATTATAAGTAGAGATGTACTTTTTAAACCTGAAAGAGTATTAGCTGATTCAATTATTTTGAATTCTTTGAACAATAATAATAAAGAAACTGAAGAAAATAAAATTATATCTCCTAAAAATAATGAACTTTTACTTAAAAATGAATCAAATGAGTTTGAAGAAAGAGAACCTTTACAATCTTCAAATAGCGATAACAATCAAACTGGACGACAATTGCGCGATAGAACAAAATTAAAACCTACAGAATATTATGGATGTCCGATCACGTTTATTGCTGAAAAGTTACCATTTAATTATAACGAAGCAATTACAAGTAAAGAGAAAGATAGTTGGCAAGCTGCAATGCAGGACGAAATGAACTCTTTGTATGAAAATAAGACATGGGTATTAGTGGAAAAGCTAAAAGATAAAAAGGGGATTAACAATCGTTGGTTTTTTGTGAAGAAGCTCAATCCAGATGGTACAGAACGTTATAAAGCGCGGTTGGTTATTAAAGGTTATTCGCAACAGAAAGATGTAGATTATAAAGAAACTTTTAGTCCGGTTGTTCGCTTTGATACAATAAGATTGATACTTAGTATTTCTGCTCGTGAAAATTTACATATCGGTAAATTTGATATAAAAACGGCTTTTTTATACGGTGACTTAAAGGAAGATATATGAGTGCTATCCTCGATGTTGATTTCTTCTGTCCAGAAGACGAGTTATTTCTTTCATGATTATTCGACCATCTTCGCTGTCCATTATTCTTATTCATGAAGCAATTGTTACTTTTATGACCTTTTCTTTTGCACGTATAACACCTGAAGCAGTCCCTTTTTAAATGACCTTGTCTTCCACAATTATAACACTGCTCTTGTTTCAAATTATTCTTCTCATATTTATAAGAGTCATTCTTCTGTTCTTTATGACCGATTTTCAGATTAGCTAGCAACGCTGTCGTCTCTTCGTGTACTTCCTTTTGCTCTTGTAATCTAAATTCTTCTGCCATCAAGCGCTCAGTCAAATTTTCGAGATTCTTCTTATCGTCAGATACCGAATCCCAAGCACTGTGAAAATGATTAAACTTTTGTGGCAAAGATGTTAAAACACGAGTCATCACCATAGTCTTTTCAATTTTTCCCCCGAGATTTTTCATTTTTCTAGCCAACTGTTCTATTTTTGAAATATTATAACACTTTCACTCTCTGTCCACTTAAACTTAAAAAATTGTTTTTGAATCATCGACAGATTTTCATCAGATTTTAGATCATATGCTGTATTCAATTTGTCCCACATCTCCTTGGCAGTAGAACAACCCATTATAAGTTCGAGAGGCTTTCTCTCCACTGTTGTAACAATTAACTTTCTGGCAATTTTGTCCGCCTTCTTGAACTTTTCCAACAACGCGTCACGATCTTCTGCACCTGCAGCTGGCTCGGCTAATCTTCCTTCGCAAACATCCAGCACATCATCATCCTCTTCCATCAACGTGCGTACTACGAAGCGCCATTGATGCCAATTATCTTTGTCTCGAAGTTTTTCAATTTTTATATTAGGTTCCATTTTTGCACTAATATTTTATACTTGCACTCCAATTACACACTGCACTCCGATTTTAAAATGCCACTGGGCCCATAACCTGTTGAGGTATGGTTAAAAATAATTAATAATTTATGTACAGGAGCAAACACACACTTTATTGAAGAACAGTTTAGTAGCAAGTATACATACAACGGACACACGAAATACACATTACAAAAGCAGATTTAAAACTGAACTTAACTGGTCGAGTGCATCTCTGTTTGTATAGAAAAAAGCTTCCAGATTTTTCCTTTTATTTAAAACTACCAGAACATTACTTTTGTAGACTTCTCACAGTAAACAAGCATGTGTGTGGGCTGAGGCCCCGCCCAGGTAGCTAGACCTCCCACCGCACAATACAAACTTTCACTTTACAATAACAGGTATACTTACTTAAAATTGAATGTAGAGTTTTCTAGTAAATTCTCAACAGTTTCAATTAGACATTGTCTAATTCAGGCGAGTGTTCGGTGAGGACGGGTCCAAGATTCACCTAGCAGAGGTGGGTGTTGATCGAGGGAGCTGTTAGGGTGGTTTCCTGGAAACGGAGACAATGGCAGTAGTATACGCGGGAAAATGTCCGTATCATATAGTGAAATAAGTAGGCGTAAGGTTAGTGGTAATGTACACTGAATTATGATTATATAGAAGGTAGTTTTGACTTAGGCCTTCTCAGAACGCTGATGAGCAAATAGCTGATTCAACATAGTCTTCATAATCTCATTCAATAGTACAGAAAGTTCAGACAGTTACAGAGACTGGCGCGCAACATTAATGTAAAACCAACGCCCCTCCCGTCAAGAAAGAAATACGCCTGTGAAATACTTTCTTAATACAACAGATTCAACTTTACTGCTGATAAAACTGTCTGTTCTAACAAACTAGTAATGGAGTGCAAGGTTTAAGAAAAACTACGTTTTAATTAGTACCGTTATCAGGGAACTAGCGTTTCCAAGCGTTACAAGAGGCAGGGGGTAACAACGACCGAACAAATGTAAATATATAACTAATTGCGGGGCGCAAGCCAGGCAAAGCAACGCTAACCCTAGCTTCCCCACTTGCACTATTTTTAATTATTCTATTTTTAATTATTGCTTATCGCCGAGCAGTTTGCAACACTGACCCAATAAACGTGCTGAGCTCATCGGTTTGCTCATTAAGCAAACTGGGCGGCCGCGTGTGCACTTCTGTACCTTGTTTCTCGTAAAACAATAAACACTTCGTTCTTGGCAGCTGACGATAGGAAACGGCGAGAAAACTGGATTTTTACCACACCATTCCCCGAATGCTGATTTTCTACACGGAAGCAGAATTTTCATTACCGTTACCGCTTAGAGACCGTGTTACCTTCTACTTTTTTTCTTTCTCGTCCGTGTCAGTTATAAAACTAAGCCAATGAAATTAATTAATCTCGTAATATCTGTAATTTTTTTTGCGTGTGAGCCACTGTGGACAACGTTTGGTTAACTGGTTCCTCCTTCTTCTAGTCTCTCTTCCTCCTCTTCCACATCTTCATTCTTGATCGATGTCTTTTCATCAGATCAGATGGCACCTGTCCTCTTCTTGGGGTTTTCCTGAAAACCTTGGGTATTCCTTAATTTCTTTTTGAGTGACAAGCACATATTATCGATATTATTATTATTAACATTACTGACTAAATGCTACAATTCAATATCCTAACGGGGTTTTCTTATTATCCTAACGAAATGATGTGAGTGGATGCATCACAAGTACGTCTGCTTGAGCCGTACCGCATCCGATGAAGGACATTCAATGGTAAGAGACGCACTGCACTAAGGTTATGACATCACATATTATTTATGCCCCTAAAATCTGTTCATTGTTTTTTAAAAAATTAACATTTTTCTTTACTAATATAATTTTACTGTTTTTTAAATTTAGCTCGTGCAGTTGTTCAGTTATTAGAGATTTTGTGACGCTGTTTTTCCCATCCAAAAGTGGGAAAGACGAATCTTCCAACCGAAGATTTCTCTGGAAGAATCGAGAATTGCAATAAGAAAACTTGTCAACTGTCGACTAACTGCTTTGGTCGGCTAGGAGAACTGTCAGATAAAGGTAAAAAAGAACCTGTTTAACTGGCCACTAAATTATATGAGTTAGTACGCTTTACGCTTTATGCTTTTCTGTACGTGCAAAATACAGAAATTACCTGCCCCCACATCTTGAAAAATAATTTCACAATCCTGGTGGACGAGAATTATTTTATAATTATTGGAACAGACTAGTTTTAAAATATAAAATATTACTAGTTTAAAATATATATTTTTAAAATATAAAAAATAAGCGTTTCAGGAAAAAAATGTTTATTGTTATCTGCAAATCTTAGTTTTATTTTTAAAGTATGCATACACACACATAAGCCAGTGGCCAAAGTAGGAGCCGCTCGTGCGGGGTGGATGGAACTAGTTTTCAGGGGGGCTTAGACTAGTTTTATTATGGGGGAGGGTATGAGACTAGCTTGAAGGTTGGAATCCCTATTTTTCTCAGGACAAATTAGGAATTCAAGAGACGCCCCGTATACAATTACGTACAAGCCTTATTTTAACACTCGCAACTCGCTTAGAAATAGGCCTACCTTAAGTAATTATGGAATTTCACTGAAATTTCTAATAGTTCTGGGGGGGGGGGTTGAGTTAGTTGAGATCGCCGCCACCCCGCGTAGATACACCACTGCCATAGGCCTACACATTCTTTTATGCACATACACACGCACACATAAACAAGCGCGCGCGCGCGCGCGCTTATTTTCGCATCTACAAAACGTTATTTGATCACTGACTTTGAGAAAATACACAAACAACAGTATTAATCTGTTACATGCACATTGATCTGCCGTACCTTACCGTACACATTTCTACACATGTGTGTCTAGATAAACGTCTGTTGTTTTCATATGGTTAACATTCAGTTTTCAAGTTACCTTCAGAAATTACAAACATAGAAATGTACACGTATACGTATTAGTATTAATAAACCAGAATGTCATTGAGGTATGTACGAAAATTATCAAAATTACCACATGTTACATAAACAGAAAGTACGATAGAGGTAATAAAGAAAACAAAAGTAAAACTGTATGCAGAGTACATTTCTTTGTCATACAAATACTGTAATGGCATCGGAAAGACGTTACACTTTAAACATAGAAATATGTAGACTTTCAATCGGTCGTCTGGGGGGAGGGCGTACGTTTCGTTCTTTCTTTGCATACCGTATCACATTCCCATTATATTTTAGTACTGTAAAATGTATACCTATCTTTCTGACGAATCGTCTTGCTTACAGTTTGGTTTTATTTGATATTCGTACGTAATTTCATGTCAGTATTCTGTCGTTACTTTAGCCTATAATGGCGTTACACAGCGAATTCTGTGCGGCGTAGACACTCATTGCCAACATCAAATTCGTATACTCCGGGTTAAATGCCCCGTATACGGTCCATTACAGCTATGTACGCCTTGGAATGATCAATAAAAGAATTTTACATTTCCATTTAACATTGCTCGCTCTTACTACTTCAGTGAAGAATTTTGGTCGGTTTACATCTACGCGCAGTCCCCAGTATGAAAAACGCGTGGCGTCGTCTTGTACAGGGGCATATTTACAGGGGGGCGAACGGGACCGGACCCCCCTCCAGAGGGTCAAAAAGTTGTTACTTTTTTACAAAGGGTACGAATTTTGTTAATTCCTTAATTTTTGGGCTGTTTTATTTTATTTTTTTCAGCTGTGTACGCTAATATAGTAGTACCTCTCTTTTTACATATACAAACAGGTTTGTAAATATAACGAATATGTTTTTCTAAAAATAGACATCCAATAACCCACCTCCACAACACGCGCGCGCGCGCGCATTTATACACATATAAAAATCATCATCGTTAGCATTTGTCTATTCAGAGGCTAAGGCACTGCCCCGCGGGGGAGTGTATTTACGGTGGAGCGAACGGGACCGGGGTCGAAGAAGGTGTCGAAGTTTGTTAATGTCTTTAATTTTTAGGATGTTTTATTTTATTTTTTCAGCTGTCTGAGCTAATATAGTAGTAGTTGTTTTTTAAATATATAAACAGGTTTATTACACAGCGTTTAAAATATGAAAATAGGCCTATATGAAAATCAATTCAGTCAAGAAATATCTTTTAACAATGTTTAAAAACGCGTTTTTCTATTGTGTTATTACCTTTACTTTAAAATGGGACTGATTTCAGGATGTTAGCACGCGTTTTCAGTCACTTTGAAGATAGTAATGTTGATTAGTTTTAACTTGTTTTATCTTTTGTATGAAGCCGACCTGACCGCGGACTCCCCCAAAACCAAATTCTAGATACGCCACTGGTCATGCTGAGTAAAATTTATGTTTAGAAATTATTTTGGCACTTTCAAATAAAACCGTCTTTGATCTTTGATCCCCCCTGTACCGCTGTCCCTCCCTTCACCTCTGTATTTTAGCACGTCCTTGGTGACGAAAACCGCGCGTACCACTACACACGCGAAATGCGAAATCCAGCAAAATGGAACGAATATGTTGGATACAAAAGAAGACGGAGACGTGTGAATAAGCGCGGCTTGTTAGCCTTACGCACGCATAGCATAGGGAAACGCACGGCACTGACAATTTGTCACCTGCAAACGGTTTCCTTGTTATTTGTCAAAGTATTGTGTGTGCATGTGCGATGTATTCAGCGCGTGGAGCCGAGTGTGTGTCGTGTCATTGTGTTGTAGGAAGAAACCGTGCCATATCCCGTTTGCCACCGACCCTGTGCCGTCTAAGCAGAGCGTATTCATGCTAGAACACCGTTTCTCGATACTTACTGCTGCAGTGAAGTGAAACCCACACGGTATTTGTAGCAAGAAAAACACTATGTGCACATGTCTCTGTCTATCTGTCTGTCTCTCTGTCTATGTACCTCTCACACGCACGCGCGCGCACAAAGATTTTGAATGACAAACATGCAGGCCCTTATTCAGTTTCTGTACAACATATGTCAGCGTGTATAAAATTTAAGATTTCCAGTCAAAATAATTGTTTTATAATATTAGTGTGTGTATAATTTTTATTTGTAATTTTATTATAATTTCTATTATTTTTATAAAGTAATGGCTGTGCCAGTGTTCTTGTATGGTTCATCTTGTTATTTGAATTAGCAGTCTCTGTCTCTCTGCAATTCCAACTTTGCCGTGTTTATTTGCTGAACTGTTACTTGACATGTTCCGGACGAGGCCTTTCAGTGTTTCCACCATTTTCAAATTCTCAACCACGAGACTGGTTTCAGAACGACCACGGGTCGTGGTTTGGGACTTGAAAATGGTGGAAACACCGAAAGGCCTCGTCCGGAACATGACAAGTAGCAGTTCATCAAGTAAACGCGACAAAGTTGGAGTTGTTGTATAAGTCTGAACTTGTATTCCGGTGAAGAAACATCATAGCAGAATACAGGCATCGGAGACGAGATTCTTGCGATGTGTTAAAAAAGGCGGCACACAAACAAACAGACTTTAAAAATGAAGACATACGTAAAGAGTTGAAAAACTTCAGTATCCATGATCGCGTGCGGAAACAAAGACAGATCGACCGCTCATCTGAATACAATGCCGGGCAGCAGGTTGTGCAAAGAAGATTGGCAATACCACCCTGTTGGTGATAGGAGTATAGGAAAATGTATGGAGTAATGTTGGTGAAGCGCACTACGCTATTTGCTTTGGTGATTCACCTATTCCACGGAAGAGAAATAATAAAAAGGAAAGATCGAGAAAGGGAAACTGAACTAACATATCCTGAGTACAAACGGATTACTAACAACGGTTTGCGAGAGAACAGCGGAAGGAGAGGATAACAGATGGAGAAGAACATTGAAGCTCTTCAATGACGTACAATGTGGAATATCATACGAAGAGATGAAAGCTTAAATTTGGAAACGGCCTTAAATATCTCATACAGCCTTAACTTGGAAGGCTTAATATCTCATATGGAACTGATATTGATTGGGACAGTAAGCTAACAAAATTTAGACGCATCTGTGGAACGATTCATATTTACCTGAAAAATAAAACACGGAATAATGCCCGAATTAAATTTTATAAAACTGTGGCTGTCCCCACATTCTTGTATGCTACATGGACTCTTGGTAAAAGGACGTGCAGAGGATTCAGGCAGCCGAAATGAAATTTCTAAGAGGGACTCGAGGTTGTTCTCTCTTGGATCGGAGAAGGAACGAGGTTATTAGATGCGACTTAAACAGCAACATAGCACCAGAAGTTTGAAGACCACAGAAGGAGATGGTGTGAACATTTGAATCGCAAGCCTGATATCCGTGTACCTGTGGCTGCCTTGGGTTATCACCCTACTGGCAAGAGAGATATCGGTAGATCGAGGAGGAGATGGATTTCGTAACAGGACTAAGACCTAGTCCTCTAGTCCTTGGAGAGGTGATGATGAAATTTGGAAAGAGTTACAACAGTGGTGTCTGAGACCTAGCTGAAACCAGAACACCATACGGTGATGATGACATGCAGTGTGTGTGTGTGTGTGTGTGTGTGTGTGTGTGTGTGTGTGTGTGTGTGTGTGTTTTCGTAATCAAATCAACTCGGTAGCTCAGCTTAGAAGCATAATAAACTACCCGACATACATGACCAACTAATTATAAGTTATAAGGTACAGTTGCAGATGAACTGAACGAGCATTGACGTATGCCAGGGAATGGGAAGGGGTGGAGGAGACCGAGGACCATCTGGCGGTGGGCAAGATATAACGGCTGACGTGACATGAGAGATGGGATCCGGTCGCGTATGACAGTCCGGCTAATTACAAATTACATCGGATCACGCACACCACTGGATATCCGGCGCACACAATGTATTACATTGCGGTCCGGGTCCGCTCCGCTACTACGCCGTCCTGCTCTAATCCTCACAAGCACGTAGGCCTACATACTCTCACTCGCCCGCCGGCCCTTATGTTTTCGTTCGTATACAATTATAGATTTATGAGGCACGTGCGTCACAGCTGAAGGACTTTTAATTATTTTTTCGATTTCGCTAAATGTGAACCATAGATATTTTCCAGCAGCGACGTATTTTTAGCGAAAATACGCTGGTAAATCGTAATCCTTGTTGAGAAGTTTCTTGCAATTCTTCACAAGATACGGTATTTACATTCGCAGAAGAAATTCTTCTTCTGCACTTCGAGTATTATGCACAAAGTACCTGTTACGGTACGCACCTCTTCCTTGGGCCTCCAGTCTTCTTCTTCCTGATGGTATATAGCGTCAGACTTAAACTGAAAGTCTGGTTGGGTCCAGTCTGTTCATGTGATCCACCAGGCTTCTTCTATTGTCTATTATTTTATCCTGAAAACTATATCGCATCTGTAATTCCGTTTTTATGTCCGCGTTTCTTACATCACCTGGAGAAGAAATTAATTACTATTTTTTTAACAGTTAAATTAGTCTGTGATTCGCAGGTTTAAAGCCACTGTTATAAGAATTATAAGCTGCAACTCAATTAATAAATATTTATCTTTTCAGTAACAACTTTTGTTGTCTGTCAACAGATAAGCTAATACGTTGTTTAAAATTCGAAAAACCATCGAAATAACACTGAGTCTGTGCTATGTATTTTACGTTTATTTAAAAAAATATATATATATATATATATATATTGGGAAAAATTTAACATACTAATCTACGATTATATTAGACCGCGCGCGCCGGGTGTGTGTGTGTGTGTGTGTGTGTGTGTGTGTGTGTGTGTGTGTGTGTGTGTGTGTGTGTGTGTGTGTGTGTGTGTGTAAAGTGATATATCTTGAAAGCAAGCGTTGTCCAGCTCACTGTAGCACAATATTATCAGGTTTAGTACAGTATAGCTAAGATAAGACCACCTCGACAAGGTTACTAATATACAGCATCTTGAGCACAATAGATAACAGGTTACGATCACTAATGACCTCACATATTTTCTATCACACCTTACGATTCTTCACATTTCTTAATTATGTCATTAAACATTTGTAATATTCCGTGAGAACGAACTGTCAAATTACTGTTTCGTACAGTCTACATACAACTGTGTCACGTTACAAAGTAAACAATTGGTAAACTCAGAAAATTTTGAACAGAGGGTTCGAAGAAAAGTAGGCTTACATAAGAAAATAACATTAACAAATATTTGTGTAGCACGTACGCACGCACACGCGCTCGCCCGCACACAAGTATAACCAAGACACAATAAAACAAACAAAACTGTAATATTAACTTATAAATTACAATATTACATTTACATCATAATATTGATTTGTATTATAATATAACATAGAAAAACAAATATACGTGTACCCAAACTAAAGTAGACGGTGTTCTTTACAGATTTAATAAATGTAAATGGATTTAAAACACCAAAATTGCGTTGATTAGAAGATAGTAGACCGTCATGATGGGGGGGGGTGGCGAAAAGACTAAAGAGCCACAACGGCGACCTTATGCAATAAGGGAATGACGGTTTTTAAGTACTGCGTACAGACAGTTGGGAAAGAATATCTCAGAAGAGGAGGCGTTCACTTATCTGCAAGTAGAGCAGTGGTAATGTGGTGATGGAGATACAACTTATACATGGTATATAATGTACGTCCCCCCCCCCCACACACAAAATGTGTCATTAAAAAAACACAATGAAGTTGGGCAGAACAATTGTCGCCGCACCCACAAGGAAGTTGTGACAGTTGTACGGAGCGACACTTGTACGGAGATGAAATTTGTTGACATTTATACGGAGCCCAAAATATTCCCGGAAATGGCCAAGCATGAAAAATTTAGAAAGTTACAGTTGTACGGAGAGTAATCTGGTGCTGGCCAGCCAATTCCCAGAAAATAGCCTATACATTTAGGGTGTTCAACCCTTACACTGTGCAGCGCCAGTTATAATCCCGGCCTAACGCATTTCTTAGAATTTTGACGCGAGAACTATAAGGGTTGGAATGCGTGGCTGGCAGTTAATGGTTGGGGGGGTGGCACTCGCTAAGAAGAGTTCATTACTACAGTTGATATCCGAGTGTCAAGTAGTGTGCGTGCTATAATTTTGGAGATATGGAGTTCAGCGAGACCACCAAAGGAAAACCTTTAGTTATTTACAACGGGCATAAGTATGTAGTGGATTATACCAACAAAGAAGAGGTAACTTATTGGCGTTGTATAAACTTCATAAAGAATAAATGCAAAGGAAGACTAAAAACTAAAAACAACACAGTTTTAGGCGAAGGAAGCCATGTTTGCATTCCGGATGAAGCAGCAAACGAAGTGCGAAAACATTTGTAAACGCAAAAAAGCGTGCAACAGAAACAGACACTATAATTTCAACTATTTACGCTGAAGATGTAGGCCAGCTCTTCAATCGAGGCAACGACTTAGTCACATCGCTACCATCACATAGGAGTGCCAAACAATCGCTGCACCGCATTAGGCGAAAAAATATGGGACCTATAAAAGATCCGACCGATTCGGAAGGTATAATTCTTCAAGAAAATAATTTACTTATGAACGACGGTAGCAATTTTTTACTCGAAGATGACAACAGGGGACCTAATGACAGAATATTGGTGTTTGCCAGCGAAAATGGAAAATCATCTTTATCAAGCTGTCTTTCATTCTTTATCGACGGAACCTTCAAGAGTTCGAGCAAGCAGTTTGGACAGTTATTTGTCATTCACGCCGATCTTGGAAGTTTTTGGGAGGAAACAAACACAATTCCAGCTGTCTACGCCTTGCTGCCGAACAAAAAACGAGAAACATATGATCGTTTTTTCAAAGCTATAAAAACCAACGTGCCTGGATGGAGCCCTACAACTCTCATGATGGACTTCGAAATCGCTATCGTCCAGTCAGCTAGAAGTTTGTTTCCTGAAACAGAGATTTTGGGTTGCAATTATCACTTTAATCAATATTTGTGGAAAAAAGTGCAATATTGCGGCCTTGTTTCTGCCTACAAGTAAAACGAAGAAATACGCTGTCACATAAGAATGTGTTCAGCTCTGGCACATCTTCCCCTGGAAATGTTGGACGATGGTTGGCTCTGTATTCAGGAGAGCTCGCCTGAAAACCAAAAACTTCAGGAGTTCTACGACTATTTTGTAGACCAGTGGCTCGATAACGAGCATATGCCAAGAGATATGTGGAACTGCAGTGGAAGGCGCCACCGCACTAATAACGTCTCAGAAGGGTGGAATCAAAGAATCAACAGATTAATTTCAAGAGTTCATCCTAATGTTTACTCGCTAATAAAAAATCTTCGAGAAGACGCAGAGTACTACGGCCACCAGTTTGACCGATTAGTTTTAAATATGGACGGGAAAAGAAGGAAGAAGTCAGCAATGAAGACCGACGAGACTATTTCAAAGGTATTACAAAGACTCCAAGTTGATGGCAACTTAAAATCATTTCTGGCTTGTGTGGCTTACTCACAGAAATTACAGTAAAGAAAAAGGCTACTACAGGACGACGTCAAACCATTGGCAAATATATCATGTAAATATTGTAAATAAGTTTAATACTCAATTAAAGCATTAAAAAATAAAATAAAAAACATAAAATAAAATATCAAAAAAATGGGGGACGAAAAGAGACTACCTCCCCGTGGTGTTCCCTGGAAACGACACAAAGTCGGCTGAATGTCTCTTACAATTTGTACAAAAAAGTTTAATACTCAGCACCAGCTCCCTTCTAACCACAGCGTTCTAGCATGTCAAACTGACACGCTAACATTTACCTAGAAAATTGCAAAACCGGTTATTAACAGTCGTTAGTGGTCATTCCGTACAAGT